>JAACJT020000033.1:6257168-6272897 GCA_009936485.2 Gymnarchus niloticus | reverse complement strand
CATCTACTGAGAGGATTATGAGCAATTGGAGTGTCACCGTTGACATTCTGGGGGTGGTGGTGGTGGTGTGTGTGTGTGTGTGTGTGTGTGTGTGTGTGTGTGTGTGTGTGTGTGTGTGTGTGTGTGTAGTGGGGGGAGGGTGTGACCAGCACGGGGCTGTCTGACCCTTATAGGCTGTCTGTCATGTTGGTTTGAGGGTTCGATGTTCTGTCCTTCCGCTAAACCTAAGGAACATACAAATATATTTTATAACACTGGAACGTATCTTCACGCTGTGAGCAGTCGACTATTTATAGATTGCCATTTAAATTCGGTTTTATGGCCATTATTCACTTGTATTTTATTGAAGCCTCATGTACAATAACTCAAGTAATTTCAGATTGGTTAAGGGACTCCAAACGGCTAATGAAGGCCCTGGTCTATGGCTGGGGGTGTCCAGGTAAATGACACTTCTCAATCACGGCGACTGGCCTCTAAACCCGAATCAGCCTTTACTTCCGTCATATCGAGGTCTTCTCCTTTAGTCTTCTGCTTAAACCCTCATTTCTTCCATCTTTTCCAGCATCCTTTCTCTAGTTTCCCTCCTGCCCCGTCTTCCTCTTCATCACCTTCCTCTTTGACTCCATCTTTCCCCATACCTTTTCCAACCTCTTTGTATCTTTTTCCTGTCATCTGTCCTTCTCCATCCTCCATTTCCTGTCTCGTGAGTCCCCTGACTACAGAAGGAAGCAGATTTGACTGAATCTAATTACACGTGTGCCTTTCTACCATGTATGTCCACCCAGAGAGGGCCCGTTACAGCACAGTAGCGGGCCAGTATGGCCCCTGGGTCAGTGGCCCTGGTGTGCTGGCATTTCCCTGAGCCCAGCAGGCACCCAGGAGCACCGGCTGATCGTAGCGATGGAGTGAATATTCAAAGAACAGCAGTATCGTTATGCATCACTCTCACATATAGCCACAGAGTGCCTTTTCACTTCCTAAGAGCCATCTACAGTAATTCTATCTATTGTGTATTTTTGAAACCACGGTGGTGGAAAATATTTTTCCACTCTGAACATGAATGGCTGCTTATGGTAACCTGACTGCATAGCTGGTAAATTTTGAGGAGGGCAAAAAGCACAGTGCACACACACACACACACACACACACCTAAATGAGTGTGTTTTCAACCTTGTAGGGACCTTCCTTTCGTGTCTATAGCTCTAACCCTAATCCTAAGTATGACAGCCCTAACTGTTACACAGCAAATGTTTCCACAAGGTAAAAATGTCAGGTTTTTATAACCTCCTTTTGTCCCCACAACATAATATAAACATGGTACACACACACACACACACACACACACACACACACAGGTGTTGGGGACCCACCTCAGACATCTTCACACTCTTATCTCCAGTCATACGTTTCTCGGAGGAGACCCGGTTCCATAATTGACTCTCTTCCATGGAGCTCTAGCTCGAGGCTAGCGTTAGTCCACTTGTGTGTGCTGCCGGTCTGATAAAACGATTAAATACTTCTGCAGAAGCCCCAGAGTGACCAGAATAACACAGCTGTTCATTCCCACGTCTATGAATGCCACCCGAACGATCATGCCCACTTTATATGTGATATCTATTACATACATGTATCAGAAAAATCCCTAGCAGGCAGGTGAGAAGCTGGAGAGCAGCAGAAACCCTGCAAACTGCTGGAGAGTAACAGACCTGGTCTGCACGCTGATTCTGATCGGCCGCCTTTCACGTACGACACACGAGATGGCTTACGTGTCACGTCCGTGTAGCTTGATTCCACCATGAATGCAGAGAGCAACACAGGCCCGGGACAGGAAGCCTAACGGAGGCGGCCATGTCGTGCCACTGGTCGTTCTGCGTCAGATAACCCGCCCTTACGTGTCAGATTCATACAGCAAAGCAAGGCCACTGAGATGCAGCCCATTCACTGTACATCATACCGCTGCTTGACTAACAGAGGGACGATTCAATCGTGTTGAGTAACTTTTCCACCCTGAAAATAGTTTTGAAGAAATCAGCTGTAGAGGCCTCTCTCTTAGCTTTGCTCTCACCCTGGGTGGACCCAGAGTACTTAGCAAACAGCTCTGGGTACTGATTGCCATCAAAGCTTCCCAAGGCTTATTTAGACCTTCTAAAGATGGCTGTACCGCAGGGACACTCGTAAATTAGGCCCTCGACACACTGAAGGAGAGGTTGCCTTCAGTACACGAGCGCACGACTCTTTGCTAGCAACACAGGTCAGGAAGAAACTTCATATGCCAATACGAACACACAGGCCTGAGAGAATATCTGTGCAGAAATGTGGGGAGAGCATTCTATGGTAGTGGATATCGGAAGCACTACAGTCACCAATAGGAAAACAAGTGGGGGAAAAAAATCGCTTATGTTCAACTGTAATGAGAGAAAGAGAATTATTTATTACCTGCTCTAAAGCTCACCTTTATCCATTCTATCTGACGAAATGTCGTGCAAGGCATGCAGAATGTGTTTCTCGAACGCATCAGGTGAGAAGCGGCCTCAACCTTTGGAGGAAGGATATCGAAAGCCGGCTCGCTTTCGTCAATCCAGCTCAAGACGTGTAACTGGAAAAATGAACGGCAGTTGCTGGTAGATTAACACATGAGAAGAGCTGGGAGACGGTGACAGACAGTCACAGAGGATTAGAAGCACGGAATGCATGAAGCAAACAGACAGCGTGCAAACACGCAGAAGGAACACGGAAACACACACACACGTGGCTTATGAGGCATTCTGTGCACACATACACACGCCATGGCATAACTGTCAGTAGATTTTATTTTGGCTTGTAGTTTGAACCTCACTGAGAGAAGGTGTAGTAAAAAAAAAAAAAAAAAAGCAATGGGAAATCTGAAAGGGAAAGTGTTTGGAATCCACTACCAATTAAGCAAATTCTGAATGACTGTGAATGAGATTAAGTTTACTGATAATCTGTTCTATTACAGAAGTTACAGTTCAGGCATAAATGAAAATAATGATACTCACTGGGCCGGTCGGACTCTCCTGTGTGTTTGTGTATGGATGTAGAGCCGTTTCCCACATTTCTGAAAATCGCTATTATAATTATCAGTATTATCAACAGGGGCAGACCTACATCAGGGTGGGAATGGATAGCGGGGTGGCGTTGAGGGGGCATTTCAGGAGAACTGCTAAAAAAGCAAGAGGGAGCTCAAACAAATTAATCATTTTCTAAGTGCACGCAAGGCGCCAAACCTCAGGGTCATTGCAGCCGTTTGGAAAAGTTAGAAGACGGGGAGGAAAATAAAAAATGGGCTAGAATACACGGGAGTGCGCCACATCCTGACGCGACACTGAGAAAGCCCTTTATCTTCGCGGAAATGTTGGCAAATAAGCTGCTTAGCAGCGAGCTCAAGGTCATGGGAGTGTCTGTCTGTGCCGCATGCATGGCACGGCGACGACGGCCATTCCGGCTCCCAGCACTCTGACTGTGAATATCCCATGCTTCTGCGGCTGAACAGACTCATGCTGGACTCAGAGTTACGGCCCAGGCTGTATGCCCCATGGACTGGGCCTCAAAACCGAGTCTGAGAACATTAAGTCTTAGGGTGGATTACCTTTTTGCACATTCTTACTGCACGCTCTGTGTTAAACTCCATCCATACACAGTACTACATACACGGCGTTACTTTCAGGAGGCGGGAAACTTGAGTCACATGACTTGATCTGAGTCGCAGAAATGTTCAGCCTTGAGACTTGCTTGACTGTGCAATAAAAATCATGCCTGTATATTATTGTCACGGGACACTGCCATCATGGTCGCTGTGTCCCTGGACTCTTGGGTCGCAGGGCCACGAGGCAAGGATGGCAAGCAAGGTTAAGTTACAAAGTAAGGTAACCAAACACCAGGCTTGTGCTGAATACAAGGGAAAGAACTCAAGGATGAACCAAACAAGGCAAGACAAGGTTAGAAACATAGGCATGGAGACATGAATGGGTACGACTGGGGCCTTACCAGACCAGGAACCAGGAACCAGAATAGGAATAAAAGTGAGTCTGGAAATCGCCCTAACATAACCAAAACCATGAGAAAAGAACAAACTGGACAAATACGACCATACAAACACTCAAGCCAGTTGTAAGGGGAAGCCAAACATCCTTTTAACTGACATGACATTCCTTAGCTGGCAGTTCACTTTAACTGATTTGTACATGTCTTTAATCTGCGTTATGTTGGATGAACTGGCCCTACGTCGAATTGAAATGGCGTTCCTTAAACCGGCAGTTATGTTTATGCACTCCATTAAGCACTTCTGACATCATACTGAATGCTCTGGCACAGGCTGACATATTTAAAGGCATCCAGTCCCAAGCCACAGTCCCAGCATCTGAAGCAGCACAAGGCCTGTTCGCTTTATAACATCATTAACAGCATTCCTGTCGCCGTGAAGCGGTGCTTGGTAACTCCAGTGCTGTGCTTTCCCGTGTTTCGCCCCCCGGTTTTCTTTCCAGCCAGACTCGTAATTAATATCCAGGTGGTGTTTTTGGCAAGTCTAAAGAGAGATTCCTATTCAGATATTTCCCTGGAAAGCACCAGCCATGAAGACTTCGCATTTTAACATTCTCCATTTTGCCCGAGTATGAAGCTAAATAATTTACAGCCTCAGTTTCGGGTTGTGCAGTGGAAGGCAGCTCTGGCAGCCTCCAAAGAACCTCTGAAGGGCTGTTGTTGAGGAGGCCCCACAGAGAAGAGCGAGAGAGGGAGAGAGTGAGGGATAGGCTTCGGGTCATCGTTTCAAGGTCACATGCCTACATAAATAAAAATACACCAGAGGAAAAGAGTGACATGTGCATCGATGACACTGAAACGAGAAGGAAGAGCCATGGACAACTGGAAAAAAAAATAAACCAGGGGTTTCAGAATTAAGCTCGGAGACGAGGAGCTGGCACAGAGCCATGTAGCTAAAATTCACATAGTGTACCTTTTCGGTGTAGGACGTGATTCTGCTCGCTCGTCGCTACCAATGGCCACTGAGATCGTACAGAGCAAATCCAGAAGCAGTGGAGCCAGACTTATTTGGAAACGCGACCGTTGGCTGTTTACACTGAAGCAGATCTTAAGTCTTGCTGACTCCACTGTCTGTAGGGCTGTCACTGCTTATTGTATTTGTCCTGTTGCTTTTAAATATATTATCAACAGCACTACAGCCAAGCACCAGGTCCACCAGGATCTGGTGACTGATACGTCGACTGCCTGGGAATTTTAAGTGCCTCACAGGGTTGGGTGAGCCTTCATTTCACTTTAATTACCCTACCGGGGGGTGATTGAAGGGGTGGTTGAGAGGCATGGCCAGTGGGTGTTCACCTTCAGGTTAGGTGCTTCTGTCCTCAGCCGGCATGTGGCACCCCCAACCCCCGCCCCTCCCTGCCATCTCCCGGGGCAGCTGTGGCGTGGCGTCCCGTGGCAGGGTGAGCGGGGCCCCGCGCAAACACCTGGTCCCCATGCTGGCTGCGTGACGCGCAGATGGCTCAGGGAGAACAGTGGCAGTCATGGCCTCGCAGTCACACTGCGGCCCCCGGCGACCATCGGTGTGGGAGGAAGGACACTGCGGGACATTATTCTTCCCAGGCTTGTATGTGTGGTGGGAGGAGGAGGAGGAGAGAGAGAGAGCGAGAGGAACTGTACTATAAGTTTAATAATATCTAATATAAACAGTAGGACATGGCACAATTAACAATCACTTAACTCCAGAGTAAAAACATAAACAGCAGAGGAAATCATTTGATATAAAAGTCTCTGATTACAATCACGCCCCTCATTATTTAGGGTAAACAGTAGTTCAAGCAGGGGGTCTACAGTAATATTTTTGCTTATGTGAATTTGTCTACGTGTGTATTCCCACATTTTCTTGCCGGTGCATATCGTAATTTATGGAGCGTTGCACGCGTGTGTGTGTGCGAGTGGACAGACACTAGTGAACTCCGAGAACGTTTCTCGATCATAACGTCCATCCCCACGTTCCTTGCGATAGGACGGCCGGAGTGTTTTCCCCAGTACGGTGGCTCCCAAGGTTGTATATGGGCCGAACAGCTCGCCGGTTGAAAACAGGACACACACTCACTCTCACACACTCTCACACTCGATGTAGCGATTGCCGCATTTTAAGATTGTTTTCCCTCTACAGCACTCTTGATCCTCCCCGTCAGCTTAGACGTAAAAACAGATTACTGATCTGATTGCTTGTTGGGCTAGAAGTGAAGATGATGTCAAGTGTCTTGTAGTGCTTTATCGATTCATTTTTTAAAGACGCTTGCGTGAAACCCAGTCAGTTAGTGATCGATACTGATCTTCTAAGACTGCTTGCAGTGAGCCCACTGTCCATCCCGAAATATCTCTCCAGTAAAAGCAGACACCTGAGACATATAAAACTTGGCAGACGGTTGACCTTCTGGTCGTCTCTGTCTTCCAGTGTCCTCATCCTGGACAGTGGAGCAGCAAACAACACTGGGTAATATTTTCAACTTGATATTGCAAATGTGTGTTTTGGTTTATGGATCATGAAATGTGCAAAGACCTCTACGGCCACACCGAGGGCACAGTTTTTGTCACTATATAGAAAAATTGCTTTAAAAAAAATAGAGAGCTGTAGCTGAAATTACCCACAATCTGCAGAGAGCGTGAATGCCTCCAAAAGTGTCTAAAACAAATTGCAACAAAAAAATTCAGTGGCGATTTTTTTTTCGATACCCAGGACATCGTCTGTTGAGACATGATATGAACTTATTATTTCAGGCCTGTCAGAAAATAGCAGCTTTTCACATTGTAAACTCTCTGCTAGAGAACTTGCTCATGCTGATTGGATGCACGGCCTGTCTGTCAGCACAAGTAACGGCAGACAATGTGGCGGGAGACTTTTGTCCGCGATGGAAGATGTGAACCATTTTTGCTGCTATGATGAGAGTCCCGGCCATGTAACGCTACAGGTGACACGACCCAGGTAAGGGAGTTGAGGGGGGCACCAGCAAGCATGACAAGTGTACAGCATCTAAACTCATTTGCAGGTAACCATGGTGAAGTTTACCTAAAGTGGAAAAGGTCATGAAGTCCCACAACCTCCCCCTGGGATAGCCAGAAGAAATGAAGCGGGAAATGTTGTTTCAGAAGGCTCAAGGGGGATTTGTGAGCTTCCCACCATGAGTGGGAAAAACTGACAAAGATGCAGGGTGATGGACTCGTGGGCCACTTTCGGTGGTCTTCGCCCACTGCTAAAGACAGAAGACATCAAACTTGTCATGAGCAAATGGGGATAGACTGGATAACAGTAAACCACCGAATCTGTCAGCAGCTCTCAGTTTCCATGACAACGGCTGTTTGCAAAGCATGCCATCTAACCAGAGCTGTGGAAAGGGTCATGGGTTTGATTCTCATGCTGTCGAGAAAGAGGTGTCCCTATTGAATAATATGACCACGTCACGCCAAGCCAGTAATCTGCGGTAATCTTCCTGGCAATTATCCTAGGCAAACAAAGTCATTCAGCCAATTCTGTGGCACTACCAAGCCTAGGCAGAACTATGTCCCATTTTACAGGACCGTTTGTCCGTTGAGCCGTTCATTGTCAACAGCGTGGACTCCGACGTAGCACAGGCAAAGACCACTTGAGTGACCTGCTGGATTCTTAACAGAATGAGATATTCACGGTGGCTGGATTCTCCTAGTCGATCGAGTGCAGATCACATAGGGGGAAGATAAGGTGTGATGTTTCTTGAGGACGTTCGTCAACCAGCTGGCTGCTTGAGACTATTTTTTTCCTATACTCAGCTCAAGCGCTTCTCCTGACCCTTCATTAACAGATTGTTTCTGAGAAAGAATTGTCATGCCCCCCAGGTTCAGCATGTGTACCAGTTTGCATGCTCTCCCTACACTGCAAGGACATGTGATCTGGGCATCAGTAGGTTTCCTGGAGTATGGATTTGTGTGGTGCCGTCCCATCCAGGACCAGGAGCCAACAGACTGTTATGGATAACAATTGGAGCGATACATGTAATTTAAACGTGGTTTAATAGTTTGGAGTTTATACGTAATAACACAGCTGTATCCAACATCCTTAAACTGTCTACTGAATATACGTGTGTGTGTCTTTAAATACAGAATGAATTTTACATGAAAAGTACTGACAGACAATTCAGGCTCCACAGACGCCTGATTTTGGGAGATTGATGTACTTCACGGAGCAGAACACGTGATGCTGCGGCCAGAAATTTGATTTCTGTCTCTTTATCTTCCTACCTTTTCAGCCCAGGTCTTATTTACCCCATTCAGAGAACAGCAGACCACGCTTCGATGGCTCGCACCTGCATCCTCCATGGAAGCCTACAGCCATTTTGGCCCCCGACGGTGCGCCGTGATGGAGTAAATGCGGCCAGCATCAATCACTCCCCAGAACCCCGCAGAGACGATCTCTTCCCCTGCCTGAGCAGCTGCACTCCCTTGAATTCAGATTTAAAGACACAGTCACTGGGTAATACTCCGTCAGTCGGCGTTAACGCTCACAAGGAGGTCAACAGAGCTGAGGGACCGACCACAGTCCAGTTTACGCGAGGAAACATTTTTCTATTTACAGTACGGAACAAATGAGGCGTGTAAATATCGAGTGAACAAGCACATCCGTCTTGCTCTGACAGTGCAACATGGCGGAATGTGCGGACGCTAAGCTCCTCACCGTCATGTGCTGAGTGCCAGTGAAATCAATGCAATTAGTTGCATTTGCCTTCATGGCTGTATATCGCATTGAGACCATGTATTGTCCAGAATTTTCCTGTAAGCGATGCATTGCACTGCCACCATATTCAGTCTCTCTCGTGTCATTCACCGTGCCTTTCAGCGTGTGTCTAAGCATGCTCGGTGTATCTCAGATTACTGACATGCTCAGGCCGGGTATCTCACGGTAATTAATGCGTATATGTCAATGAAGTCAGTGTCACGCTCAGTACATTGTGGGAAAGCGGGACCTCGCTTTAGCTCTGCGGCAACGTTCATGCTGCCATTTCACAGCGTGTCGGCGAAACACGCAGAGGAGATAAGGCCAAACGAGGCCTCCGAGTGCAGCGTTAAAAGAACATTCTAGATGACAAGGGCAACGAACATCTGAAACCACGCAGGCAAACAATATTCCCCAGATACTTGTTAGGCAGCCTTTAACATTCCGCCCCCTGGCTTCAAAGGGCCCAGGGACCTCAGATGTAGTCATCAGCAATGACGACATGTCTCGTTTGGCTGGCAAAGTGTTAATCAAATAGAATGAAATATTTCACTTGGCTGGCGATACGGGCAGAAAATGCGCCATCGTGTTCTTGAAAAGGTATACGAGCCAGCATAGTTTTACCAGTTTATACCATTAAGGAGCGTCCAGTGACGACTTGTATCCTGAAGGGAAAAGGAAGGAATGGGATCGAAGCCTCTTTAACACTTTCAAGAAAACAGTCAAAGCAAGGCAAACACCGCAACATCAGACAGACAGACAAACAAACAAAAAGCAACAATATAACTATATTGCATCACTTGGGCCTAAAAATCAATTTGGCCAGATTTATGGACCAGATCCGTTGGAGAGATGCTAGTAATGTGTTTTTCTCAAAACCATTTCTTATCTCATGTTCCCATGACATCCCTTCACACTTTCCTTGTTTGTATTAAATATTGAGCTGAAGTATTCAGTTCGTATAAAGCTGTGTAAAAGACATTTTTTGTATTGACTCAGGAAGCAGTCCTGCTTACATTAAGTCCGCTGTCCCAGTCGTGACGTTACTTGGTGTTCTGATCACAAGGCAGTCAAAAGGCAATGACTGAACTACCTCTCCTCTACCGCTCAATCAAAGCCACATTTAGCAAACACAGCCTTGAAAAGCATCGTGAACCCTTCACTGTAACCATTGCCCAAGTCTTGGTCTTCATCACACACACACACTCCCGCATATACTGTATATTCTCTAAAAACAACACATGCATTCAGTAAGTATGATCACACAAGGTAAATCCATCCAGTTTCTGCTCTCATTGACTATGCATGGGGGGGGGGGCAATGGCACCGGTCCATGGCAGGACGGACACACACAGGCCAGTTTAGAGGGGACCAGACTACCTGAAGGAGATGAGTGTGAAATGGGGACGATATGGAAGCTCTACACACAGAGCGTAACGGTAGAACTCAAAACTGCAGCCTCGGAGGGGGGCAGACAGACAGCAGCGGCATCCCCCCCCAAAATAGAAGAATCACCATAAAATATTCAAATTCAAAACAACAAAGGAAACAAAAACAGTGACATTAACACCATAGGAGTTCACCTCCATGCATCTAACAATATGTCGCCTTGGAAACTATTATTGAAAAGAAAAAAAAAAAATTAACCCTCTGTGGTGCTCATAGAACACGGTGTTCGATGCACAGAATGCTGTGGAATTTATATAGTGACTCTTTACAGGAACTGAAGGTAAAGGCACCATACTGGATGGGTTATATGTGATCTGTGTGATAACTGAACCAAACTCCAATCTTACACGGATAATACATTTTTGGTGGTAGAGTCTTCCAGAGCTTCCGCTGACAAGTCTGTCATGAAGGCCGTGAGGAGTGGAGATGGTCACATGCTTGGATTGCCCCCCCAGGGGACACGTTCCCAAAACGAGCAGGCTGCGCTGATCCTGCCGCTTCTTCAGCACCATAAACTCACATCTGCTGCACATGAGAACAACTCTGCTGAGTCCTGCTCGTCATGACAAACTGACTCCTTGAACAAAAAAAAAAAAAAAAAAAAAAAATCAGGATCAAGGAGAGAGAATTAGGTTGCATTCAAGTCACTTCACTTGATGCATCCATCCAGATTCCAATATCTTGATAACATTCCAGTAATTATTAAAAAAAAAAAAAACCCACACAAAAAAAACATCATTACTTTGTGCACCTCACACGAGAAAACACAGAGCACATACGTACTACACAGATTTCCATCCATTGATCTTCCAGCCACTTAAAGGGGTCAGGGATAGAATGGGTGCTGGAGCTTGTCCCAGACAATACAGGGCACAACACTGGGGTACACCCTGTGTCACGGTTCTGGGAAACACATAGCATACAATCACACAGTACTGGTGGACACATGCACACAATCACACCTGGGAAGGCAGAAACTGGCTCTTTGAGCAGCTCAACCCTTTTAAGACCCAAAGGGCAGGGAGGCTCATATATAAGCAGAAAGGCCAGAGAACACCAGATAAGCAACAACATGGCATGGACGAGACAGAGCAGAGCACAGGCACACAGTAACAAGGGAACCTAGAACAGGGGAAGGCTTGTCCATTCATAGGCATCAAGTACCCATTGACCAGGGTGACTCTTGGCTACCCACTGAAATATAGTAATACCAGCCACTGAAACAGGCAGGCAGGCATACCATGGCAGAGCCTAAGCATCCAAGGGAGCTAGAAGGCAGTATGATCAAGCAGGACCCACCAGACACCCTTCCAGATCAAGACTCCCCCAAACCAACAGAGCTGACACAGGGAAATAGGCTAGGAAACCAGGCAAGCAAGTGCTTAACGAGGCAACCAGCACCAGGTGTGTAACAAGGCAATTAGCATTGCCACAGCAACCAGGTGCAGCATGAGGAAACCAGGCAGCAGGGGGAAGAACCAGGGAACAGGAGAGAGAGGGTATGATACCCTGGATGGGATGCCAGTCCATCACAGGGCACAAGGTTGGGGTACACCCTGGATGGGAAGCCAGTCCATCACAGGGCACTAGGCTGGGGTACACCCTGGATGGGATGCCAGTACATCACAGGGCACTAGGCTGGGGTATACCCTGGATGGGATGCCAGTCCATCACAGGGCACATACACACTTACAGGGTCAATTTAGAGATAGTAGTCAGTTAACTGCATGTCTTTGCACCGTGGGATGAAACAGGGCAAACACCCCGACTCCACACACATAACGGGATGCAAACCCACAACCGTGGTGTCATGAGGCAATGGCATGAGCCATTAAGCCAGAGATACAAACATACGACGTAGAATGACTTGTGCATTGTGGTGCTCTGCTACATAAGATAAGAGGCGTGTTTGTTGAATGGTCCTTGAGTCCTCTTGAGCTTAACTATGTACTTCTGCTTTTGCTACCGCTCTGTTGTCAGGAAGTATAAATACGTACTGCACAGCTCTGTGCAGAACAGAGTCCTTTACTCCTTGGCCATGCTTTATTTGCAAAGCATTAAAATACCTGCTAAGATTTTTGTTTCTTCGTCAGACGCACTTAATGTTAAGCACCTTGCTGTACCCGAGTCTTAAAATACTTTCAAGATTTAATGTAACAACCCGGGGGATGTGCTATTCACGTGGTCCTGTTGACCCAAAGTTGGTCAGCTGCTTTGTAACGGCGGCAAAATTTAAAGCACCGCAATCCAGAAACGCAGGACTTCACAGCTGACCCATCACTGCCCAGATACACCTCACGCCACAAAAACTGGAAGCTTGATTTCAAGATGGCGTGCATGCAAGCGTTTTGTTTTGTTTCGTTTCGTTTTTGCCCGGCCCTCGGAGCACAAATTGGTAAACAGCACGTGTGATGACACGTTTTCGTATCAGTGTTTAAGAGGGAGGATGTCGACTGTACTCAAAACATATTATGCTTTTGAAGGGGGAAAAGGAGAAAGAGAGAGAGAGGGCAAGAGAAGGAAGCTCTTTGGACAGACTTCATTGTCAGAGAAATGCAATTATGCTAATGAGTAGCTTTAAGCTGGGGCTGAGTGCTGCTCCTAAGCGGAGAAAGCATGACGTTTCAGACAGTCGGGTGACGAGCCCCTTGCTGTAGAGTAGTGGAGAGGGTCAGCCACTGGTCAGGCTTTTTGTCCGTGTGCATGCACATGTAAAACCATTCCCGTCTGTGTGTGCGTGACGGGCTCTGCACAGAGATTGCGTGAGGGTTCTTGCCTTTCATTTCCAGCAGTTCATGTATCGGGCTTGGGGTGAATGTTTATATGCACGGTCAGCCTAGCCTGGCACCAGAACAGTTCTACCGTGCCTTGAGCCAGACTGACCCCCACGCCATTCCTGTTTCTAAAGGTCACAGTGCCCCCCGCAGGCAGCAGTCATCAGCGTAGCTCGAGCGTGAAAATTTCACACTGATATTCGCTTAGCTCACACTTTTATCATAAATGAAGATTCTCATAGAGCAAATAGGTCCATGTGCCGTTATGAAAAGGGGCTCTTACAGAGCTGTGCTGTATAACTGCCAAAACGCACATTGTACGCACTATCCAAAATGGCTGCCTTTTCACCGATCACTATTGCATTCATTTGAGAGCCAATAGGCAGAGAGTGAAACATGAACTCATGAATGTAGACACGTTAGCACCGTTTGTCTGTATGCTTACCTGTTTCTGCATTTAGATATTCTAACATTGGAAGCCACTGACTCCTGTCACCACAGAGGAGAAATAAATTGTCCCACATAGGGTGGAATACCAGGCTTATTTCATACATTTTTTTTCCTCTCTCCTCCCAAGGTGTATGTAAATTGCTTCCAGGGATAAAATCCTTTTATCATTCTCTTCCAGACCCTAACCATACTATGTTTTCCATGGCTTAACATGCCTGAATTAAGAGAGCAAGCGCAGATTCCATTTTTAAAACTAATTAGAAGACAGTTACATCTGGCTACGAGTGGAAGAGTCAGGCTAGGGTGACCCCACACACGAACAGCCAGACCCATCCCACACCCCGAGAAACAAAGTGTAATATCCCTCATGCATCAGGAACACGCAGACAAACACACAAAGCACATAAACACGCAGAGATACACTGCATGGTTGTCTGAACTGCCATGTATGAAGCACAGCTTTGTACACCAAAACGTAGACTTGGCCACTTTTGAGTTGGGTCTTTGCTCTGGTAGAACATTTTGTCCCGAAATCATGAAATAAATTCATAGATGTGCAGACATCCAATAATATCAAAACATGCAATCAAACACACATATACAGTATGTAGTAACACACACACACAGGTACACATACGACACTGAAGACATGAACCAACTGGCAAACAGACATATACACTGGAAAACATACGGATACATTCTCACCAAACAGAAGTGAATGCCTGGCTCTCACATGCATTTGACTTACTCTGTGTAAGCAGATCTCCCCCAAATTCAGTACTGAACACCACTCAGAGACTGACAAGAGCAGTAAAGTATGGATTTAGCACTCCTTTAAGGTTAAAGCTGCTCTTATTAAAGACCTTATGGGTTTCTGACCTTGAGCAACGTGCAAGGACAGTCCTCTTCATACAATTGAATATGCAAAGCTCTGCCCAGTACACTTTCAGAATTCAGAATGTAATTTGTGGGTGATGATCATAAATTTCAAATAACATCCAGCACAGTGTTAACTCGTTCTGCGCTCTTCCGGAGAGCTTCCAACAGTACGTGAAGACCAGGGCCATTTGTAGATGACAAGACTGGGGATAGCTCCAAGGATTAATTATGCAGCTCCGTAATTTTAATATTTCTGAAGATTGTGCATCACACAGGAGTAGATCCTTTCTAGACGGTCAGCGTTAAATGTTAGCTTAAGGTTATGTGGTGCTCCACCCAATAAAGCAAGGAAAATTATTTTGATCTCTGTTAATTTGGTCCAATGGGTCACTTGCTACATTTAAGGCCACTCTAGCTGGCCAAGAAGCACCTCTGCTGTAAGTGGCCACTTGCTAGCTAAATGCTAACTGGTGCCACCCATTTGCTGTTAACACGACCAATCAGCTCTGACCTGACCCAAAAAGCCCAGCAAGCCAAATTAAAGGACAGTACTGTGAGATCCCCACACCCTCAGGCATCCTACATGCCACCATTTTTTAGGAGGCTAAAATTTAAAGAAAATTTAATCGTTTACCCTCACTATATGCGCACACACACACACGCACACACACACACGCACTCACACACACACGCACTCACACGCACACACACACACGCACGCACGCACACACACACACGCACTCACACACACGCACGCACACACACGCACGCACGCACACACACACGCACGCACGCACACACACACACGCACTCACATGCACACACGCACGCACACACACACGCACATACACACACACACAGATTTTTGAAAAAGTTCCTACGGCAGCGTTGACAAGCACACCGAATCCTTCTGGAAAGGGCCTTGTGGAGTACGGCTCATTAGCCTGCTATCCAGAAGCCCCTTGCTCTCACAAAATTGGCCTTATGGGAGACGGTGTCCCCTTTCCTTTTAAAGAAGGGAACGGGAGCATTAAAATATGATCCAGACTGCAGCAGCAGGGCAAGGACAGGCTCTGGAAGTAGAGGCAAGCTGGGAGCTGAGCAGTTCCTGCATGGGTGGCTTTTTGCCGCAGCACTGTGATGGTGTACACAGAGGCAGAGAGAGCCGCAGGAGGAGGCAATCAATGCCACGTGCAAGACGGGTCCGCGGGCTCCTTCCTGTCTGAGCTACTGTGAGACGTGCCAGAGTTTCAGGTACGGGTGGCTTCTGCAATCCTCAGGTGCCCGAGTAAATGTTTAATTCAAATTGTGTCTCGCTGTGATTGACGCTGATCTCGCCCGGAGCAAGACGGAGTCCTAAAATAAGACCCAGGGAAGCCAGGTGTTGCTGATGATGGCAGGAGGACAAAGATTTGGGGGGGGGAGGTA
>JAACJT020000033.1:6239329-6256556 GCA_009936485.2 Gymnarchus niloticus | reverse complement strand
CCTGGGGGGGGGGTTCATCACACCACATCCGGGGGGGGTGTTCATCACACCACATCCAGGGGGGGGTGTTCATCACTCCACATCCTGGAGGAGTTGCAGTTCAAGTAAAGCCATGGGCCATATCTACGTGTAACATATGGGCAAAGTAATGCTGCTCATGGGGGCATTTTCACCTGGAATCTGGACGATAAAATATACGTATGTGTGTGCGTGAGTGCGTGTCCCTACGTGCTGAGCACACGGGGAGATGTTTATCATAAATCGACTGCTTTCTGTTGCTAATTATAGAAGCACGTTTTCCTATATGAGAAACGTTGCAGCGCCACCTACATGCCGCAAGATAGAAGCCAGCCTGTTTTCTCAGGACTGCACCTTGGCTTATTTATTCATTAATCTACTACAATTTCTATCGAGGTTTTAATATTGCGATGATATTTTCTATCAGCAACGATTTTAGTTGCCCAGCATGATCTAGAATTGGGCACAGCAAGAACACCGTGATCTCTGGCAGCAACCATCCAAAATATGCAACGGAATAGAAGGTAGACATCAGTCAGGCACGGTCCCGGGGTCTGAGAGGCGAGCAAAATAAACAAGACAAGAGACCCCAAAAAGAAGTGGAGTGGGACAGAGGGAGTGCGAGTCAAATCATGCACAGATCGATAGTGAGGATCACAACAGGTCACGTTGCCGTGGCGGTAGGCTGCGTTGCCAGGGTGACAGCGAAACTCCAGGGTCTGTGGGCTGAGTGATAGATGGTTGGAGGGAGCACGCTCGCTGAATTTCCATTCCGTCCGTGTCCTGCCCGCCTCCTCGCCGCCGCAGATGAGTCCATTTGCTGAGGTGCGTGTGGCACCCTCTCAGGTCGTCGGTGATGGACAGACACCCCGAAATGCTTTAATGAAATGCATGAAGACGTAGTGATGTGCTCTGCTGTTAGCTATGCTACATGCTAACCTCACCGATGGCTCGTACGCGTAAACTGAGCATTACCTGTGGGAACAGCCAGCAACCATGCTTATTGTATTAAGGATAATTTTACTGACATTATGATAAAATCCAAATAAACAGCAATAATTACAGGAAAAGCCTTCATTTTCGTAACTCTCCACATTGTTAACTTTAATAATCATCTACTAAGTCTTGCTGTCTTTCATTAATGAGGTCAGAAAAGTGGCTTTCTGACACCTTTTGAGTGTTCCAGCAGATATTTATCATACAGGACATATCTTTTTGTAGTTCTCGTAACTCATAGCTTAGCACTTGCGCTAAATGCAGAAAAAAAGACATATACCCGCTTTTCTGCACGCCAAAGATCTTCCGCCCTCCTGTCAGACATCGGAGATAGATTCTTCTGCTAGGGGTAGGAGGAGAGCAGTACAGGACACACACAGACCTGTACGTGGATAACCAGGCCTGATCGGCAAAACACTGTGATTATGGCTTAATGCTTCTGGGGGCAGCATTTTCCAGCATCCACAGCAGCAGAGGGAAATCCCACAGCGCATACATTGGATTACCTGCATGACAATGCACACCTACAACTTTTATCAGCCTATTCACCTCAACAGATTAATTAATAAAATTCACATCTCGTATTATAATTACTGATGTCTTGTTCTTACACTCTTGCCAAGTTCTCAAAGAGTCAGAGCTCTGTCCAGCACGGCAAGGAAAGTGATGTCTTTAGCATTCCAGCTGCCCGAGACAGAGTGTCCCTCCAGTCTGTGGGAGCGACGCCCCTTCCTCGTACCACCACGATGGCATCCGTCGAGAGGAACATTGACGTTAAAGATTGTTTTCCCCCGTCGTTGACGCCGGCTGTGCGTATCTGTAGGCTGGCGGCAAGACAGAGCGTGCAGGGCCTGTCGGGGGAAATCTCTTATTGTCATAAATATCTCACACCGCTGGCGAGGCCGTTTCAGCTGATTCAAAACGTAGACTGCAGACTCTGCTTCCAACTCATGGCTTTATAGTATATCTTTTTTTTTAAATTGTCTAAAAGTCACGATTAGTCAGTCTGTTGCCGAGGATGCCAGATGGATGGAGGGTGTGTGGACAAAATCTTTAAACCGGTGGAGGGAAATACAAGCAGCCAAAAGAAAATCCGATAAGCAAGCATGGCTATTTGTATCCAGCGATCTGTATCCGATCAATCACATTGACCACAAGTCTTCAGGCATAAAGCTGTTATTTTTTCAAGGCAAAGTTGCATAGTATCACAAAATATAAGCTAAATGAGAATGACTCAGAGATGTTTAGTGATGTTTAACAACAGGAACTTGGACTCCCTGATTTCCTGGGTGATATTGTAGCGATGATCTGACAACACCCTGCCAAACAGCCATGTTCATTCTCGTGACCTGGCTGTCCGAGGTCTGGATACCTCTATCCTAAAACAAACAGACTTACTTCACTGCTCAGGTCATCGGTGATTTTTCTCCATCGCATTTGCCTTTAAACAGTCTTTTTCCAGCCAGCCCCTGTCTGGCCAATAGCTTTCATCTCACTTCAGTTTCCGACTTCGAGATTCCTCAGCTGAGAGCTGGGAGACTCAGCGTGAAATTTTGTTCAAATGACACTTCCTAATCGGCAATTCTCGTCATCATTTGCAGAAAGGAATGTCTCAGTTACCAGGAGAAGGGGCAAAAGACCACCCCACACTCCAGAGAATTCCATTGATTGGTCACATCACACATCCGGTGTTACGAGAGCATTATCAGGAAGACTAGCAACACAAAGACAGGAAATAGCAGCTTAGAACACCACGGCAGTCTCTGTGCGGGAGGAGATCATTATTTCAAAACACAAAAAAATCCAATAGATGTGAAACATGACACTGAAAACTGTAATATTACCCCTACTGTTTATGTTGATGTTTATGCAAACTGTCCACACAAGCAAAAACCCTGACAGTAACTTTACTGAGACCTGCTATCTACTTAAAGTGCCTCAGGCGTCCGCGACAATGTGAAGGTAGTTTATGTCCCATCGGTCATGGAGGGACGGGAACAACGTAGGAATGTGAGCAGCTGTATTTTCCTTTAATGTGTTTAGATGGGGGGAAACAGCGCTACAGCATGGTCTTTGAGAGCGTAAGCTTAAGCACCGACAGGGGGGCCTTTGTAAGATGTTTCACTTTGATGGGAGGTGTAATAGTAATAATAATAACAAGTTACATTTATATAGCGCCTTTCACAAACCTCAAGGTCCCTGAAATACCAGTATTTTGTTCATTTTCCAAACGTTTCTGTCCCATGGACCCCAGAGGGGGATGTACCCCTGGTTCAGGTTTGGAGCCTCATCCTCCGTTTCGATTGTTTTCATTCACCAAGTCAGTATTTTGTCATTTTTTTCTGTGATCTGTCTTCTACTACTGTATTCTCTTCTCAGCACCCTAATTTAGTCTGCTTTTGTTTTTTAGTATTAATTTTGTTTTCGTGGTATGAGGTGATATTGCTAGGCTCTCGATATATAAGACCTCATCATTTCAAATTGGCTATGAACATTTAAGCTTATCTGCGATGGGTTGGCACCCTGTCAAAGGTGTCCCCTGCGTTGTGCCCTAAGACGGCCTGGGATAGGCTCCAGGCCCCCCTGACCCTGAATAGGATTAAGAGGCTTGGAAAATGGATGGTGGAATGGACTTAAGCTTATTTTTAGCAGTAGAGCACTGCATGTGAATGAAACTGCATTAAGTTTATATGTGCAGCAGTAGAGATCTTGGCTGGGTGCTGCATCTGTCGGAGAATTCCTTGGAGTTCAGTGACGCATGAATTTAATTTAACTGTACGATAATATTTTTGATATTTAGGATCACTGCTGTCCCTGGGCAGCTGAGTGAGGTATTCCTTATTGACACAGTACATTTTTAAATACAAATTATATCTTGGTTATTTTAAAAGGACAGGAGTTACAGAAAAAGGAAATTTGCATCATTGACAATGGACAAATATGCTGGACTGTGGTGAACGGGAATCATCCTGCAAATTTATGACTGGATGGAGAGGAAGTTCTGCACAGGGTGATTGCAGGGGCAGAGCCGGTGCGAGCTCATGCCCTGTGCCATCTGAGAACCCCACGTATCCCTGGTCTGACACTCCAAAACAGTTTCAATGTTGGCAAGCAAGAACGATGAGACATGAACGATCTGCTATCAGAGCCTTTTTTGGAAGTTTGCCATTGGATGCCATTTTTGATAGCTCTGTCTGGTTGAGTGGTTGATATGTGTAGAACAGAGTTTACCATACAGGAAAGACCCATGGCCAGTTACTCACGAAATTCTGCAAAGCCGGTATTCTCGACAAGATTATTTCATGCACGCCTTTCCTGCCAGCTGTTGGTCAATCTGTCAAACTTGCTCTCCCTTCGTTATCTGTAGGATGGGAATGAGCCCCCCCCCCATGTTTCACACAGCTAGGGGTTCACGTCAAATAATTGCATCTTGATGGCTGGGAGATGAAATCCAGGAAAACACGTCTGTGTCCTAACCATGACAGCTGTTCTTAAGCTAATTTGGTCCAGTGAAAGTATCCACAATGTACAGGTTTGTATCAGCTCGGTCGTGATACTCTTATAGGGCTCATTGGAATGGCAGCACGACAGCATGCTCCAATGCCAGCTGCAGGTGATAATGAAGCACAGCAGGTGAGACCTCTTGGCCACTGAGCAGGGTGGGCATGAGTCAGTGGCAGCCTGAGTGGCATGTTCATCAGCGGAACGTATATGCAACCTTGGGCATATAGACCAGTCGGGTACCATATGATCAGTATGGATGACGTGTGCCATCCATCCATCCATCTGTCAGTCCATCCATCCATCCATCCATCCATCCATCTGTCAGTCCATCCATCCATCCATCCATCCATCCATCTGTCAGTCCATCCATCCGTCAGTCCATCCATCTCCCAGGCACAAATTCACTACAGGGTTGAATGGGGGCTCGGAGCCTATACCATGCACCATAAGAACATGACCAAGAATAATCAGTGGAAGCTGAATGAACATGCTACAGCGAACACTGTTTTCTATTAAACTGATATCCAAGTGAGAATGTATCCATAAGAAAGCTTGATAAAAAGACACCGTCTCACTGTGGTTCCCTGCTCACAGCAAGGTGTATCCAATCTTGCAGAATATGAACAGAGACCCAGAGAGCCAAAATCAGGTGCTGGCCCCATTCCACCTCATGACTCTGTAGATACAGTTGGCACAGGTCCTGCAAGGCCATGGGTGGAACTGACCAAAGACACATAACGAAAGGACAGGGAGGACGGCAGGACTGGATAAGCTAAAGGGATCAAAGCTTTAATACGATTGCTGGCATGTATTAAGCAAGAGACTGACTGAGATGATGGGTCATTTTTAATAAACACGGGTATATACGTTGTATATATTTCAAACGGCTTCATAAATATGTTTCATAAGATTTTACTTTAATACCATCAGCCATAAAGTTAACAAGAATTCTGTTTGAAGAAACGAGTCATGTTATCATACTGATCTAGGTTCAAGTTTTGAAACGCAGTTTCTTAGTGGTAAAAGCGTGATTATCTGGCCTTAATTTAAACATATGAGAAGTTAAACGTCCATTCTTACCAGACCGTCCATATGTAACAGGAACTGTACCCTTCCAATAGAATATAAATGAATATCATCTTAGTTATGGCTGCTTGGTAGTGCAGGGTCACAGTGGTTTCTTAAAGTAGTGCTAAATTCCACTGTGGGATGGCTTCAGATCCTTTAGTGTTATCCTCAGCACCCCACACTTCAAAAAAGATGCTTGTTAGGTGAGTGCATCTCTTTATTTCTCCACAGGTCCTCATCCATGACTGGAAGCATGTTGCATATCAGATTGTGTCACCCCCACGTCTCCAGGGCCGGCTCGCTTTGTGCAGTGACAACCCCCGACAGGTCACCCTCCTCCCTGAACATCCCACCGCATGTCTCCCATGGAGACGTGCCCGCGATGGACCTGGGGCTGCCTAGATGAGGTTCTCCCTCTCTTGCTGACCCATTTTCCAGCCTGATGGTTTCAGTCTGAGCACTTGCCAAAAGACATGGATCCCGGGGTCCAATCAGTGAGCACAAACCTCCAAGGGCCCCCTTTAACTGGACAGCTGCCTGTGAGGCCCCAGCTCTCCTCGTTGGCCTCTTCCTCACGTGAACTGTAATTGCCTGTAAGTGATGCATCTGGCTAGAACACATGTCAAACTGTTCATACGTTTCCATACCCTGTCCTGAATCCTGTGGCACTGGACAGCACTGCTGCATCCATACAGGCTTAAGATCCGGAGGGGCCCAGCTGATGAAACTCTGAAAAAGGTGCCTGGAGTACCTCACAAGTCACTTTGGATGAAAGCGTCTTTCACACGGATAAATAATGCACAGAGTTCGGGAGAGAAGCATCCACTGAATAAATCATCATCATCATTTTCTTTCGGCTGCTCCCGTCAGGGGTCGCCACGGCAGATCAGCCGTCTCCATCTCCCCCTGCCCTCCGCATCCCGCTCTGTCACACCGATCCGCTGAATAAATAAGGTGCTCATTTCGACCCGGAGCCTCTGCGGGTCATGAATCCAGCGGAGGTTCGCCAGTGAACGTTGCCGATGTACCGTTCACATTCAGACACTTAAGCTGACTGACTTCAGCTGCATCGGTGGGCAAAATTTGAGTTCCATGTCTGTCTTTGTCATCCTCTGGCTTTCTCGTGCAGCCTGTTAATACCGTACGCCTCCAGAGCTGTGGGTTCAAATCATGCCTCGGTTCTGTGTGAAGGGTTTGCATGTCCTCCCAGTGTGGCGTGGGTTTCCCCCCACCGTCTGAAGATGTGGCATCTCCAAGGTGCCCGTGGTGGGTGATTCTGCATACAGATCTGTGCCCTGCAGTGAACTGGGATCCAGTCCATTGAGGACCACAGCCGTGTGCCTGTATTTCCTGGGAGAGTTTCTAGGTCTGCCTGAACCCTGACCAGCACAAGTGTTTGGAAGAATGGTGAAAACTAATAATAATATCATCTATTAAAGGCTGAAGACATACTGAGCTCCACTAAATTTCTTAACTGGGAGAGCAGTTCCTCCAAGCTTTCCCTGGCTGGTTTGAAGGGAGACAGCCCTGTGCTAAAAGGCTGCCGTGTCAATTCTTGCCAGCAAGGGAAAATCCTTCCCGTCTCAAGGGAAAGAAATAAGCTATAAAATGTCATACGTCTGCCACTCCAAGCCTGCTGAAGCATTCCTCCATTATTATCCGAATTACCCTGCTCTGTGTAAGAGGGGTTGGTGCGGGGGGCGGAAATGCAGGGAAAACCGCTCATAAGACCCTCTGCCGCGAGCCAGCCAAAGGCCCCGTCTGTCCTTCACCTCATCGCTGCCGTACGCCCGCCTGTCCCCCGCGACACGCGGACACGCCGCCGTCCCGTCGCAGCAATCTGTTCCCTCAGAGGCCTCCTGCTCCTCTCTGGCCACTGCCATTTATAAGGCTGATTCTAATGCTAATTTATTGTTGAGTCTGTTGTGTGCTTCTGTGCCACATCTCCTGTTAAGCTCTCAGGGGAGGGCCACGTTAGGACTTCCCAAAAATGACTTCCTCTCCCTTTTGCCGTGGCCCAACTTTCTTTGACACCTGCTCCATCCACTCCTCTATTTTCTCCGTTTATCCTCCCGTCATCATCCCGGTTCTGGCTGCAAGGCGTTAGCGTCAAGCTAAAGTAAACGGACAGAGAACGATTTCCGAGGCGGTCTGAGAGCCGGCCGATATTCTGCCGTTTGAGTCCCTCGTTAAACAGGAGCAGTTTGCCGCGTTGCTACATTTGGAGGGTCGGTGTTCTCTGCTGCACCAGGCCTGCGCTGCTCGTTGCGATGCGGCGGATTGAAGAGTTAATGATGTGACCCGATTCTGTCAATCATCTCACCTCGTCGCTGAGCTGTGGCAGCTCCCAGCTGCACACCCTCCGAACTGAACCCAGAAATCGTTCCCCTCCGAAACAGCCGTGGCGTGCCGGTGCTCAGCCGCATCTGCCTAGGGGCAGGTGAGATGTCCTTCTCTGCCAGCGCGGGAGCAGAGCCTTAGCAAAATGTATGTGTCTTCTCAGTTGGACGATACCTCGATTAGAGACGTATGAACCGGCTTTAAAAACGCTTCAGTGTTATGTACAGACATAATTGAGTTGCACTGTGCTTCAGATCATGCAAGATTATATTGAAATGCCACAGCCTGCAAACATACGTGTCAAAGTCATTGGAGAGCCACTGGAACGCTTCCGTAATGGTGCATCAGAACAGCATGACGACACTAACTGCTAGTTGATTTAGTTTAGACAACAGCCTGTATCTATTTGCTACCAGGCACCATCAGCTCCGTCCTCTCTCCAAATGAAGATTTACAGGTCAAGGGGGCGACGCTAACATCCCCCTGTCCCCGCTGTCCCATAAAGCGGACTGTACTAACAACTCCAGGAGGTGACATGGCCTGTCGATGAAACAACCTTTTTGAAATGCTGGCTACGAGCGATCACAGGTGAGGAAGCAACTGCACAGCCGATCCGGAGCCGCCGTCATCATTACCGATGAAGGACGTGACCTACGCTGCCCGCGGGGACTGAACGAGGTGGCAGGTTTTAATGGTGTCATTTATTCCTTGCCCGGTCCTTTCCTTCAGGTGCCGGAGGACAGCTGTGAAGCCGAGAGCAAGGCTGCTGACAGCCCCCAGATCAAGGTCAGAGCGACGGTAAACCGGCCCACTAGCGACGATCCCTGAAAGCTCGGTGCTGCAGCCAGCTGAGCGTACGTAACAGGCTGCGAGAAGACTGCTCCCTGCTCTTCATCTCCTCCTCTTCAGAATCTGCACACTTTTCGTAATGGACTCCAACACGTACGATTTCTGTTGGATTAATGATGAGACAAAGAGAGCATACGCCATGTTGGTTATTTCCAAACACCTGTATGCTGTATACCGCGCACACATATCAGATTTATTCACCTCTGCCGATGAGCCTGACCTTTGCCTTCTGACTCACGGTAGCCTCGCTCACATTCACTCTGGCGCTGTGGCACTGCCAGGGCTGCCCGGCCTGATTCGGCGATGACAGTCAGCTCGTGTCCTGCTCAGCCACACCAGTCCAGACCGCGGATGTTTCCGGAACCGAGGGACTATCTTCAGCTGAACTCATCTGACATCACATTTAATGGCTGTTTAAAAGACACTGGATTGGTTTAGACAAATCACGTGCGTGCTTTACGCAGTGGGGCTTATTAAAGCGGTTTATTTATGCCTGTTATGGCAGATCATTCTCCGCCATTGAAACTAAACGCTTCAGTCTGCATTCTTAGATAAAACATCACGGCTCAAAGTGGAACTAAAATATGTCATTTGTTAACTGAAAATCCACTGCTTTAGCCCAGGAAACAGACTAGTTTAGGGACATTTCATGAGGATATTACCTCGGAATCATATCCTGAATTCTTTTTACTCTTAAATCTAATTGGTCCTAGCAGTGTTTTCGTATTGGATACACTGCCTCAACTTCAGCTCAAAATGCCAGAACAGAGCTGCTCAACACTTTAGACGGTACGTCTCACCCCTGACTGTCTAATCACGGATGAGTGACTCTCAACCCTTATGCTGAAGCTGCATCTTTCATTAAACTGAAGTAGAGACCATTAGAGTGCTTCAGCTCTCATAGCATGGAGCTCTTACAGAAGAACGTGGTGGCTTGTACCCCCAGGCTAAGAGGTTCAAATCCCATCTCCACTCTGAGGTGTGCACCTTTTCCCCTCCTGTTCTGCAGGTTTCCTCCTACGGTCCAAAGACATACAACATAAACAGTCTGACAATTCTAAATTGCCCATAGCGTGTGATTGGGTGTGTCTGACTGAGTCCTGTGATGGGTTGTCACCCTGTCCAGGGAGTCCCCCACCTTGTGCCCAAAGCTGCCTGGGACAAGCTCCAAGTGAGCCCTTCGGGAGTAATGCTATATCCCTTCAACGACCTGTAAAGCCACACACTTGAGGTCTCGATGCTGCCTGATTCACACGTTACCGACATGATAGCAGTTCAGACAGTGTCAGCCAGGAGAAGGGCGGAGGAATGAGATCCCTGTTATTCAATATTCATGACTCCTTCACGTTTATCGGTATGTTTTCGTCTTTGAATCTGTCTTGTGTGTCGGACGTGCTGGAACGCCTCACTGTACATCTGTTATCCCAAACCCTAGAAAAACATCCGCTTCAGACATCTGAAAGGAAATAACAGAAGTGACTGGAAGTGTGTGTCGCTTTAACACTGAAATGCGCTCTAAATCCCTTAATGACACTGTCCTCCGAATGTGGACCGAATGAGACGCGCTGGGTCCATGCATCTTTAACAGCAAACAAATAAAAACATGTCTATAAGGAGACTTTAAAGGTAGGCAGCTTCAGTGAATTAGGCTGAACAACGTTTAAAATGCCGTTTAACCCTTTACATGCCAGAAGTAATCAACACAACCCTGGGGTAAAAAACATAGGAAGCAGGAATCTCAGGCAGCAGCTGGCTAACGGGGTAGCTCAGGCCACTCCCAGCATCAGCAGCCTGCTTCCAGGATTTTGCTATTTGGGCATGTCCTGCTTGGCGAGTCTCTTTGCCTGGATTGCAGCTGAGGGCTTGGCATGGAGGACTTCAGCCTTATCGTCCATGAGCCGAATTGAAAAATAATTCCCGTACCTATTGATCCAGCTCAGTGGCTTACATCTCTACACTCCCTTCTCAGTTTATTCTGCTCTTATCTTCCTTTTTTATTAAAACTGCTTATTTGCACATGAGACACTATTGCCTAATTTCACCCACAGCCAGCGGCCTTCCTTCCCCGCTCCTTACCAACCTCTTTGACCCATTCAAAAATACTCCCATCTTGCATTCCTTCCAGGCTGCAGGAACATCTCTTCTCCACTCTCGTGTTCCCAGAGACAGGAAGCTCATTTTCAGATCTCTGCTGGAGTCCCCCCCCCACGGCCCATTAATTGGCCACGATTGCGTCTCACCGTAGAGTGTCTATTTGGCTGGGCTCAAAAGATGCGAAGAATCCCGTTTGCGTGCTCATCTTTTGAAGTCACGAAATGAATCCGTGTGCCACAGATGCTTGGGTTCGAGATATCAGGCCTGCCACTGTATTCCACAGACGGTCGCACGGCTGACTCCGACAGCTGTGGTGGGAGCAGGCATCTTTACAGAGGCGACGCGTTGAACATTCGCACTACAGAGGCAGCAGGGCCTTCCCTCATCACACCTAGCGTCGCTTGATCTCGAAAACAAAGACTTCCCTCTCACATTAATGGATGCTTTGAAGAACTCTCCCTTGCGTCTCTCCACTCTCAGTGATTTTTCTCTCCCATTCATGAGAGGAGACAGGTCCTGTCGATGAGTCATTGTGATGACTAAACGAGACAAGGACTAACGAGCAAGAGTCAGTTTCTCTCACTCCCTTTCTTCCTTTACTTCCTTATTTTACAGCAAAATAAACGATGGTTTAGGAAGAGGAAGTAAAGAGGAAGACAGCAGACCGATTAAGCAGTACCATCCTTTAAAGTGCTTTGTGCCATATGGCCGCTATTCAACCGCAGAGGTCACGCCTGCTCCAGATACTGCATCCCACGACCAACTGGTGGCAGGTGCTCAGAGACGGAAGGGAACCAGAGACTCAGCCAGCATCTTCCGGGAGGGGCTCAAAGGATGCTCTTCAAAAATGGAAATGATTAGACACCTGAGGGGGAGTGAATGAACTGCGAGTGATATTGCTGAGCAAACAAGTCTGTAAGAATCAAGAATTAATGAGCTTCTGCATTTGGGATTTTTTTCCCCCTCATTTTCCCCCAGCGTTGATGCCAAACCTACAGAGAGTAACACAGGTGATCCACCTCCAGATCCTCCCCCTGCCCACCTGGGACTTTGCCATTTCCCTCCACCGCGCTTAGTTGCCTTGGAGAGCTCCAAAAGAGATCAGAGAGAAGAGCAATGTGGGGTAAACAAGGATTCAGATACCTGGACATTACTGTTCAGCTTTGTTTCATGACGTCTCCGATTTCTCGGTTGATGCCGTGCTCCACGCTCACCGACGGTCCACAGCTCAGCTCGTTGTGAAATGATGACACATATTCAGCAACCCAAAGCAGAAGGATGGAACGCTGAAGCTCAAAGGAGATGCCTCTCAGAAGTCCTGCTTGGCTCTGTCGAATCCTTAGGGAAGGCGTCGACAGCCTCTTGGGAAACAAAGTGTGAGTTATGACTCACGAAGGGCTGTGAAACACAGCGGCTCTGATAACATTACATCCATGACGCTATTTTGCAATTGCTTATCTATTTATCCATTAATTATACAAATATCGAAATCTACAAAAACTCAGCTGAATACTTGGAACTGTATTCAAGTCAACCCCTGGCACTGAGACCAGCGACCTTCAGGGTGTAAGTACTTAACCACCATGCCTCCCACTGGCCTCTCCTGTTTTCTAAAATGCTCTTCCATCAACTCTCTAGTCATGCAGGGTCAGCTGCTCCTTCCAGTACCACAGCATGAGCCTTGCATGATGTAGCTGAGGGGAAGCTAATGGAGGATTGGAGCCTTCAGATTTGAAACAGAAGGCTGGAGCACCCCCTGGTGTTTAAATGTGATTATGCATTAACGACGATACAGAGCGCCATAATAAGGACGCACTTCAGAACAGCGTAACAAGGTTAGTACCAAGAAACCAACCAGAACACGGCTGACCTTTTCTACATGTTTGGTCACAATTCCGGTTACCACGCGGTGCCCGTAAGCATGGAGGAGAGTGGTAAAATATGCCTGTGATTAAACACCTTTTTGAAAGAAGCACTAATGCTGATTTTCTGCAAAGTATTACAGGCAACACTGAAACCTGTATGTCACTTCGGCCACGGTAAACCTGTAATAACTCACGAAGGAGGTTTAATGCAAGGCCGGGGCCAATCAGCACACACTGAGAACAGTAGACAGACCGAAAGACCATGGGAGACTTAAAGCCAAAGCAAGATGAAGTGTTTCTTCAGTGAACACCGCAGAAGTTTGAAACCCCTGAACTCCATTGCAGCAACAATGTGAAGACGAAATGCGGGTGAATTGTCTTCTCATAAGCTACACCATAATGCTCTAAAATGTTAGGTTTTAATGAACCTGGTTTTTTTTTTTCCCTTTAATGACATAAGTTTAAAAGCATACCTATTTTTCAGTAGTTCATGTTATGTTGCCAAGCGAATCCATGCAAAGCAATCATGGATGACTAACATGCTTTACGTGACCAACTCTCCCTGTGGTGTCAGAATGTGATCTGCTCCTACCTGACACCCTCTTGTTTCCGCATAGGGCCATTACACGCCCGTGTTTTCTATCTCATTCACCTCATTTGTGTATAGCTCTTCTCGGGCTTGAACAGTTTAAAATGACAAAAAAAAAAAAAAAAAAAACTCAAAACCTTTATTTACAAACACATGGCAACATTCAACCATCTGAAGATTCAGCAAGCCAGGAGCCTATACCAGTAAACAGCCTGTAGGGGGCACCAGCAGACAACAGAACCTTTCCTAAATCAATAAATGCCCCGCTGTGACCATGCTAGAACAAAACAGCACATAAAGGCCTTAATCAGACTTAAACAAGGGCCTCATTTCAATATCTACACCAATGACCCATTCACAAATAATGACAAAATGATGATTCTCTGACATGGGGGTGCTGTCCAGTCAGGTGCCTCACAGCAAGGGGCGCGGCTAACACGCTGGCTTTGCGGCACCCTCTCTGGAGAGCCGATCTGCCTCCTCATTTCCCTTATAGCCAGCATGGCCTGGTATATGAAGCTGCAGAGAGGGGGAGGAATGGTTAAAGAGCAGTAAAAGCACGGCTGGGGTGTGTATGACAGCATATCTCAAACCACCTCTGCAACGTGAAGCATAAAGCGGACTCCAGCAAACACTTCTGCAAAGGAACATGCAGTATTGTCCCTGTTAACTTGGACAGATTCCATCAGATCTACCATACAAGCTATAAAAAAAAAAGTTACACAGCACCAAGAAGCAAATGACAATCTGACCTAGAGTTTACCGTCAGTACCGTGAGGTCACAGTGAGCCTGGAGTCGACTCCAGGACATACGCTGTGTGAGCCAGGATAGAGTACCAGTCCGTCGCCGGAATGAGTACTCACCCACACTACCTGCAGTTCTGAGTTTAACTGGTCAAGCTTTTCAAATTCCTCTCTGTGAGTGACCGCACCCCCGCTCTTCAGCCTCCATCCATTCTGCTTCCAGTTTTTGACCCAGGAAGTCACGCCTTAATGGGGGCGGGGAGTAAACACATGACTACAGTTACTGCTACCACTAAAACATACACCATTTACAGGCATGCATCGCACACAAGATGATGTGTTCTAGAACAACGTCAATCACCCATGAGTTCTGATGCTTCTAATTATTTTATTAGTGAAAGAATTAAACTGGGAGATAAGCCGGCCGAGCTATTTACTCAACTCATAGCCACAGACTGCCGCACAAGGCGTAATCAGGTATTCATAAAAACTTCCAACTCTCATAACAAAATTGAAAGTCTGTTGAAGAGAGTCAGTCACCGTTGATGGTGAACTTGCTGTCAGTGTAGAGGACCAGCTTCTTTATGTTCATGTCCTTGGCCTGCTCCAGGGCTCGATAGGCAGCCTGATCACAGAGACAATGAAGTCAGGGGGCGGAGTCTTAATAGCACCCATCAACTTCACGTAGAGAGGCGTGGAAAGACTTGCCAGCAGCTCTGCTCTCTGGTTGGTCTGCCTTCCTTGCAGCCTGTCAGACACATTTCTTTAACAGATAACAAAAACATCCATGAGAGACCAATTAAAATGACTGATACATAAAATACACACTGTAGAGCATCAAAACAATGGAAGCATTTTCCTCTTGGAAATCAGCCCTGCCAAGGTTAATGTGGTAGGAGCATTTAAGGAGCCACTATCTCCAGATGGGGTAAAACATCAGGAGAGTGCAAAAAAAAAAAAAAGTACCGAGCACGGTGAACCAACAACCTTCACGTCTTTCACTTACAGTGGGTGATCGGGGCCCCAGTACACACCAATGCCAGCCCGAGCACCGAATTTCCCATTGCAGGAACAGCAGCCGTCAGTGTAAACCACTATCGCGTCGCCTGTAAGAGAAGAGCGACAAACACACCTGCCTTTCAGTCCCGACACTCTTTGGGGGGGTCAGGGGAGACCGAGCAGACCTCTTCATGGTATGGAATTACAGTGAGACAGAAAAGACTACCTTTATATACTACTTAAACACTGTTCGACTTTGTGTCTATACCACTGTGATGCATGTATACTGCAGGCTTTAAAATTCCCTCACACAGCTAACTCAGAAACTACACATTACGTACAAGGACATAAGAGAAGGCTCTGTAGTCAATCACACGTCCACTGACTCACCCATGTAGGTAAAGCTATCCCTGCCGTCTGCGGCCGCGCCGGTAGTACGACCCGACGTGTCCTCCGTGCATTTTCGTCGTTTGGCAGCGTGCCCATCGTCAAAATCCACGTGGGGCCTCTTTCCCTCGGCGCCCTGTGCCTGCAGCACAGATTTACAGAGGCTTGTGGAGGCTTCCGCTCCAAGATGACCATCTGCTGACATACCAGGAGACAGACATAAAGACGTATGATTTGCAGGAGAGAGATGTACAGAGCCTTGGTGGAAACATTACCTGTACGTTTTAGCAAGCAAGCCAAAGCACGACATGAGCTCAACATCTGTAAACTCGCTGACGTGGGCCAGCACCAGCCCACCAACCATCCGTGACAATCCAGACCATCTGCCACTGTTCTTCACTAGTGTGGCGAGCATTCTGAACATTCACCATTCACCAGATCAGGACCAACCCGAGCTAGCAGACCATGACGAGGAGGAGGAGGAGGAAGAGGAGTCTGCTGCCTGACTTCTGACGAACAGCCAGGCGTCCTCCTCGGAGGCAAACTTCTTGTAGACGGCAGCTGGGAACTTCTTGACCTGGCTTTCACACTCCTCCCTGCGGGAGGGCGGATGATGTTAGATGGAGGGGCCGCCTGTCAGGCCGCGCTCGCCCCTTCCTCATCATCATCATCATCATCATCATCATCATCACCACCACCCACCAGCTGCCGTAGACGCCGGGATTCAGGCCTCTCCGCACGGCGTAGTAGCACTTCTTCTTCACCATGTCTCCGGTGCCGGTGCAGAACACCCTGCGAGCCACGCTGTAAAGGCTGCTCAGCATCGCGGCCGCTTCATCCGCGGCCGCCCATTTTCGGGCCTTCGCTGCCCGGTGCGAGTGACGCAGTGACGGGGTGGAGATCAGCCGAGGTAAACAAACACTCAGCCTGATCGACGAGGCGGCTCACCACACAAACGAGCAGGAATCTCACTATTATTTGGTTCAATAACAACGAAAGCTTTTTAAAGATATAGATTAAAAATAACTGCCAGCTTCTGCTTAACGAGAAAGCGGCCCATCACGGCGCTCCTAAGCTGAGTTTAAGCGTAAAGCACAGGATACTGTACCTACGATCACTTCCGGGTTCCGATTTCCCATGAGCCTTCACTGTAGGCTACTAGTACGATCACTTCCGGGTTCCGATTTCCCATGAGCCGTCACTGTAGGCTATTAGTACGATCACTTCCGGGGTCCGAGTTCCCACGAGCCTTCACCAACTTTTTTTTTTTTTTGATGGAACAAGAACAATTCAATACACGATGCATGTAATGCAAGACAAAACATAACATTAAAAACAAAGAACAAAAAAATATATATAGCAAGGGATATACTGTAGACAAACTCAGCAGGTGTGCCACTACAAGAAACAATACAACAACACAGAGACGATGATGAGCACACCTACGAGCATTAACCCAAAGTGATCTCTCTTTTCAAAAAGCAGTTAGCATAAAAACATCCCATATATATATATATATATATATATATAAACTTTCTTATTATTAGAAATAATTTGCAAAGAATTAAAAAAATTATAACCTCATGGAAAAAATAGGATAAACTCAGGGGTTCTGGAAATAACTCGAGATTTATGAATGTGAAACTTGCCCAGTGAATTCAAGACCTTAAGTATATCATCAGTAAGTCTATCATATCATCATGAACTACTTATTGCAAAATTTAAACTTAAACTGAAAAAAGTAGGGAAAGCCTCTGTGCCATACAGATATGAT
>JAACJT020000033.1:6196831-6210801 GCA_009936485.2 Gymnarchus niloticus | reverse complement strand
GACCTTGCTCCCCTGGAAGCATGGCATCGGGAAGCCAGTCAGAACACGCCCCCGAAGAGACGGGGTTTCTCCCTCTTTACATCGACAACATGCACATGCTACTGCAATGTCAGTCTGAAGGACACTGAGAATACAGTTTTATGATTATTTTTATTCACTTCTTAGACACCGCTCTTAATTAGCCTCTCCACGTGAACTCCTATGCCAGCAAAATGCTCTCCCTTAGTGCATAAAGCGCTCCCTGGCATTCTTTTGACTGCAGTACCGTCTGTTTGGACAGTGGTCCCCTCAGCATCTACTCCTGATGGCCAGCCATGCAACCAAAGCCAGGATGTTTGGCAGCGGTTAAGGCAAAATTGATTGAGTCTCTGCATATATAAAGCAGTGTTTTTAAAGGTTCCTTGCAAGCCCTTTAAACACTCTATATATCTTTGGGGGACATTGTGAACTCACTGCATTATTTATGATTATCAGTTACTGCTTAATGAAATTTAGCTCCCGTTTGTCATGATTGAATCCATGAAATTCACTTTGGTTGCTGCCATTCAGATCTTTTATTTATTTTTTCCCCCCCCCCAAAGAGAATGGTAGTTTAACCACCTAGATTTTATTTTATGCTTACTGTATAAGATTGTGGACCTCTGAACATACATAAAATAATATATGGAGGGAGGGGCAAATTCTATCTGATCAGTCTTGCCCCAATATCTATTCCAGGGGCCACAGTAGTCCGCCTTTAATGCCACTGCAGCCTCATCTAAATGCATAGAAAATGCAGTCTGTTATACCACAGAGGTCCCCTGATGCACTGCTAGATCCAGCCCTTCGTTCCGGTTTTGAGTTCCGCCCCCATAGATGCATTTGCGATGGGGTCTCCGGAGCCCCCCTGACCCCAAAACAAAACGCGAAACACCGTGCCGCTTCTGTATTACAGAGATACACCTCAAAGGTTTGTCTGTCCACGAAAAAGGAGGGTAAACGGTTAGTGGCTACAGTCCGTAAAAAGTCCTCATAACATCAAACACATTTAAATAAAAAACTTCATGTTAAATGGCAACACAACTTGATTACTATTCATTCCCATTATTAATTCGGCAGATAAATAATTAAATCTGCTGTGCCGGAGTTAATATCTGACTGACTGCCTCCCGTGCACGCTGATCATGTGATAAATGAGGACCAAGATTCACTCACAGCTTCCTTCTTTGTTTCATCACAGCAGCTGAGCTCACTGGCCACCACGTGAGCTCTGCGTTTAGACACAGCTCTTAGTCCCAAGCGTCACACACACGAGAGCGCAGTCAAATGCCGATTTCTCCTGCCGTGGAGACAATGGTCATGGTCATGGTCATGTCAGCACACAGACGGACAGGTGGACGTGTAGTTTATAACCTGCTAAGTTCCTCAAGGTGACTCTTAGATGTTACATTTTCCAAATCCGTAAAAAAATTGAAATCATTATAAAAACGTATGCATTTATTTATGTACGGTATTCCAGAGAGTTACACTGAGTTTGGTCTATTACTAACACTGTCCGTCCGTCTGTCCATCCATGCTTTTTCCGAACTGCACATTACGCGTTGGGTCGCGGGGGAGCCTCGATGTGTTTGCAGCTTAGGACACAAAGTATCAGACACCCTTGACAGGGTGATTCATTCTTGTAAATTACAAAAAGCAGTCAAGAGATCATTGAGCATTTATAAGAAATGGTTATTTTGAAATAAAAGTCTAAATATATTTGAAAAGCATATGGGAAACCACAGTTGGAAAACTCAAACCTGATGCTCAGATCCCAAAGGAAACACAAGAGGAGCCACGCCGATATATAGGGGGTCTCAAAGTAAAAAAAAAAAAGCAGTTTACACAAGACTTGGCATCAGCCTCATCTCAGGCTTCTGCATGCAGCATTCTAACCCAAGGCAAGGACAAGGCTGGCTGCAATTTTCCAGCAATCATTATTTCTCATAAACTGCGAACCCTGGCGAAGACCCCTGGTTTCTGACAGCCTGACTGATGAGGGTTCCAACCTGAATGTTAAAGGAAATGGTCTCCAGCACCTTATCTAGCAAGGAAACGGGATGGCAGCTGTGCAGACTAAGGATTTCGCTCGGAATGGCTGTCTGAAACGCAGAATGAAGAAACGCCTCTCTTTACATCCGGGCCGTCTTTTAATTACTTTGTGATTTTCTTGTAATCTAAACTGTTCCACAGTAAACTGGAAACACAATCTTCTTGTACCAAAGACTTTAGCAAAGATGTCACCCTAGATAAATGCATGCCGAATGAAATACAATTCTGTAAAAATCACTGACACTGAAACACCTCCTGGTGTTTATCCAGACAATTACTGAACATTTTTAGACTGGGTTAACTAGCTAAACAAAGTAAGATTCTGATACCAACAGAAAACTTTAACCTTGCCTGTGAAAAATAGTCATTATGCTCTCCATGATAAATTGCCTCTGTTGTGATTTCAGTGGTTGGTAGTTTCCTGTTCGGAGGAGGGAATGCATTTCGAAGGAATCCAAACTGCGTGGTGATGTTCTAGCCTCTGGTATTAAATATGTGTTACAGCAAACACCCATCCTTGCAAGGATGGCTCCTCTTGGAGAAGTCTGCCGTTCATAATAGCTTCATTATAAAATTAGTTACTTGTGGAATGTATGTTTTTTTGTTATCATATTTTGTTAATCGCACATATCAAGCTCACTTCCCTCTCTCCATAGACACACACTGGCTGACCTTTCCATACGCTGCCATGGTTAATCCCGGTCAGCCGTCGTCTCCGAACGAGAGAAGCACACTTCACCTACTGTTTCATGCACTTCTTAAAAATTCCGTCCATTCGCAGTATCAGTGGAACCCATCGATACAATGAAGAGGTCGACCGTGTAGATTTCGGGCAGAATGATTCCCCGTCGGATCGTCACTTCACTGTCCTGAACGGTGACCCCCTCATGCCAGAACCTGGCCATCCGGTCATTTACCAGCAGTACGATTTCATCCAGCAGTTAGTGCTACCTGGTCAGTGACTCTGAACTGCCAATCGGTTGTGCGTTCAGGACATCAGGGAAGGAATTGCTGTCGCAGCCATGGGCACGGCACTGAATTTTTGTGGGGCGAACATTTAAAGATGGCAAGCAGTGCATGTGTGCTGAGTAAGTAAATGTGTAGATGAATAAGAAAGCTCTCAACGCTGTGGAGGGAAAGAATCTGTACACAGGCCCTGGCACCCGAGTGTGACGCTCTCCCGCTGGATGAAGAGATAATGAGCGCTGAGCCAGATTCCTCGCAGGAAAGCTGTTAGCCTGCCAACTGCATACTTATGAGGGCTTTATGAAGCATTTACCAGAGTGTTCCATCACACAGACAGAGGTGCTCAGGCACCTACCACAGCACCCCCACACACACACACACACACACCTCCCCCCTTTCTCTGAGGTGAGTCTCTGGGTGTCCCTCTTTGACGGAAGCCTGCCGTATCGCGTCGTCTCCCGCCACACCCCGACGTCTGCTCATTTTAAAAGGGCCAATTCAATAAATGAACCCCCGGGTGACCATGAAAAGTGTATAGGATGGAAAAACAGGGCTTCTGTGCCCTTCGGGTGTCAAAATTCAGCCTCCCCAAGGTGCAGTGATTGTAGGAATCAGCAAGGTGAATGGCAGAAGCGTGCCTGCATCATCCCAGCCAGTCGCAAATCGCCATGGCATTGGCAGTGATCTTAAGGAGCACGTTCTATAAACTCCTTCTCCCCGCTGGCTCGTTGAGGTTTTAGCTTTTTCTTTTTTTACCTAGTATATCTACTGTAGGACGACACAGAATAGAAGCATCTTACCCCAGGACAGGTCAGGTGATCGAAATAGGGGCGTCTTCCCAGACTGAGCCATAGCCTGCGGTGACAAGCGTTAGGCCCGGTCCCAAACTGCCATGGCTTGGCTGTGGGAGGGGGACACTTGGGGGAGAGATCGATCTAACTAGCAAAACACATCAGTCACCATCCATTTAATTGCGACTGTATTTAATGCGCCCATCTTCGACAGACGTGTTGCTGGTATCCCGCTGCGAGGTGTCCCTTTGTAAATAATGCTTTTCTGCTGAGACTAATTGTCGCACACTCAGCTGTCACCCACGGTACTGCACATCGCATTGTTATTTACTTGCTTAGCAAAGACTTTGATCAAAAATGACGCAGCTTCAAAACCACTCCCTTATCCATTCAAGCATACGGGTTCCTGCCGATGGCTTTCAGCACCTTGACTGGAGGGACCGGGGCTCTTACGTCATGCTAAACCCGAGACGGTCTGACGAGGAAAACGGACCCACTCCACCCGTCGATGACTGGGCCACTCGTCTACGTGAGGCTCTGAGGCATCGCGTCAGGCGTGTTTCACAATGGCTTACCGAACTAATGCGGGAAAAGAAAAGCTTTTACCGGCAAAATCTCTGTGTCACTTCAATGACGCCGAGCAGGGGGCCATTAGAGTCGGCTGGGCCGGCAAATGTGGCCCGCGGTGAGAGATTGCAGTGTCTCCTGGGTGGTAATTGTGTCCGTGAGTGTTAGGGGAGAGGGAACGGCCTCCGGCTGAGCGCGGATCAGAGTCCTGGCAGCGTCTGGCTGTCACCTGCGTCTGCAGCCCCTCCATTGTGTTTTAATGCTGCATTTAATGCTGGGACTGTCTGCATTTCTCCTGCAGAAGAGACACACGGCATGAGGCCGGGCTTTTAAGGTGAATTTCTAACCTCATATGCCTTTAGTACTGGCATGTCATTCGAGGTCGCATGTTTAAAGAGACAGTACTCCATATGTCTTGAATACGAAACATCTCACACTCAAGGGGCCTCAGTTGCAATGGAGTAATTAAGAAGTCAGCAAATGCACTGATGTATACAGACTCGTGAGACTGCTGATCACCCAGGCCCGTCTCTGAGGAAAACCCACAATTTGCCGTGGAGTTTTTTTCACACTAGTTTGCTATTTGTTATCTCACACAATGGCAAAACTACTCCCGGTCATCAGGACGGCGTGCGACGCGTTGAGGTTCGTTATACGCTCTCGAAACAATGCTCCGCTCGCCAAGTTTGTCATTCAGCCTCTGCAGCCAGTGATCGAAGGCCTAATGCGATTGACTACCTGCTGCCCTTGACGTTAATAAAGATGGAACATGTGGAGGAAATGAAAGCTTCACTTTCCCGCTGTAATGAGATCTTATCCATCACCCCTCACTCCTTAACCCTCAATCAGATCAAACGCTTTAGCGGGAGCCCAATCCGGCTGCCGTTTCTCCAGCTCTACGCCGCTCTTTTGAGCAGATGGAGCCGGGAATGGGATTTAAATTAAGCGCCTGTATGCTAATAGCGTCGGGGAGTCGGTCGGCCAGCCGGCGGCCTTGACAAACGGGCCCTGGGCCCAAAGAGGAATGACCTTGGCTCCCAGGGCCGCGGGGCCGGAGGAGACCGGCGCACTTCGAATTGACTTGAGGGGTGCATTACTCACCAGGCGTTTCCGTCACGGCCCGATCGATACGCGGCCTGCCTATCGCCGTCTCCTACGTGTGGCGCTGCTGAAGGCTGGCCTGAGGCACCAGGCTAGATTCCGTCCTCGCCCTTTTTACCTGCGTGGTGGTCCTGAGACAACAGGTGAGGCATTCTCCAAAAAAAAAAAAAAAAACCATGGCTTTTAAGGCCTACACTGACCTGACACGCCAAGTGCCTGAATGGAGTTATTAGGGTGTCTGTAGCAGCGGAAGGAAGTCATGTGACATAAGCAATTTACAACACGACGGTCAGAACCATCTTGTGTGAAAGCCCATGATCATCCACATAAAAAATTAACAACATAAAAGCCCTTACATTTATGCCACAACACCTCTAAAGTGAAATTATAACGGAAACCATTATTCTCCATGCTCTCATTACGACCACACATTTCTGTGAGTGTCTGTGTTTGTTCAGTAGCTGTGGTCTTTGAGGCTATTGACCATGACACTATTTCTGGCAAAACGCTGATGACTCTTACTTAATTTGTCATGACGAAGCAGCAAATATTTGCCAAATTAAGTATTATGATAGAAGTAACAACAGTTTGCAAAAAAAAAACGGAGCTTGCCTCAGATGACATCTGCATTTGCTGTGTTTTTGACAGCCATCAGGGGGCAGTGTTTACACAGTGCAGTGTTTCGGGAATGAATAGGCGACCATTTATACCAGCAGGAAAACATACATAGGCACTGGCAGAGTACATCACCATTCACTGCCATACTTTATGATCATCTGCTGGCTTAATTCTCTGTGTTTCCCACTGAGTTTATTATCTTTATATAAGCGGGGAAAGCCGAACAAATGAGGAAAAGATTGCAAAGAATTTGAGGTAATAAGCTTGTATGGATAAAATTAATCCTTATCAAAGGCTCAAATTGCTCAACCAGGCAGGTTTTACTACAGACGGGGGACCCTGAAGTCACCCCAGTTTCATAGCTACTGGAATGCCTATAAAATGGGAGATGATGAGTAGAATATGAATCTCGTACTGAGACGACCAGTTTGCCATAGTGGACAGAACTAACCTCGGTTCTAGAATACAAGGGGATGTGGAAAACGGAGCCTTTGTATGGGGGCTGGATTCATATGTGAGTGTAACCCGTTCCCGTTCCTGGGTGGGTTCAGTTCGCCCCCTTGAAGAGTGAGCAGAGTAAGAGGAGGTTTGTGAAAGTCGGCCAGGTGGTTTTGTAGCTCACTTCCTAGGGTACACATGGCTGAAAAAACACAAAGAAATGAGTGTGCTGTTGCCTTGGGACCACTCTGGGAATTAATGGAACTGTGTTTCCACCCTGGCATGTACGGTTAAAATATATCCTGGTGAGCTCACGTTGTACGATGTTACATGAATAATAATTCATCCCACCTGACCATGGGGAAGATTTAAAGGGCAGGTGGGATTGTTCTCCGGAAAAAAATGGACCCAGAGAAACAGCTCAGTTTTGTACCAAGTCTTCATTGATCAACCATGCAGGGTCTGTTTCATTTGTGCTTTTTATGCCCAGCCATTTCCTCTGGGTCAGACTTGAAAATTCTTTCCAGAAAATTCTGTTTCATTAGGCAACATCCTGATGACTTTTCTTGCCCAAGTAATATACGCTTTGACCGGGCACACATCTTTCTATATATAGGAGGTGTGTATGTATGTATTTTCTTTCTAATTTTTGTTTAGATTATTTTTCAAGCTGAGATGAAGAATGTCCCCTCCATGATTTGAATATGGAAACCTGCGGTCAAAATGAATCAGCCTTGAAATCATATTGCGTTGATTTCCAGTAAACGTTTCCCGAATGCCAGCAAGGACAAAGCATATTTTCTAGGAGTACGGGACAATTTTGCTCTTCACTTGGCGGATGCTTCCACCGTTTTCACAATTTCGAATTTGTATTTTCATGGGTTTGAAAGATTGTAGGTCTCATTTCTCACTCATATGACAGCTAAACTTAAGCACTAACTTTTGTTCAAAATTGCTGGAAGTTTCATCACGGCTTTCTCTTACAACCCACAGCTGCTTATTGTCAAAGGGTATTTATACAATAAGTGCCTTGCCTCGGTTTGTTGACAGTTGTTTTTTTTTTTTTTGTTTTTTTTAATTTTCTTGAAAGGAACCAGCAATGGGGTTTGAAGGCTGTGGTCAGGTGGAGGGAGAGCACTGTGGGTTTGTAGAGGATACCAGACAGCTCTGTTAATGGAGTTCTTTTGTTAGTGTGCCTTTGGAAAATGTGTGTGGCTTTAACAACACAGAGAAGAACCTAAATTCAACAACTCATTAGCTTTTGGTTCAAAGTGGGCCAAGCGGCAAATAGCAGTCTTAGTGGCTTTCAAGACAAATATCATATAATTAGATTTTTTAATATCTCTGACAATCACGCTGTTGTGTTTGTGTTCAAATCATTCTTGGGCTTCACTATTCCAGCTGTATCCATGTTTTTAACTAGTAATGAAAGCAACATTTTCTCAGTCAACATTTCTGTGAGCTCAATATATACTGTGTAAAACAACACGGTATTTATGAATCGTGTGGAAGTTAGCTAAACAGCTTCGGCCCAGGGTGTGCCGTCTGACACCACAGAGACAAAGCGATCTGAAGTGTGCCTCTGTGATACATTAAAGCCGGCCTATAACCCTCTCCCGTGCACAAATTACAGCGTTAAAAACATCAAAACATCTCTCAAACCAATTCTGCGTGCCTTGGGTTTGATTACTGTCCCACCGTGACAATAACAGCAAAGCGATATGTAAGGAGTATCAGGCTCGTGCTCTGCAGGGCGTTGTGTGTCTTGGGCGTTTTACATGCGACTCCTATTTCGATATGCATCTAGCGTCCTCTGCACTTACGATTAGCCTGTACATCCCCTTGATTAGCCTGGGATCTGAAACGTTCAGCCACGGGCTGCCTGTAGGAGTCACAATCACGGTGTTAAATAGTGTTAGCCTGTGGGTGCCGGAGGTTTTGCAGAGAGAGGTTTGAGTGATGGCGTGGAGTCTTCAGGGTAATGAGTAGCTCCTAGTCAGCATGTATCATCCACATTTGAAGAGGCAGAACCTCTAGCATTTCGGACTACAAACATACACAGCTCTACATGTTCGAAATGCCAAAGTATGTAAAGAATTGCCTTTGTTTAGGCCATAAAGCCTCTTCATTGCTGAAAAGTTATGGTGGTCCTCGAGCCCGGATATTAATGCGTTTTTCTTGCTATTGAAAAAAGTTATTTCAAAGGATATGTTCTTGACGTGGTCCGTCTCAATTAGCATTAGTGTTTGCTAACAATTTTTGATTTATTTTTTAAAGTTCAGTATTTTTTTTATGCCACCAGCTAAACCGTACTAATTTAGATTTAATTTAAAGACAATGCATACTTAAATGAATGTGGTGCTTTTTTAAAATATAAAGTATATGAAATATAGTTATATGAAATGTCAAGGATAGTTCTCAGTGAACCAAGCATTACAAGACCAACGACTAGGGTTAAAGCAATGAAAGCAGGATCCCACTTTTGCGAAGCCGCTGGACACCTCAGCGTAAAACATGCCTTCGTATGACCCGGGAGGGTATCTGGTGATCTTTGTGACCATGGGGAGCGGCACCTTATTTGGAGAACAGCACGGTTCCATTCCACAGCGCTCCGTCTTGGAGTAAGGGGTGTACCATGCTGAGTCAGGCTCACTTTGTGAACAAATGGATCCAGTGGCACCGTGGATCTTTTTGTTAAGCTGTCTATTACACAGTCACACATGACTGTTTAGTATTATGTTTATATTAACCGTTTATCTTGGATGGGATTGTGAGGGCACTTGGTTTGGGTGATGATGAAAATATCCTGTATTTCCTCCACGTACAGGAATAGTCACATTTGAACATATGACAGAGAGAGAGAGAGAGAGGATCGCTGTAATGAGCTACACTGAATTGATGATGTATGCAAATTTGTTATTACGGTAAGGCCCATGATTATTTGGACGGTGGTACAGTTTCCGTGATTTTGGCTCTGTAAGCCGCCACAAAGGATTTGAAGTGAAGCGACTGAGATGTGACTGGAGTGGAGATTTTCAGCTTTAATTCAAGGGGTTTAAGAAAGACCTTAAAAATTGTGAATTATCGAATGACCTTCAAAAAACCTGACATTTCAGTCAGGCTATGTAGGCTTTTTATTTCGATACCGTCTAAAATTATTATTATTATTTTTTTTCAACTGTTTGTCAGTTTCTGTGGCTCCAAACCATTTTTGCTTGTTGAAGCATTTTTTGTGGACCAAATGTTATGCAGTTTAGTTAGCCCAAGTAATCAGCTCTGCGTTCCCACGGTAGCGAGCTGCGTTTTGTCCTTCTCTTTAGCCCAGTGACACGGTCTTGGCCCACAAAAAATTCCCTCATCAGTTGTCTTAAGAACAAACCTCGAGTCCTCTCCTTTAATGCCAGTTATTTTCACTTTCCAAGTGCAAACTATTACCGCTTCCCCAGGTGATTTTGACGCCTCCCCAGCCCACGTGTTCTCGGTTACTGTTCTCACTGGTTTTCATGGAGCCGTTTCATTTTTTTTTTTTTTTTAAGTTGGCCGGTGCATCTGTGTCTGCCCTCAAGGGGACGCTATGACAGAAGCTGACACTGATTAGCTCTATCAGAGAGGTACATGGAAAGGTACACCTGCCGAGGATAGCTGCTAGTGATGGCGGCTGAAGAAAGCTGTAAAGAAAGCCACCTCGTAACCGGAGGGAGGGACTGATCGCTTAATGGGAAATAACAAATGGATCCGGCCCTAGAGCCAGGACCAAATTATCATTCCCATTCAGACAAATGGGCCCACTTTAATGCAGGATAATTATTTATTTGTTTATTTAATTTTATGCAACCACTACAGCAGAGAAAGTAATTGGCTAAAATTGTCATCTGTGTGGCCAGCAAGGCACAAACTTCCATGGAGCTCTTCTGTGCTCTCTGTCCCTCCTCATATGTCTGGATGGTGTCCGACATGAGGAGCGTTCAACTCAGGAGCGGAGGGTCCAAATGCGACGTCATCGACGTGACCGCTTACAAGACCGTCGATCAGAATGAAGAACCGACTCCCAGATGACGGACCTGAGTATAATTTACTCTTTAAATATATATACCGTTCATATATCCTTCCCTGCTCGGTATAACAGCACCATACTCTACGGGGTGGGCGGCCTGTTTGACCTTTGACCCCCCAGATGTTTATTTCTCCTAGCTGCGGAGTTTTTGCTTCCTCTCCTCCGTTGTCTTCTGCCCTTTTCCTTTCTCATCAATGTTCATGGTAATGACCGCACACTCCTGTTAAGGGGCGTGGGGCGACTGTGCTGTGAAAGGCACTATAAAAATATATTCGATTGAATTGAAAGTCAAAAGTATTATATCGCAAATCCAGGATATACACGTTATATAGAGGTTGAAAAAATCTGGAAATTAAACACACAGAGGATTCAATCAGCCACAAGCTGGTATAATGGACAATTAAACCAAAACTCTGAAAATGAAACCATGATATGACCATGATGTCTCCTGACCATAGAGTAGTATATTCAACAATCCATAACATGATTCATGGAAGTTTTGGAGGCAAAACGTATCTTTGGTATAACAATGCTTGCGGAAAATGTCTTACTAACGTAGTGATACTGTAATTTTTTTCCACAGTTTTAATGAAATTCAGATCTAATTACCGTGTGATGTACACCTGGCACTCGCATCCACTCCCACATTTTAGTGATATTTCAGGTTTTGGCAGGAGAAGCTGGTTGGCATGGGGAGATCTTAGCTGTGTTGTGTAGGAAGTTAACATAATGATAGAGAGACAGAGACAGACAGACAGACAGACAGACAATACAAAAATCTGGGTTCTTTAAATTTCAGTCGGGTTTGAGTTTCCATTAATAAATCACATTTCAGTAAACCTTGAAGTCCGGGTCATGACTGCTTGAGGTTTACAGCAAAAGTATGACCCCATTGCCACACAAGCTTAAAAAAGTGTGTTAAAACATTGCCTAATATGTGTGACAAAAAGCAGAAACAGCACTTAATAAGTCTGTCGAGACTTGAGAATCTCCACTGCCAGTAATGGTAGTCCTCCTGTGCGTGTCGTGTATTGAAGAGGATAAAAATGCTGATGTTTACATACATTAAAAATTGAATTGTGTATCTGGTCTTATGGGAAATCTGTCAGTATAGAACAACACATGGCTGTCTTCAGCCTCGCACAGATGCAGATCTTAAAAAAAAAAAAAAAAAAACCTACTGCATTGTAAAACACGCCATCATAAATGTTATTAAGAGTCAGTAATCCTCCGGCTCAGAGTCAAGGCTGGATAGAATTATGAATCCCTGAAAGGATTATAATGGATGTTAATGAATGGCTATGGACTCCATGCAGTCTCCTGTATTGTTTATTAAAGCTTTGTGTATGTAGGTAATGTAGTGCATATTTCCTATACATCAGACAACGTGTGGGCAGCTCCCCAGAAATGTGGTAAAGCAATGTTTACTAGTGGGAGGACTTCAAATATAAAAACCAGCTGCTTTTTATGAGCAGGAATGATGAGCTCCAGGATACAATTCAATGCAAAATCAAAACTGTGTTCCACTGAAATTCCTCTGCACAGTTAATTGTGTACTCAGATCCATACCCTCTGCCGTCTCCTTTCCTATAAGCTCTTAATATTTCTAGTGCTGTTTCACCAGCAGGATTCTTTCTGAGCCTTAAACGTTCTCAGAGCTTCGTAGAAAACAGTACCATCACCCATGTCAGTCCTGTACATGGCAGGACAGTACCTTAACATCTTCAAATGCAGTGGAATCTGGGCAACACATCAGAGTGCATTTACAACGAAAAAAGGTGTACCTTTAAAAATATTCCCTGTTAAAGCGACCACTCAGTATGTTTGCGTCTTTTCTGTGTCTTTCAGTGAAGATAACGAGTCCATGAGCAGCAAATCCCACAGTCAGCCTCCCTCACGTCAATAATAAGCTAGTCTTTAATCAGCTCTAACCTAAATGATAAGTCTAAAGGGAAGCTAAACCTTTACATGATGTAAGAAAAAGAAGAACAAGAAAGACCTTGAACTACCATAATATCATTGTTCTCTTTTCTGGTTAAAATGTGACTATGGATACCCAAATAAATATTTGCTCATTTGGAGTGAGTTCTCAGGGGTTTCCTGGGGAAAGGGTCATTTCAGGATGATGATTGTTTACGCTCAGTATTTCCCCTCAGCTTCTTTTTCTGGAGCTTTTTTTCATCGGATGTGGGGGTGTTAAAATCTCCTTTTAATTTCGCTGTCTTCAAGGTGGCCTGATGAGCACATTCTTTAGCAGTAGAACGCCGCTTTCCTCTCTGACGCCGTCAGCCTTTCAGACAACTGAAGCATTCCAACTTCTGTGGGAAAATACAGCCCAGGAAAGGCTCTGAGAAAGCTGGGGCCCGCTCGACACCACGGCACCCTCGACAACAGAAGGAACTCCAGAACCTGCCATAGGCCTCCCATAGGCAAACGGAATCAACGCAAAGTGAACGCTACAGCAGGGCCCGGGGTTTATCCTGCACTGCATTACCTGTCACAGGCAAAGGAAAGAACAGAACCCATCAGGAGAGTGAAACAAGTGGCCCGTCTCACTGCTCTATGGAGATGCGTGCTATTGGCTCGGTGCCGTCTCACTGCTCTATGGAGATGCGTGCTATTGGCTTGGTGCCGCCTCACTGCTCTACGAAGATGCGTGCTATTGGCTCGGTGCCATCTCACTGCTCTACAGAGATGCGTGCTATTGGCTCGGTGCCGTCTCACTGCTCTACAGAGATGCGTGCTATTGGCTCGATGCGTCTCACTGTTCTTTGGAGATGCGTGCTATTGGCTCGATGCGTCTCACTGCTCGACAGAGATGCATGCTATTGGCTCGATGCGTCTCACTGTTCTTCGGAGATGCGTGCTATTGGCTCGGTGCCGTCTCACTGCTCTACGGAGATGCGTGCTATTGGCTCGGTGCCGTCTCACTGCTCTACGGAGATGCGTGCTATTGGCTCGATGCGTCTCACTGCTCGACAGAGATGCATGCTATTGGCTTGATGCGTCTCACTGCTCTACAGAGATGTGTGTTATTGGCTCGATGCGTCTCACTGCTCTACAGAGATGTGTGTTATTGGCTCGATGCGTCTCACTGCTCTACAGAGATGCATGCTATTGGCTCGATGCGTCTCACTGCTGGACAGAGATGCATGCTATTGGCTCGATGCGTCTCACTGCTCGACAGAGATGCATGCTATTGGCTCGATGCGTCTCACTGCTCGACAGAGATGCATGCTATTGGCTTGATGCGTGTCACTGCTCTACAGAGATGTGTGTTATTGGCTCGATGCGTCTCACTGCTCTACAGAGATGTGTGTTATTGGCTCGATGCGTCTCACTGCTCTACAGAGATGTGTGTTATT
>JAACJT020000033.1:6146074-6177344 GCA_009936485.2 Gymnarchus niloticus | reverse complement strand
GCGGGGCTAGGGGGCGGGCGTGGCGGGGAGGGGGGGGGGGAGGGTAAGACGACACGCGGGAACACCCACTCCAAGCAGGCGGGCAGGGGGGCGGAGGGAGCGGGGGTCAGAGTTACGGCCCGTCAGTAATGAATGAGCTTTAGAAGATGACAAAGGTAGAGGAAGAGGGGTAGGGATGGAAAGGGTCAACATCGGGTTTGCTGGTCGCATGATAAAAAGCTCCCCAGAAAAACGTCCATCACTGGAGAACGACACCAGCAGAAAGGCTAATTGTTTTACAGTGTGTGTGTGTCTGAGTTTATAAAAGTTTAAACACGTGTGATGTCCCTGCTTCTTATTGTACACATGTGCCAGCTGTAGGTTTGGTACACGTGTGTGTCTGTGCTGTAAGTATAGATGTATGCAGGTGGAAGGAAGAGCATCTCCCTTACAGTGTTGAACCATCCATTCGTACCTATACATGACAAAAGACATCACGTCGTCACACGAACCTTCATGCTGTATCCAGAAGGATGCTGTTCCTGTTGCCACGGTGAACGTGTCACACGGGGCCTCGGCGAAAAGCGGCGGGCGTACTCGCAGTCTTTCCCTCCCCCGTGGATCACATGGGACGGAGTCTGGTTTGAGGATAAGACGGCACGAGCGAAAGAAACTAAACGAGGCGTCTGGGTTTACAGACGTACACAGCCAGACTGGTGCTGCCGCACTTCCCAGTCGAGGTGATCGCATGGGAGGAGGGTGAAACAGTACAGGACACACCAGAGTATGAGGGGATGGTGGGACCCATCATTAAAAAGACCTCTCATTACCTGACTCAGACACACACACACACACACACACACACACACACACACACACACACACAGTTGTGTCTTTCTAACCTTGTGTGGACCTTCCATTCATTTTTAAGGGCCTAACCCTAACCCTAACTATGACATCCCCAACCCTGACCCAACCCTAACTTTAACTATAAGTAATGTAAGAAAATAAAAGGCTTTTGGCTCTTCTGGTTTTTTAATTGCATAAACACACACACACGCACAAACACCTGTGTGTACATACCTATTTGTACGTTTTCATATGCTTCCTGCATATTGTTGCCCAATGGCACTACATCCAAACCAAGCGACAACTCCTATGAGTGTCGGGATGGACTGCGGGGGGTGGGGTGGTGGCGGCGATTTCTACAGGACCTGACGGACTCGAATTTTTGCTCACTGCGCATGATGGCTCTTCATGCCTGACTCGCCTCTCCCATCAAATCCTCATTTTCAACAAAACAAAGCCCAGCGATCGTGTCCGTCATACAAGCCCTGTCCATCGCTGAGACGGATGCTTCTTGTATGAGTTGGAAAATGGGGGGGGGGGGGAACGCATAAATTATTCATGTCCTGCCAAGCCTAGAAGCATTTATTAAACATCACATGGCAAATGGTGTGGATAGGCCCTCTGAAAGTGTCTTTCTGCACTAAGTTGTTGTGCAGTTCCATCCATGAAAATTTTTCCGCCATGTTTCTTATGGACAAATGTTACCTACAATAGGTTGCATTATATATATATATATTGCATTATGTGTGATGCGTTTTTTGGCTTTCCGGGACAGTTGCATCCGTCTGGCTAAGAACACCATTGAATTAATCATCCATTCCAAAATGTACTGCCTTCAAATTAAAGGCTCTCGCATGTTGACGTGTCGCCTGGCATGACAGCTCTCTCTCTGCTGATGTAACAAGCTCTGGATGCAGGCAAACTCTGGATCCCCGCTATGTATCAGCCACGCTGGAACTACATGAAAACTCCATCCAGCTCTTAGCGTTCCTGTTCAAAGGTGATCCTGAGTGGCCAGCTGCAAGACTGGGAACAGATGAGCAAGGCACAGAGTGACCTTCGTTTCAGATCTGAAGATCGATTTCAGAACTGTTAATTTTCTGCTTTGTTTGTCATTCATTCTGGGGTCCTCGGCATATGAATTATAAAGTACAATTTAGGGTTTATTTAGAAAATAGATTATTTAAGTTAATATATCATCTGAAGAATAAAGCATGCCCATAAATATATAAAAATGCACATAAAAAATACATTTAATGTAACAGGAAATATAATGAATAGGTTATGCTGTGCATTATTTAAGCAGCAAGGCGGGGGCAGTTGAGGGGTAGTCGTGCTTTATTCATGAAGATTGTGCTGGCCATGTAGTAGAGGGACTGCAGGAAACCGTTTAGCCGCGACCTTATTGGGGTCCCAAGCCCGGACTCTGATGCCTCGCTCCGTTTATTAAATGGCTGCAACACGTCACAGAGTCCGACTGGCTGATCAAACACAAGTGTCAGTATTAACCCACTGCTTCCCTGTTAGGTTCTGACCAGCGGCCTGCAGAGGTAGTGGGAGTTACATCCTGCGTGTGTGTGTGTGTGTGTGTGTGTGTGTACTAGGCTATGGGTCTCAATCTTTTCATTTTACACTTCAGAACTAAGAGTAAAGCTCCAGCATGCTGTTTATTTATCATTATCCCCTAGTCTTGTTTTTTTTTTTTTTTTTATGTAGGCTCAAAGAGTCGCTGCACAAACGTCAGCAATCAGCGTGACTTCCAATGTCTTGTTTAAAAGGTGTTAAATTATCACTGGGAAGTTTGGGGTTTTTCTCCTTCTCAACCTTTTTCCATAATCTTGTGGGGTGCTTTGTTAATAATAAAATATGACAAGAAGTCTTTAAGCCATTTTAAAACCTGTGGTGCTGGAGAACTTCTTTTCTATTCTTTACTGCCAATACATCTTAAAATAATAATATAAAAGATACCGTTATATACCATTATATAATATATACCATTGTATACCATAATATAATATACACTATATACCATTATGTATCGACACTGCGGCAGACCACAGGAACACCACAGCCCTCGACCAGCAGGCTCCCAGCACCACAGGCATGCCTCCATTATCTGCAGCCTGCATTCCACGACAGCACGTGAGTATACGGCTGGAGTCAGCGAATTGTCGGCAATCCGGGAGGTGCGGAGGAAAGAGCAGGGCAGAAAGAAGAAGGGAGACGGTACCCCGGCGGGGAATGACTACATTCTGTCTGTGGAAGGATGTTAAACCTGAGTGCTGTCATTTACACTGCAGTCTGACACCTGCTCTTACCCACCCTGATAGCACAAAGCCAGGATACACAGAGGGTGAGGAGTTACACACTCTATTGTTTTCACCAGTTTATTTTGGCTTACTTTTGTAAATTCATTAGATCGAATGCCTGTGTCATATGACACTGCTCTCTGCTATTTTGATTCATTCTCGTGGAGTGACGTCACGCCCTTCCTTTCGGCTCTGATGTCACTCCTCACGTTATGTTATGAATGTGAGCTGAACTGTTCCCAAACTCAATCTGAGCATTTTCCATTGGCTTGCAGTGGATATTAAAATATGATGTCACTTACCATAATGCCATAAAAAATTCCCTTCCTGTAACACTCTAACATTGAAAGTAAAAAACTAGAGTGGTTATGATTGTCTTCTACTCCACCGGTGACAATCAACCGTCTGATCAGTTGTCTTCCTTGAAACCCTGAAGGAAATGTGACAGCATCTAATTTTTGGAACCGTCTTCTCTAGTCCTTTCGCAGCGTCTGATTTTTAAAGTCCACACCGATCTGGCGGTTCGGTTTTAGCGTCACCTATGAACAGAATTCCGACACAATGCCTTCAGAGCTTGGTTTGTTTTCATGGCACACATGCTGTGCAGAATCTCTGTTAACAGTGGGTTACTTGAATGAGAGCCTGTATCCCTATATATATGTGCTACAGATTCTCTATACATTCCCAGAAACAAATTAACCTCAATTGAAATCACGGCGCATCCAAGGGCTTTGCAGTTAAGTCTCTAGAATGTCAAACATGATGAAGTCTGAAATAGAAGACGGAGAAAAAAAAATATACAACGAGGCTACACCTTTCAAAATGAGTTTTACACTCTGACGTTTGAAGTGCGGGTTCAGGTGGAAACACGAATGCTGGCGGGGAATCTTTGAGTCATCTCGATGTTTCTTTAGGTGTCTTCAGATTGTCACTTCAGGGGATTGAGTCAGGGAATTTAAAAGAAAATGTGTGTGTTTATAGGTTGCAACATATGTGTAAACACATATGTACCCGGGGAAGATAGATGTACTGCCTGATGATGTGTAATGTCACCTTTCATTGGGTCTCTGCTGTCAGCTTTGATGTTTGGATGGACATGATGTGAGCTCTGTGGACCCCAGCGAGATTCTTGGGGTCAAATCAGACAGGCTTGTGTGAAAACTGAAGGACGGACGACAAGACGGCTCTTGAAGCAACTTGGCCATTAAAACAGTTTGCAAAACTACGTTTGTGTATCGTTGCGGTCGATTTATCGTGAGGGAAGGTGGAAGGTGTCTCACTAGATGCGGTGTGCGATGATCTCAACAGCTAGATTCATATGGTCCACGTTTCCTGGAACGTCCTGAAGTCAGTCAGAATCGGACTCTTCAACATCTGGAAAGGAGTGAAAAACTCCCAGGATCCCAGAGGATCCGGGACATTCAGTTTTGGGAACCCCGAAGTCTCACATGTGTACCGCTCCATTGAAAATGAGTTATTAATGTCACACTGTCTAAAGACGATTCCAGCTTCCCCACTTCAATCCCAACGCCCCATAACTCCTAAACACGCCCCCCCCCCACACACTCCATCTCTCCTGTTGAACCGTTTGTTAAATATTCTACAAATCTGTTCTGCACCCTTGGGCTGTGTAAGTACAGCAGAAGGGAGCATCACAACAGGAAAAAGAGCCTCTCACGGCTTTAGGAAGACCTTGACAATGTTATTTCATCGCACTATTACTTATAGATGCTGGCAAACTTCTGCATGGCAGCTAGAATGGAGGCTGTGGACTCATTGCTTAAACCTTGCTGCTCTGAGTCCCAGGAGACTCTCGTTGTTTTACTTCAGAGTGTAGTATTTAACCTACATCATGCTGCTTAAATTCCCAGCCGTGTGAATGGTTCTATCTCAGCTTCTTTGCATCTATATTTGCTGCTCATGTGAGGCAACTTCGTAATATTTCACCAGTTATTGTTATTAAAGTCAAACAGGTGAAATTTAAAAAAAAAAAAGTGAATTGGAATAGGCTGTGAGACGGCTACATGTCTGAACAAATATGTAACAAGGATATATTTGCAGATCTCTGGAAAGCAGTGGTCTGGTACGTGCAGCGGAAGTCAATGAACAAATATCTGAGACAGATAGTTGGTCTGACATGTGTAATCAATGGGTCTGTGCAAACAAAACATCTCTAATGTAGACCATCTGCAACCGAGGTTCAACGACAACAGCTGAAGCATAATGGAGAAATTATGGTGGAAAATTCTGAATTCAAGACTTGCAGATTAAATGGCCTGCACACCTCACCCTAGAACTCTTTCTCTTTTCTGCAAAGATGTTCAAATAAATAGCCGGAATGATGTTTCTGAATTCATCAGCCACTGCAGAATTAATCAAAATGCTGCACTGTTCACCGTGTCAAACATCTTCAAACCCTAGCAAATGGTAATGTCTATGTATGTATAAATGTACGTATTTTTTCTTCCTGCCTCAGTGTCTGTCAGCATATTGTCTTGTCATGAGGTGGGCTGTGCTGGGCAGCCAGGTGTGCTGGGCCAGGCTGCTCCTGGATCTTTGATCAGATCTTCCTGCAGACAGGCGTCGTACTTATGTCTAGAGAAGAAACATGAGAGGAGATATTTCCTGCAGGCCTCCCTTCCTCTCGAATCGCGTCCCATCACGCCAGATAAAAGCTGGCCCAATTAGAGTGACAACGAGCCCCCAAATTTTCTTCCGACGGCTTCTCTCTATAGCTATGTATAAATTATTGTCACATGGTTAATGTTTCTGCGTGTGGCAGAAAGTGGCAGATGCCTCAGATTCATGAACCGGCAGCTTAGGTTTCTTGAGAAGTGTCACAAAAAATATTTGTGTCGAGTTTTTAAGTTGTAGGTTTTCTGCCAGCTATTTTCCGTACGTTGCTCCATGTTTACACTGAAACTGGACTGGTGGGATAAATCGAGCTTTACGGTGGATATCAAACATTGTAAATTTTTAAACCACCGAAAATGTCGTTCGAGGTTTGGCAGAATCCAGGATCCAGTGCTTTGGTTCTGTGTATCTTTAATGTTCAGAATTTTTCTGGAAGTAAAAAGCTGGCTTCCCTCCCTCCCTCCCTCCCTCCCTCCCTCCCCCTTTCCTGTAATTACCCTCCTGCTCAGTGTCACAGACAGCCCGCATCTCCAAAGTGACAGACAGCTTTCATAAGTCATTCACGGAGTCATCACTCAATGGACCACACAGTGTGAAGAGAGGAGCGAGGAAGTGAGAGCGAAGGGTAACTCCGATTAATGCCACAACCAAAAGCCAAGTGAGGGCACAAGGCACATGAAATTCAGATATTTCTGCAGGTGCCGAATTCTTACTCAGGATGTGAACGCTGGCTGTTGACAGTATCCACCGGCTCCCATTCTTAATAGTATCCCTGCCTGCGAGCGAGGCCTCATTCAGCTAATTACCCTGATTTTCATCACACCCTGAAGTTTCTTTCTGAAATTGCTATTAATAGGACTTATTTTCCATCTAGGACATAAAATCAAGACGCAATCAATCGCAAACAGGATGGGACACGTGGGGACGCATGCAGAGACAACATTTGGCCAGTAAAACGACCGGTTTGACTGACACGTACGGGACAGTGTGTGTAACTGACAACAGCACAGCTGATGAATAAACGAATAAACACCCACTAGCAAAGCACGTGGCAGAATTGGTTAGAGGGTGACGTCTCATTTTATGGAGCACCAGTGTTTTGGATGGAGCTGGGCTGGGCTAATTAGAATGATTCAGAACATCCTTCATGATTCATGGAGATTGGTAACATGTGAAGTTTATCTAGCTGAAGCAAGCTTTTAAGACCGTTTTCACGTTTGCTTAATTTTAGTGTGTAGTTTTGTTGACTCGAAGTATGCAAGAAAATTCGATTTTTTTTTAAGTGTTGCAGGAAAGAGACGAGTAAGTCAAAGTCATCTAAGACACAAAATGTTATCTTCTGTATTTCTGACTTTGACTCCTGCTCCTGTTCCTCTCTGGTCATGGATTTTTCACTTCTTTCTCAAGCGACGTCAGTTCTACTCATAAAAGAGTGACGAGTCCTTGGTGTTGTGCCGGGTGATGAAATAATTGTTCCTGTCATCGGAGCAGTTAGCGATTAATACTGTATGGCAGGTCCTTCTTACTCTTAAAAGCATTCAGGTATGAACCTGAGATAATTCATCAGCGCTGGCCCGTCACGCACATCACTGTCAGAAATGCCTCCGCTTAGATGTCTGTCGAAAGAAACGACCCGCGCCCAGATTCATAACTGACAAATGATTTTTCTACGACTTGCCTACGGATGGAATTGATCAGACAGAAAATAGCACGTGAGAACCTCCCAATTCTTCTGACTTGTTGGCGGTCTTGATGCGTGGTTTGAAGGAGCACATGCAGTGTGAACAGAGTGGAGGCTTCTGACCACAAAGATAAGCTAAACTTCATGCAAACTCAAAAGAATATAACTGCTAGAAGTGCACAGGTATATTGGAGGACAACACTGAACACAAACGTAAAAGAATTTATGGTCGTACAATGAGATTTTGAGTTACATAGGTTCAGCAGCGTCTCACTAGATGTAATACAGGATGAAAAATGTTAAATGGATCGTAAACAAATTCAAAATGATTGTCCAGTTAGTGTTTCTACTTCAGACTCGTGATTTAGACTCCCGAGAGTGCCGTCCACTGATGCGAACCGTGTCCTTTTAACGCCAGCCTTGTTACTTCTGGACTTGTTGACAGGGGGCGCACCACGTCATGGGAGGAGAGAGCCCTGATTGGGTGTGGCAGCCACGCCGCCTCGGGTGACTCTCTGAAGATGGCACGTGGTCAGAAAGGCTTCCACGCATTTCGAAGGTACGTTCCTCGTAAAGCGTCAGCTTAAACTAAAGTAAAACTTGTTCATTTCTGTGCTGTTCTTTTCTGCATATCGGAAGGTCATGTCAGGATGGGCAGATGAAATTGATTAGCATAAGCATTTAGCAACACAATGCATTCTATTAGAAAAATTCTAAGCATAGTTTTATAAACCAACTGAATCAATTTAAAGGAAGCCGGACTCCAATTTAATATAAATTTTAAGTTCCCTGTGAGGGACAGACCCTCCTGCTCTCTTTTGTGCTTAGCTGGGAGACTGGTTGTCCTCTTAGGAGGTACACCCAGAGGGAGTTATGTGGAATCGTAACACAGACCGCCTCTACTTTTCCTTACAGCATAATGTAGAAAGTTTCCATTTTCAGCACTCTGAACATTTGATAGGACTAGACGTTATCAAGAATATAAGACATACAAAATTCCGGATGAGGGCATCTCCACTGTCGGAAAGTGAAGAGGATGAATAAAAACAAGGCAGACCATTCCTCTGTAAACATGACATAATGATTGCGATATTCTCAGTTATCATGGTCACACGGGGCGGAGCCTATCCCAGCTAGCATAGAGCACAAGGCAGGACTACACCCTGGATGGGATGACATGTAAATATCAATGAATGAAAAGATACATATAAACAAAGCAACAAGCTTTAAGTCGGCCACTGCGGCAAAAACATAATATTAGATATGAAGCGGTAAAAGCCATGGATCCAGTTCTTCTAATGAACACCAGTGAGGAGGAGTGTTTTTGCCTAGTTCAGTCCATCACACTTTATGCATGCTGAGAGTCAGACAGCAACAGAAAACCTGAACTTTATCTCACGCTGATGGTAACAAAACAGAAATCACAGCCTTACGGCTATGACATCGCCATGCCATTAGGCTGTCTAAATCCTCGGGCAGCCTATAATGGCCCCACAGGGCTGCTTCAGGCTCATTACTCATGGCAGGAGTATGCAGGACCACAAGGCCTCAGAGGACACGAGCAGTCAGGCATGCTTCTCATTGGCTAACGGCCTCCTAGACCAGCAGGCATCATGTTCCGCTATCAGCCAGTCTGAGCTATGACAGTGTATTCACACCTGTGGGGCTGGTGAGAGAAACTCACCATGACGCCAAACATCATGAGCCTTTCACACCCACAACCTATGGCCCTGCCCTCAGTACGTGTGTGTCTATGTTCAGCCCGACGGGTGTGTGTGTGTGTGTGTGTGTGTGTGTGTGTGTGTGTGTGTGTGTGTTTGCACACATGCACTTAGTGCGGATCAGCTGATATTCCAGCCAACACCCAAATGTGTTGCCCAAAGTTGCTTCTGTTAAAAACCAGAAGACAAATTAAAGAAATCGCAGTTCAGGCAGGAGGATCTGTTTAGAGTCGTTATAGTGACCTTCTGCTGGAAAACATTCCCTTGCAGGACCACAAAGACTAAACATTTAAGTTATTTTTTTTTATATTGTGTTGCATTTCCCCTCTAGCTTTAACTGTATGTCGTCGTACAGTCGTCCAGGTCACCGGGTCTGACCTGAGTGACAGGCTGAAGATGCACTGAGCTCCACAACTAACACCTGTAATTAATAGCCTGGACTCAGGAGTCAAAGCTGTTAAAAACTCGTGATGGTGAATGCGTTTTCACATTGTCTCAACTGGTCAAAGAACGCCTGAATAGTCCGGAATGACCCCTGTTCAAGGCATTAAATATTCCGCCATAGGTGTGATGTACCCTAGACAGATTGCGATGTCTCTTACCTGGGGTGTAACATGTCCCACACAGGATGTGATGGCAGCTTTTTCTGACAGGCTGTGACATACTCTAGTCGGGGTATGTTAAGCTTCGATGCTTGCTAAGGAGATGACATGGAGTGCCAATGGTATTTCCTCAGAGACCGGTGGCCGAACTGGAGCAATTTTCTCACACATTAGCCATGTAATGCTTTCAGGAAAAAAAAAAAAAAAAAAAAAAAACATTGGAAAAGATGCATCCAGCAGAATGCAGAAGAAATCAGTGGAAATTGCTAACCAGTAGCTATTTATCATGTAGCCCACCAGCTGATCGGAAAGATAGAAAGCAAGCACGTGTCTTTGATCCTGGATGCCGAGCTTATGCAGGAGTAACGGTACAGCGGGAGGCTAGGATTCACAAGGTCACAGCTTCACAAGCAATAGATAAGGGCACCACAGCGGGTGTGCTGGCATCTCCAAATGAGGCTTGTAATGAGAGAGGCACAGAACGGAGGGGATGGGACACTACTTCCCAGGGAGCAAGATAACTGTGCCGCTCTGCCTTGGGAGGGGCTGGCCGGATTGACCGCTAGAGGCGTTCGTGTAAATAGCCAGTGTGACTGATGAATCAATAGTGATCTGAGCTGTAAGCAACTGCGACGAAAAACAAACATTTCTAGGATAATTAAGAAGTAACCAGAGCAACAGACAATGGATTTTAAAAGCATGTAACGCAATTCAAAAATGAAAATACAGAAACAGCACAGGTATTATGTGTGAGAGGTGCTGGAACCCCGCCTTGCTTTATAAACGTTCTTCTGGGTCAGTGCGTCAACACTCTCTGAGACGCACGAGGATGACGGCGATAGAAGTTCGGATGGAGGGGAGCAATCAGAGGAGCTCCGTCGGCCGTGTAATCACAGCCGCTCCTCGGGCTTGGGGCACTGATGCCGTCCCTTCGAAGGTGACGCTGCGGTCAGGAGGTGCTCTACGCGTGGCAGCGGTCGTGCCGGCGTGCTTTCCAGTGCTGCAGTGCCATCGCCTGCCCGCATTTATCAGCGCTGCTTCGCTGTCTGTGGCAGATGTCTGAGTGCGTAGATGTTCCACTTCAGGCTCGTTAAAGAAGGCGAGCATCTTATCCCCCCAAACCTGAGCTGTCAATCTGAAAAACGGCACGGGTTATTGGAATAATGATGACTCTTAAGGGAAGAAAAAGTCAATCTCACTCAAATCACTTCCTCACACATTTGCTAAAGGATAGTAGAACCTTCCAAGGGCAATGCAGTTTTCGGCAGAGTATCATCCAATGTCAGGTGGACTGAATACGACCATAAATTCAACCACAAGCCTAAGACATTCATCTACTTTCCACAAAATTGTTACAGTGGCGGAAGAGGACAGGAGGGGCCATAGTCTATAAAACTTTGAAAGTCAGACTTCGGCATTAGACACGTCCTCGCCACTCACAGCCACAAAAAACAGCTAGTGCGGCGAATTGATGGGTGCCAACAGGGTTTTTAAAATGAGCTAAACCTCGAGCCCGTGGGTCATTTAAGGTACAACAATGAATAATGAAGCTCACGCTGGGACGCTCTGATGTGGGGCAGACTGGTGTTAATAAATCTCCATCGCACTTGGAGACCGCAGACGGATGACGACGGAGCAATCATTTTCCCAGTGATATGATTATTCAGCAGCCAAACGACGCGGCCTTCAGGAAAAGCACAGTGACCATAACTAGATCTTGCAAAAATGTCTTGTTTAGAATTAGAAATGTTTCCCAGTGTTTCTGTAGACAAAAAAATGAACTGATCCAGTTTGCCACTCTGGTATCCTAATATCTGAAGGAAATTCAAATGTCTGCACCCTGTGATGGATGGCATGTTGGCCAGGGTGTACACACCACAGCCTTGTGCCCTGTGATGCCTGGCATAATCTTCAGGCCCACTCATGACTCTGCACAGGTTAAACGGTTTGGAAAATGAATGAATGAATGACTGAGTGAGTGAATGATGTGGGAACGCATAAATGCCTGGATCTCATTGTAGCACCTTGGACTGCTTTCCATTTGAAATGAGCGGCTGACTATCTCACGATTCATTAAGGATGATCAGTAGTCCTATTACGCGAAACAAAAAACAATTTTGTCCTTCTCTACAGAACTCATCTCGCTGCGAGACTTCGAGATGAGCTGAATGACGCATGTCTCTCTCCGTGATGAAAAAGGACACAGGAATTATGCAATTCAACATGAATTATAACCATTAACCTTCGTGACCAAAACAACAAACAAGCTTCCCCAGCTCTTCATTTCAGACGAATCTGTACAGTTCACTTGTTAAAAATAATACCATTTTGCACAACAAATAATAAACAGCTAGAAGACACATCCTCGCATCTGCATTTTGCAACATGCTCTGATAATGAGACAGATCTGCAGGAAATAAAGAACAGGGGCCTTAATACCAGGTTCAGACTCTAGCATCAGGCGAACTGCTGTCTCAAAGCTGCACCGTGTCCCTTTTTTCCTAACTGCGGCGTCTCGACTCCCACCAGAATCTCTATTTCTGCTCACTCATTGACAGGTGTGTATTCGGATCCCGCGGCACGTCTCACTGTTTTCCGTTAAATGTGATTATTACAGAACAATTAATTTAATTTCCACCATTGCGGCTGTAGGCTAACTTAGCCCTCCGCTGGAATTTCTTTCAGCCCAAGAAGGAGGTTACGGTGGTCACTGGATCCTGCTGTCACAATGGTATAAAGTGGCAGCCTGAGTCAAGGCAACATTCCGTAAATCCGTCCATCCATTTCTACTATGAAGACTCACATTAATTACGCGGTAAAGTCTCCGATTTGCCTACACTGGGCCTGGAGTGCGTATCAGAAACCCACATACACCAGAAGGCATCATGCACATACTAGACACGGAGCCAGGGTTGCATCCAGCCAGATTTAAAAGGTGTATTTACAGAAATGTTCATCTCTGAAATTTGAGTGTTTATATGTTCAGATTCAATAATGTTCCCTTTTAATAAAGTAAAAGTCAACTCCAATGCATGAAAAAATACCTCTTAGCTATTTTTCTGACATTACCTCTCATAGAAACACTGTAGATACCCTGACTGACCTCACACAGGAAATGAATGGTCACATGACATGAGGCAGAGTTGTTAAACATTGATTCTGGAAGTCATGAGCCTAGGGGTATGCAAACTTTTGGCCTCGACTGTAATTAAAAAAGAAAGTGTAATTCAGTTCTAAATAATTTAGGTATTGCGATAAGAACTGGAGCAACAAAATTCAAGGCAAGTCCAGAACTCAGAGTTATTAGAAATCTGTCTTTTGTTGAATTAAATATAAGCCGCAGTCATATTTAAAATTTGACATTATGATTTGAAAAATACATTAAGAAAATCACATTCCATATATACAGACCTATGCTGTGTCCTTTTAATTTGTAAATATATAAGAAAATAACGTACAGGAGATCATCTGAGAATTTCGACAGCAGTTTTCATTTTAACAATGCAGTCCACTTGCACACTGATCTGTTTCCTGGAGCATCTCTGTTAAACAAACAGGAAGACAGGATTGAAGGCAGGCTTGACCTGTCACCCTCAATTTATCTCGGAAAGTGGCGATGATCTCCCCAAAAGAGTGGTCTCTGTTGAAATGAAGCTCGGTTTGATGTAAACGGAGAAATTTCGAACATTCTTCACTATAAGCGCTGAGTACGACTCACAGCACAGGCTGGCACAGCTCTGAGCCGGAAGTGTGCGTTTGTTCACAGAACACATCACTAGAAAGTTAATGACAATTATCAAATGACAACGACCTTAATTGCTATTAACAGTGTTTTGGCATTTCAGAGCTCACAGTCTGACAGAAATATCTTACAATTAAATGAGCAGATTCCACACGGGATCAACTAGTAATGACTACAGCGTATGTTTCAGAATGATTGTTGCTATATATTTAGAAATAATTAGCTAAAGTGACGTGCTGTGAAATGGAAACAAATACTGATTTCTTACGAGATAAAAATGAGAAAAGTAAAATATTTAAAACATGAGATGAGAGAAGAGCTTAATCACTAAAGAAACGTTTTGCATTTTTGTTAAAGAGCTTCAGAATGGTGGCATTGACACAACTGATCTGAGTGTAGATTTGAATGTATCCAATATGTGCAAACTTGAAGGTAAATATATTTGGAGACTAGCTGCAGTTATCTCACAGAAACTCAGACTTATGATTTGCTAGTGGCTGTTTGCCTACCTGATCTGTTAGCCCATGTCCAAACCAATCTGCAGTCACAGAGCGGACGGGTAAAGCTTGTTAGCCATGACTCACACCTTACTTTGCTATAATTCTGTGCACTGTGTTACATTCACTTTTATTCATGCTGGTTTATTCATTTGCCCTCATTTCCCACAAATAAATGTTCGCAGCAGGCTTTCCATGAAGCCTCCCCGATATAAAGAAGCAGATATTTTGTTACTGACAAATTGAGCCATTAATCCTTGCGATGTCAATTAAAAAAAAACAAAAAAAAAACATCCTATACAGACTTTTTTCCTGGTGAATGGAGAAGCTTTGAATTTTGACTTGTTCAATATGGTATTAAAATGTTGTTCCTTAAGTAAATAATCCAAAAGCAAGTTTAATACACTATAGGCTGAGAAACATAAAGAAAAGCCACTAAAGTAGGAGAGAATTTGTTGGTTGATTATTAGCTCTATCTGTCGGATTGACTGTCGACCGCAGGCATGGCCAGATTGGTCATGTGGTTGACCCGGGACAGATGGATTGGGCAGTGAAATCTGCATTGCATTTTTAAAATGTCTGCTTATTTTAAGTTTGTTCAATGAAGGCAATGAAATCTGTGGTAAGGCGTTCGACTCAGAGATCTTTACTAATGTCGTTTACTGTGAAGATGGCAGGATTCGTATTTTATCACTATGATAGTTCTGAAGTTGATGTTAAGTAAGATACGATTCAGAGAGTTGCCCGTGCATCCGTTCATACAGGAATACACTTCACAGTCACAGGATCCATCACTGCATTATCCACTTGCATTAATTCCATGGATGCTCATTTAAGCAGGTTTGTTCATCCATCCATCCATCCATCCATCCATCCATCCATCCATCCATCCATCCATTTAATCTAATCTCTATGATGCTTCTGGAATGATAAAACACCCTCTGGTATGGTCAGTAAATTTGTGCTCTATATCCCATAATATTTTTTCTTGAAAATGGCTCATGTGACCCCCCTAGTATGAGAATGCAAGTGCCATGATGCTGATTTATAAACATAAATATAAACACAGGGAATTTAAGCCACTAGACGTCCAGATAATACCTGCATTCATTCATTCATAGTTTTTGTGGTGTTATTTCCGATCCCAAACATTCCATTTGCTTCCACGTCACAGTATTTTCTGTGTTAGATGCTGAAGTTGGCCTCTTGGATTTGGTGATTGCTTGCAAAATATTACAGATGCTTAATTGCTTTAGGAGAGCAAGTGTACCGCTTCGGTTGGTGGGATTACAAAATGATGTTTAAAACCCAAGATTTTATGACCAGCACAGTAGGCAGTGGTTTTACCTCACACCACCTAGGGGTTTGAGTCTCTGCTCTGTGACATGCCGTTTTTATCCTCTCACCATGTTCCACAGACTTCCTCCTGTGGTCCGTAGACAGGCAGCCTGGGTGAACTGTTAACTCTAAGATTGCCCATAGTCTGTGGATACCCTGGAATAGACTGACATCCCATCCAGAGTATACCCCAGCCTTGTACCCTGTGCAGTCTGGGATAGGCTCCAAGTTCCCTACAACCCCATACTGAATAAGCAGTTGGAAGATGGATGATTTTTTGCTAAAACTTAAATGATCAAAATATCTAAGGGTAAGAATATTTCTTTCTGACATTTACTGGAATTCAAAGGCAAAAACTCAATATTTAACTGTTCGTTCACCTTGGCAGATTTCCTAAAATTGTCTTTGTCATGAGTGATTTGAGGTCATTCACAGGCACTGGTTCTCAGCGTTTTTCTAGGATAAGAATATTCACTTTAGGATGATCTTTGTCTCATTTTTCAGCCACTCCAGCGCATCTTTATCATTTCTCTTGATCATTTTTACTTCCAATTTAAACCTTTAGGTTTCCAATTTAAACCCTGAAAAAGGTTTTGCTCTAAAATCTGACTTTAATTTTTTACCCATCATTCCATAAATCCTCACCTATGTGTGTGAGTGTGTGTTTGTCTCCTACATGAATGTGTTTTTACTATCTATGCATAGTAGAGGAGACTCCAGAAAAGACCCCTGCATCTTCAGTTGGCTCTTGACCGCACCTGGACTGCACATCATAATATCCTAGGGTTCAGCATTAATGCTGCTAATTAATTATTGATTACAGGAATATGGCGTGAGAAGCAGGTTGACTGGGCCTTGACTTTAACTATGAATTTCCCTTTGCTCTTTGGAGATCAGGTAGCTGTACACTCTGGACCAGATCTTCAGGAGTGTATCTCATGTACATCAACAAGAGGGGATCCCAGTGCTAAAGCAAAAAAGGTTTATTCCCAAAATTCAACTCCAAAATCACTGTCCAAATCACAGGAAGGATGTTTGTAGTCCAGGCAAAGCAACATAAACAGACTGTAATCCCAAAATCCACAGTCAAAACAAGAGTGAGGGATTGTAGGTTTGGATGCCGCAAAACAAGAAACTGGAGAGTTCAAGCAAAAGTCATTCTTGGATAGCCGAGAAGCAAGCATTCATTGTGGAAAGAAACCATAATACCTCGTGAAGAGGTGACTGAAAACATCCTAAGTCGTCCTCCAGGAAACAAGTTCACGAGTCAGGTATATACTGTAGATTGTAACAAACTGGCTTTAACAGAGAAAGGTGGAAGGTACCTGAGGGGTAAATACATGTAATGATTTTGTAAGAGCTGATACACCTGGAAGTGAGATTCTTAAGGGCAGATGCAGCTGGGCATCCGGAGTGGACAACCAGACCTGGGCATTAATGGGGTGGCAGACTGAAAAGTTATTCTGGGTCCCAACTATCCTCTGGAGTTGAACATGGCCCTTCTCCCACATTTCTGAACCACTGGCCAAAGACGCTGTGAACCGTCATCTCCCACGGGAACAGAGGAGACTGGTAATCTAGGACACACAAGTGTTAAACACGACAAAGTGTGGAGTAATAGATTTTGTGTGCATTCAGCACAAGAGGAATACTGGCTCAAACTGGTCTGCTCAGTAGAACAATACTGTCTGAGAAAACACACAGTGTCCCGGTTCAGCCTCTCAATTTGTGGACGATATCCAGATGACGGACAGATTTTAGCACCAATGAGAGTACAGAATGCTCTCCAAACATGAGATGCAAGTCTGGTTCCTCTGTCCAAAGGAATATCTTCTGGAATTCCAAGTAAGCTAAAGACTTGATTGAGCAATCTCTCTGACAATCTACTGTCAGAAAGATTCCTTCACACATCCTCTGGTGTTGCATGCCTGTTGCCATTTACACGTTGCTGAAACTCATGAGAATGTGAGCATCTTCCTGTATGACTATTGCCAGTGTCTAGAAACTTCTCTGCTCAATAGTGCTTAAGAGCTTGGATTTATTTTGAAGTTTATAGTTCTGTGTTCACAATTCTTTTTCTGGCAAATCTTTTTTTATTGTTTCAGCAGTGCAGTTGCTGGGATTGTAGGAAGCTTACTAAAATAATATGCTTTTTCTTATTGTTAGGCTAGCTTGAGCATAGCGCCGTGGTTCGATTAAGTCAGTACAGCATGCTGTTAACGGCTCTGTAGGTTGGAAAATGCACTCATACAAGACATCTCTTCTTAAAAATGTTCTAGCCCAAGGCTTTCTGCTATCTTTTCCCTGTTTGGTGTTTTATTTATCCTTGCCTGCATTTTTTCTTTTGCTAAATCCACCACAAATGATTGAGCAAGATGAAAACTTACTGGATGTATGGCTAAGACTTTAATGACACGAGGAAATACCTTAAACATGGTATAGTGTTAACACAGTACACAAACACAGATGCATTATAATGCATGGTTGTGTTGTTGTTTATTAGTACGGCTATTTAAATTCCAACACTTAGGAATGTTTCCTAGATGTTATATGTACTAGGTACAGTATATGATACATGTAGGCCTATGTTTTTGAGAATTATACTACATTTTTTAATTAATGAATACCATTTTAATAAATATGATCCTATGTAACATGTGTTGCTTAATTTCATTCCATAAAGTGCATTTAACAGCCTCTTTAGGCACCTATAGGCTCAGAGCAGGACTGTAACTGTTTATATACGGACGTATTTTCTAATTGTGCGTTCAGAGAGAAAACTGAGCCGTTGTAACACGTCTATAGAATGTACTGATCTAGTGACTGAACAAATATACTGAAGGTCCTTGCCTTTAAAGGTTGTGTTTTTTTTTTTTTTTCCACCTCGCTGAACCAAATTACTCAAATCATCGTGATATCCTTCAGCTGCATTTTATGGCAAGAGACTGACAGGAAAACTGAAAAACGCTTAAAGCTAATAACTTTCCTGCATCTGATTTTAAAGGTTGTACTGTACCTCAGAGATTAAATGCACCATGCACTTTTTAGTCAAGGGAGAATGAAAATAAAGTTCACTAGAAATTCATGTGGGCTTGAAATAGTGCGACTTTTCACTTGGCAAGAAAGTCACCAAACTTTACATATGTATATGTGTATTGTAAGGCAAGATACTGATTTCTTTCGGGATTATTTCGATGAGCTAGGGGGTGTCACTCAACCACCAAGAGATTCAGTTTCGAAAGAGGCAGAAGTGTGATTTTCCACCCACCCAGGCCTTGAACGTAATATCGGTTTGACACGGGGGACCAAAGGCGAGCCAGAAGCAATGAAACGTGTGATCTATAAGGTAAAGAAAGAAGATTCAGTCTTGGGATGGTATACGCCGTATCAGAGCCCTTGTGTTTTCAGGCGTGTTAATATTATCTGCCATTGGTGGCTGTGAGGCATCGCCCCCCTACAGCGTTCACCCGAACAGCAGCAGGTTCAGCGTTCATCAGGCTCTGTTTCAGTCACTGCGTCTTCACGCATCGTGGTCGCCATCAGATTCCTGCATCACGCTTTTAAAAGCCGTGCCACGTCCTCACGGCTAAGGTGGTAAATATTAAAATAGCATGGCCCGCCACGTCCGCTCTGTCTGCCGTACAGCCGTCTCTGAGTGCTAAGGCGTACTTTTTGGCAAAATAAATGAGATATGAGATTATGGAGATGATGTTGTTGTTAGGTTTAGTTTGTCAGCAACACGTAAGCACAAGAAGACGCTCACACTGAGTAACATTTCAGGTTTTATTAGCTTCAGACGCAATTATAAAATAATAATAATAATAGTAAATATAATCAACGGCTATTAATGTACTTGACAAAAGTACAGGTGCCTGATTGACTGAGGAATTGTGTGCCATGTGTATTAAAACAGATCTCAAGCAAAACGATGAGAAAAGTTAATAAGCAGTCAAAAGAGCAAAAAATAGACAAGAAAATCTTACAAAAAGGTGAATAAGGAAAATGGTAAAGAAATCACTAAGCAACGTCAGAATTGTGACTCATCAACAGCAGGAAGAAACAGAAAACAGAGAAGGACAGCGTGGAGCTGAAAATACGGTCCCGCCGTGTTGTCGGCTCGTGGGAGGCCACGTGGAACTGTTCGGGAAGGAGCAGGTGACAGTCACGATAAGCAAAAGTTAAAGGTGCAGGAGGAGGACGAGGCAAACCTGGAAGAATAGGGAATGATCAAGAAAAATAGGACAATGTTCTGATTTTAGCACACGTGTGCGAAATGGATTTCAGAGGCGGCTTCTGTGGGTCACCATCTGTCAATCAGACGGGAACATAAAGTCTGCTAGTGTGGCAGGAAGGTGAAATGTGGGAGGCGCGGTATTTACCACAAGCTAGCACCAGGTGGGGCTGCGGAGGCAGGGGACCGTCTCCCAGTACAGCTACTAGTAGGGTAGGGACCAAGGAGGAGGCAACACAGACATTGTCCTCTTGTCCTCCCCGGTGATACCACAGAGGAAGAAGAACCACTAGGACTTAACAGGAACTGCTTCACATTCAGCTGATGGAAAAGGTGTCCACAAGCGTGCATTAGCCATGTTGCTAAACTAAGTTGCTTCCTTTTTATCAGCTCAGGCCTGAGGGCCTTTGGACGGTCCAGTATTTATGACAGAGAATTTAAAATGGGAAAGCAATCAGTTTTATTGCTATGATTAGGCTGAGACCAACATTTCTGTCCGCTCAGCATTAGTCTATGAGCGGTCAATTAAAATCAGTAATATCATAATGAGAATGAGATGTATTAAAAGTCTTTTAAAGGCATTTCAACAAACTTGATCTTTTTTCACACAAGACCTCCCAACAGAAGGTCAGATCAATTGTCTGTCTAAATGCTTAAAGCATGTTCTCAAGCTTAGCCCCCATAATGCTAATCAGCGCTACAGTCGTTCTCATTTTAATAAAGAAAACGTGTCATCTGTTTGGGAAACGTGCAGACACTGTGACGTACCTCAACTCGTCAACATTCTTATTAACTGCTGCCCATCCATCTTAAAAAAAAATGATCGTAGGTGAGATTAAATTATAGCTCATCTATAGGAATGACTCATAAACCATATGGGTCCAGAGACATAAGATTTATTCTTATTATTTACTTATTTATTTTTGGTCACGGACTTGCAGCAAAGCAGTGGGTGTAAAAAATGACACCCGAAAATACCGATATCATAAAGCAGTTTATCAAAACACGTCCCCTGAAGGCACAATAAAAAAAAAGAAGGAAAAATTAAAAACCAAGTCCAAAAACATGTAAACATATGCATGAGAATTCACTTTAAAAGTTGCAATCATTCGTGCGGAACTTAATTAAAACCAATGTTCTTTTTTTTGGATTGTTGACCCAGACTTCAAACGGAATCTCTCCCTTTCCTGTTTGATAGAACACACCTCCTCGTCAGTGTCTCAGTAGCTGAGACACTCTTTTTGAAAGGAGAAGGTTTTACATTCACCCAGTCCTCTAACCGTTAGCTTTGGTTGGAGCTGCATCACAGGCATTCAAAAACGGCACCTCCGTCCACCACACAACCGGACAGACATAAGCTCCAAAATGAGGGTTGCGGTATTTAGGACCGATGAAAAATCCAACAACTTTGCATGCCAGAGAATCGCCATGACTTCACGCCTGTAAAATAATCCAGCACACTTGTAACTGTAAATAATCTATATCAGAAAAATGCACACATTTTTGGCTGTGGTTATATTAACATAACCTGTTCTGTAAAAGTCTAGGCTATACAGAATTCACTCTACAGAGGTTTAGTCTGTCTTACGTCTATATGGAAAGTAAACAATTTTTAAAAATAGTGTGCTCTGCCCCCACCTCCCTTGGCCTTAGGCTCTGAAATTACTCTCTGTACACAAATGGAATTGTGACAATATCCAGAATCTACTACATCCAGCCTCCTGTATCCAGTGCCCTTGCTGATGTCATACATCCAGCAATCAAATTACAGGGCCAATGACAGCTCAAACCCAGTCTCTATAAACTAAAATGAGCAGGGTACACCTCACTTTGTGGCTGAAGTCAGTCTGCTGACCGTTCGTATCCTTATTATTTTAAGACTGTGACTCGGTGGTCTTACATTTCAAAAGGGTCACGAAATAATTTTCTAATCTTAGCAGTATGACTTTAGTTAGCTTTATTGTCTAATTTTATGCTAAAATGCGTTTCATTTTTTTATATAAATGCAGAGTGGACGTTTAAGACCACATTTCTACACAGGGTACGGTATTAAGATTAGGTCGGTCCGCTGCAAAATCGGTTCACAGTTGTACAGAAAGCCCAGTTTGAATTCTATTTTATAACATGTCAATTAACAGCAGAGCAGCTCGCCTCTCCTTTAAAATGAAATTTGACACAGCAGGTCAGCAGGTTTGCACTGAATACGAGCCAGGAACGGAGTATGGATGACAGAAGACATTACCACTGTGTCTCTGTGAAGTCTCACACCTCGAATGACTCACAGTTTGTCAGCTATTGAAGATGTCATACTGAGTCAATTCTCCTTTCTGAGAGAAGTGCGCTCCGACTGAATCACCACTGTCTGTTTGCATCCTGCTTAAGTTTCATCTAGTGGAGTTAAACACTCTGGTTGCCTACCTGGCTGCAAGGTGTGCTTATTAACCGAAGCCATTCATGCTGGACTTTACGGTCGAACGTTACTCTTTATTCTTGGATAACTGTTTGGATTTTTAAATAATCGTCGGCTAGACTGGTTTTGGAAAAGCACAGTACACACTGAAGTCAGTTCATAGGCCCCACTAGCTGTCCGCGCAACCGAAAGCTCCGAAGTGAAGTTTTTCGACAGTCGCAGTAAGGAGTGAGTCACCGGAACCCTGCTCAAGGCGCTCAAGTGTAACGTCCAAAAGACTGGCCACGACGAAGGAAGATGCAAGTGTTGTACTGTGGAGAGGGTGGGGGCTTCACCCTATCAGGCTGGTCCATGACGCTACGTGACGAGGGCATCCCAGAAGGTTATCTACAAAGTTGCTCCACAACAATAAGGAGAGCAAATACAAAATTCAATGTTGTCAGCGGGCGGCCATGTTGAACCAAGCGGTGAAGTTTAACCCAAGTGAACCAAAAAGTCAAAATATCCAGTGAGGAAAAAATATCTGGTGAGAAAAAGGCTGTTATGTGATGTTAAAGGTTATGAGCTACTAATAGAGTGGGATGCCTGCAGAGAAGGATTTTGAACACTTCCCAGGATGTGTCTATCCTACAGGGTATTTCCTGTATAGTGCCGCTGTAGATGATGACACCAAGGAATCTTCCCAAAAATGCGATTATATCACTGCACCTCGTGACGTGACATGACATCATGAGCCTGGGAATCAAGATTCGAATCCGAGAACCGGGACAGGTTCACCCTCGGGTTAATGCGCCAAAGCGGCCGCGTTCATAACCAAATGCTAAATTTATGTTAGTGGTACTCAACAAATCATCTTACTTTTCAGTTTGTTTTATTATGAATGTCTGAATTTCATGGTGCCTGAATCATTTATCATGCGTTTTAGAGGCGGTCAACAAATCAGACTTACGTTCGGCTCGTATTTATTATGAATGCCTGATCTTCTTGGTGCCTGACTAATTTGTCTTAGACTTTTCCTACTTTGGATCATTACTGTAGTTCATGTACTGTTCTGATTATTATAAAGTATGGGCCCCCTCTAGTCAATCCTGAACAAGGATGTTAAAGACTGTCTAGATTTGCTGTGTCTCTTCTGTCCGGATGGTCAAAGGGCACTGTGTCATTGGCTGATCTCGGGAGTCAAAGAGTCCTTCTTTGATTATCTGAAGAGCTTTGTTTTGAACAAAACCCTCAAGGCGTTGAGTCCTGCGCACACATTCTGGGCTGACCCTGTCCAGATGTAAACATCGCTGGCAGGACAATGCGGTTCCTTCCAATGACAGGTGAAGGATGAGGTGGACATCGAGCGATGCCTATCAGTGCATCTGGGAGTGACTGAATGTCATCAACGAGACACTGGTAGTTTCCAATGCAGATGCAGCAGAGCACAGTTATCAGAAGGGGGGCGTAAAAAGAAAACACAAGGGAGTTTCCATTAAATAGTTTAACCTCAACCAAGAAAACGCTCGCTCGGGTGCGCACATCGAGAATGCTTTTACCATATACCCGTTCCTCAAAAAACCAGTCTGGTTCTCCCTGGACGAAGGGACACTTCATGGACTTTGCAGTATGTTCTGCTGCATTCCACCTGCCACTGACTGACGAGAGGCGTTTATCTTTAGAATACTTCCCCAACTCCTAAGTCCCGCGGTAGACGTTCATACACGCTGCGAGAAGACAGAGCCTTTCCGCCGGGCAGGACAGAAATGAGGCTCGGCGGGTCAATACCGTAGTGTTCCACCTTTCCGCCGTCAGCCTGTAAACACGCCGTTAAATGACAGGCAGAGGAAGAAGTCGGAACTTTGGGGAGGTGTAGCAATGAGCTCCCTGAGCGTGTTAAAGATCAGCTCGGCGTGAGACAGCGTGTGGGCTTATCATGGGAGTCAGAATGAAAGGGAACCTCTGCACGGAATTCACTTTAAATTTTGACAGGCACAGCAGATCACAGAAAAGCATTTCATTTATGTCAGAATATAAAACTCCAAATATATAGACAATTATTCAAATTCAAAAATTTTTAAGAATGATATCAACTGTACAAATCATATATGTCTAGTTATTTCGATGCATAAATATATTTGAATTTTTTAGTGTAGGAATTCAGTTATGAATACAAATGCTAATGATGTCTTTTTGTTTTATTTTTGTAGTTTTACTCAGCTAATATATGACCAAGGAAGATAGTTATCACGCAGCCCAGGAAAGATGCAGACAAGGAAAAGATTTATTTTAGATGTTTTTATCCGAAAATTTCTAAAAGGCCAAAAAGATGGTACCACATTGTAAGAAAGACGTTGTCTGATATTTAGAAAAATTGCTGAAATTATGGACAACGGAGTGGTTTTATTATATCCGGCAGAGCTAAGATAACAACGGGAATATAGATTCTTCTTTCCTCCTGTATTCTAATCTGTAAACATCGGCATGTTTCTCCTGTAGTTCGTACAGACAGTAAGAAGCGCTGCTTGTTGTAGTCCCGACCAGTGTCAGGGACACAAGGCCCTTTGAAAAGGCAGGGAGTCAGGGGTCAAAGGCGGGATGGCAGAGTAAAATGGGCAGAAATACACCCACGACTGGACACAATTCTTACACGCAAGGATGCGCGTACCCCTCCCCGCATAGGGAGAGTGAGGGGTGAGCCTGTGTGTGTTTCCAGCATTGGGAAGCTCCTCAAAGCACTGCAGTCAAGGAGCAGAGGGGTGATGTACTCGCTGGTCACCAGAAAGGCAATGCATCACAAAGACAGGACTATTGGATTTATTCAAAATGATTCATTATAATTAATAACTTTACTCGGTGAAATGTTATACGCAGTGTCATTTATCATGGTTGTGTAATTTCAGTGCCTCGTCAAAACGGAGCTCAACGGCAAACCGACATCATTGGCTTTTTCCAATGTGGCGGACTTCTATTTTGCAAATGTGCAGCATGCTGGCACGGGACTGCTGCCAAACACAACTTGGGTTTGGGGTTCGAGTCGCAACGCTGCACTGGCTGTGGAGTTTAAAGTCCGTCTACGTTTTTTTCCGGGTACTTCCTGTTTTCCTCATGCTGGACTTCCTGGTGTTGTATAGGCAGGGCGAGGCTAGATATCCTGGGGCGCCAAATATTAAATTTAATATATGCCAGTGTGTCCAGGCCCTCTACCCAGATCTAGGCCCTTTCAGTCATTTGTATTTCCCCTCCTTTCACGGCACCCATGCATGAAAGACTGACATGCCGTCCTGGGTGCACCCCTGCATGTTAGGTCTTATGCCGCCTAGACCCACCTACAGACTTACTACAGACGGATGTAGCCCCTTGTTTAAAGCTCTTTCAGATCAAGTCATCTGTGTCCATGCAGTCATATTTTTAAAAACACATGAAAAAAAGCATTTTAAAAGCATGCGTTGTCATGACCGTGTTTTACCCGCGTTTTTTTTTTACGCGGAGGCCTAAGGCAGGCTGTTTTTTTTTTTTTAAATCGCTGCCTCTCTCTGTCTGAGGGTCCCGCTCCTTCATTCTTCTGCACAAATCTCAGCCGATCGTGCGGCATTCGGAGCAGCCCGCGCTACGAAATCGATTCTCCAGTTTAAAGTTTTATTTGCAGATTAAGTGGCGTTTCAAGCAGCCTCGGTAATTCAGAGAAGCGCCACAAAACATAACAACAGCTGAGTGCATCAGCAGCCGTAGGCGGTGCCGGCTTTGCACCGAGGCTCGGCGGCGTCTCTCCGCGGCGCTGCCAGATGAAGGCCGACTTCTGAGCAGTGGAGGAGATGACGGCAGGGGGCTGGGCGGTGGAGGAGGGGCTCGCTAGGGCCTGTGAGGTGTGTTGGAGATACTGATGTTTAAGCCCTAGCTGTGCTCCCGTGTCGCTTTGCCATTCTTTTGACTGCTGTAGGAAAATTAAATGTTTTGTTGTTTGCAACGTTAGCAGAATCAGATATCTGAATTATTAGTGATGAACAAGGTAGTGCTCTTCCTTTTATTACAAAAAACAGCATTTAGAATGTGTTGTCCTGTTGATAAACCTCCGAAAATGATTAATTATTAATGAGCAGCCGTCACACTTGGGTTAAAGGGACGTTTTTATTACGGACGTACTTTAACCTGCTTTGTGTTTATATGGATACAGGAATGCCATAAATATAAGCTGCCTGGGACCTGCTTTCTCCAAGTTATTGTTCTGCTAATCATGTTCCTGTTCATAATTGGTTGACAAATTCAAACTGTGTTAAAATGTCTCATTTGAGTGATTGCCCCTTGATTAGTGATTATCCCACTCACCTTGGGGCTATGCAGCGTGTTAGGAAGGAAGGAAGGGAAATCTCTTTCGAATATTATCAAAATAAATATAAACCTAATTTGATCACCTAATCACCTGCTCTTCCTTAAAATTGCTAATCAATAATATGATAAAAAATGACAATACATCCAGGGGACATTAGACGAGCGTTCCATCTTGCTGCGATGGAAGCGATAACCACTTCAGAAACTTGCCCGCCACACCTGCGGTTACGAAAAACAAACACAGCCTCCTAGATGTTTACAGAGGTCAGGAGTCCAAGGTTAAGCCATCCATCTTTCGAAACGCAGCAGTAGCACTGAGCCGGAATCTTCTCTTTAGAAAAAGACGTTGGTCTGCAGTAATGGAAGCTGCCAGAGTGTTCGGTAGAGCATTTCTTCTCGACTTCAGAAGGAACGCATTACCTCAGCGTGTTTAGGGTAGCATTCAGGTACATTAACCCTGTTTACAATACACGTCCTTCTGACAGGATTACCCTTACTGAACAACACGTTATGTCAAAATGGAAAACACGCAGCATATTTTTTACGTATGTGTCAAGGTAACTCTCCTTATGTTACAATATGCCACAGACTGCCTCTTTGTTTGCGTGCTGGATTTCATAAACCCTTGCAGAAACGCACGACCCCTTCTTGGGCACTCTTGCACGTCATTAATGGCAGTACCAATTATCTAAGTGGCTGGACAGCAATCGGATTGCTAAGCAACAATGTTTAGGTATACCACATTGCATTTGATGCCGCAAGAACATAATTTACTTTCAGTTAGCCTCTGGCACCGTGATGGCGTCGTGGGAGGGGGTGTTCCTTAACGCTCACACAGCGTAAATAACGGAATCGGAAGAGTAGCTTACGATTCTTCAAGTTTGCTTGGCTGGAAGTAAAAACGTAAATGAGCCAGGCACGTTTTACTCTCCGCGGGTGAGGGAGGCAGATGTGGTATTCTATCTGTCTAATGAATGTGACTCCCACAGTCCTCAAATAAATGAATTATTAATCGTTAAAATTAATTAAATCACGATAGCCTCACCTGAGTTCTCACAACGAGCTGGCTACAGACACGTACACTGTGCATCTGTGAAGATTCTCCATACTGACGGCACGCTCGGTGGCTGGAGCCAGAAAATGAGTAAAGGAAAAGGTCAACTCAATACTTTCTGGAAGCAGATGAGAACGACGACACTCCAAATGGATCTTTGGACAGCAGAAAGGGAAGACATGGAAATTAAAGCTGTTTTTTCCGACAGCAGCGGTAAATGAGTGCTATATTGGGCTCAGTTCCTCACGCCTATAGGATCGGTGATTTAAATCCCACCTCTGCTCTGTGTGGGTCTGTGGAATTTGCGTGTTCTGCCAATGTTGTCTGGCTTCATCTGGGTGCTCGGTTTCCTTCCACAGTCCAAACACTTGCCATTCAGTAACATGACATCTAATGTTACCCATAATGTGTACTGTGGTTGCTCTGATACACACTTTGAAATGTGTGTGTGTGTTTGTCCTTGTTGTGTATGAGCACGCATTTGTGTAATGACGGATTATTTTAATGAGCACAACTTACAGCAACAAGAAGATTGTCGTAATGAGTACTCTGATTTTGGCCGGATCGTTTCAGGCTCCATTCTCCTGACCTCCATTAAAAATCTTTGAGGCAAGAAGAAATATGTCACGTATGGTCTGACGTTTGCTTCAGACTGATGTGAATGAAAAACAGATTATTAAAAGTTAAAGTGCAGGTGGTTTATGTTCATGTTACAAGATCACAGGAAGGTCGTCTCTCAAGGACACAGCGATGACCCAGGGCTTAACCTCCAGGCCAAAGTCTCCGTGTGTATAAAACCATGGTACCATCTGTACAGAGGTACTCAAAGGGTTTTGAACACCAAAAGTGGGTACAGAATGGCAATTAATTAAGGAGAAAATATTACACAGATAACCAGCACACATGTAAAAAAGACTAAAAATTAGACTCGTCGAAACAGGTATTACTGTTTGTGAAAAAGTTTACTCTGCTGGAGAAGAGCTTGATAATGTTTTTCGCTGTGTAGCCATTTCATCCAAAATCATTTCGATGGAGTCAAGGTCATGTCATTGTGCAGGCCACCAGTTCAGTCAACCAGTCAACACGCCTTCATATTCCCTTCTCTCCCAATACGTTTGATGGGATTTACAACTGTGCATCGCTCATACCAAAAATACAAAGTGTTCAAAAACTATTGACTGGCAGTGTATGGGACAGAGGGACATGCCAACTTCCTTAAACAAAAAAGCAGACACGAATCTTTCATTATCATACACTTATGGGACAAAATGGTCTGAAAAATCTAGGCCATTGATGAAAAAAGTATAGGTGAAAATCAGATTGCATTTGTAGAAGCCATTCATGCAGAAATCCAGATAATTGCAAGGGATTCACCAAGCTTTTCCTACAGCCGTGGTCATCTAGCAGTGATTGGTCAGAAATTTTGAGGTCCTGTTTCTTCAATTGACTGCCCACTCGAGTCAGTCTGTGGCCTTATTACACCTTTCCTCTGTCATCTTACCACGCCGTTCTTTTTCACGCGGCTGTCAGAACCTTTCCTCTATAGCCAGGTCTCTTCTTGTACGGCTGTAACTGGGTGCTTGGAAAGGCAGAAAAAAGGCGATGGGAAATAGGGCAGAGAATGGTGCCAAAGTTAGACGGGACCCCTGTAGGTGGAAAAAATGTACAGAACCTCTCCGTATTAATGGATGGATGGATGCATAGATGTTTAAAAAATGATTAAATGGTAAACAATATTTAGGATTTCAGGCTGACAAAAATATATTTATACATATATATATATATATATATATAGTGGTTTTAAAAATACTTCCATCAGGGTAACATATGGGGAATTATAATCAGGGGCAGGTGCATTAGTCAGGCCCAGTCTGACATGATGGCTTGCCCCAAGGGCCCATGGAAAGGATATGTCACAACTTGTGGCCCCGCGGGGGAGCCAATCAGAGATGCTATAGATGTGTCATCAGCTGTCTGCCCTGGCGGGCGGGAATTTCTGTGGTGCTGAGGGCAGATAATTGGGCTATTGAGTTACAGCCTTCCAGCAGCAACTGCGTATTTCTCGCCCTCCGAGCACCCCTGTGCTCACCCTATCTGGCTGAATCATGGACGCTATTTGTCTTCATGCTCCTGAGTACCTGACAAAATGGCGGGTGGGTCGCACCTGGGGTTCACGCCTGGCCCCCCTTTGAACCTGACTCCCTCCGGCCCTTCGATGATGCAGGCGTGTTGGAGATGCTCCACTCAATTAGCTGCCCGCCCCCCATCCCCTCGGTAGCGCCCTCTAGAGACGTGATGGGAGCAAATGCAGAGCCTCCTCTTCCTCGTCTTTCTTACACCCATTTGCAGACAGAGGAGTTCAGCTAAAGAATCAATTTCAACTGGGTCAGACAGGGTTGCCACTGACTTCAGAGTCAGCAAAATAAATAGATATTATCACACCTGCTGTGAAGCACACACACGGTCAGTCACATCCCATATTTCAGGGTCTGAAAGAACTCACAATTCATATGGAGATCCAGCTGGCCCTTTTCCTGTAAGAAAAATGTCACGCTTTCTCCTTTTAATGTATCTGCTTTGACAAAACTGTTATTTCTCAGAGTCACTAAAAGTTTGTGGCGGGGCAGCAGATGGCATAACTAGAAATGAGACTTAGCGTTAAATCTCAAACACAGACAGGGTACCTTTAAGCAGCATTCTTATAGTATTATGCTGATACTGATTTTAGAAGTTATATTCATATTTTATGTTTAGACAAGGACACCCCGCACCAGTCTTAATACGATGCACGAAACAGAAATTCATACAGGCAGATATTTAGAGCAAAAATGACAGCTTGTGGTTGAATCTGCAGCTCATTAGCCAACTACTTTCATCTGGTAAATTGGGCTTTGCTAATATGAATAATTCCAAATGTAATTCTGGAATCCTGTTGTACTGGACAAGAAGTAGATAGTTATCCTGCATGCCATAGTACTGCTTTGCTGTACTGTTTAAAAGAGGATAAGAATTGTTAGTGACCTTCAGGCAATGCCATCACACTCTAATACATGCTGCTTCTTGATCACAAAAGCTCTAAATTTCCTCCTTGGATTATGACACCTTTAATTTTCCGTCATTGTCTTGCATGTAACTCTGAAGAATCTCTGATTTAATTTAAAATTTGTTTCTATTTGGCACGTGTCAAGGGGCACAGCACTGGTCAATTTAAGGTATGGATCGCCTGACAGCAGTGGGTCGGGATCCATGGAACAGGATTTTTTCAGAAGAGTGAGAGCAGAGAGCTTACAGCGTTGCCAGTATTACTGCAAACCGCCCACCTTTCATCACAACCTTTGAGGCCGCTTTCGTCCGCCGTGACCTGCAGCCCTCGTGAGTCAAAGGCGGTCTGTGTCCGCAGAGCACAGTGATACTCTCTAAAGCACCTGGGGCATGGAGCAGGTGCACGGACCAAGCGAGCCGAAAAGGAGCAGGAGAACGAGATGAACATGCAAGAACATGGAATGGCGGTAATACGGATTACACCATGCATCAAAATATTCATTCTTACTTGATGTTTGGTACACAATGAGTGGCTAAGCTCTGAACATTAAGCAATGTTGATAAAAGCACATCAGTGATTTCTAACCCTAGGCTTTGCAGGACACAGTTAGGCTTGGTTTAGGTAAAATTTCATGTGTCAATCAACCCAGATCAATGCTGTATAACCCTAGGCTTTACAGGACACAGTTAGGCTTGGTTTAGGTAAAATTTCATGTGTCGATCAACCCAGATCAGTGGTTTATAACCCTAGGCTTTGCTGAACACAATTACTCTTGGATTAGGTATAGTTACATGTGTTGATCAACCCAGATCAGTGGTTTATAACCCTAGGCTTTGCAGTACACAATTAGGCTTGGTTTAGGTATAGTTACA
>JAACJT020000033.1:6116136-6145974 GCA_009936485.2 Gymnarchus niloticus | reverse complement strand
TGATCAACCCAGATCAGTGGTTTATAACCCTAGGCTTTGCAGTACACAATTAGGCTTGGTTTAGGTATAGTTACATGTGTTGATCAACCCAGATCAGTGGGTTATAACCCTAGGCTTTGCAGCACTCAATGAATTTTACATGCAATCAAACTTAAAAGTGTTACGTCTGGTCATAAAATATGTTTCCTTTGTAAGGACCTTTATGAAAGTTTAACAAAACAGAATATATTTGCTAAATTATTTAGCTTGGCCCGTGCTTTCCTGAATCATCGAAGGCCTCCAAGTCATCATTGCATTATTTAAATCATGATCACTGTTTTATTAATTCAAGGAACCAAAGATTTTTAGAAAATCATTTAACTGCAATTAAATTCATTTCTAACAACAATTTGGTTTAACAAAACTTCAAAATGAAAGCAAGTTTTCGGCTGATGCCATTAATTAAAGAAGATTTTAATTAAAACCATAAAAAAATAAATTTAAGGAACTCATTCAATCAACAGTCAAGCATGCCTAATTAAGTATGAACTCAGCTGTTCCAAATGAGTATAAAAAGTTTACCATGAGCACCAGTTTAGGAAAGGCTGGTTTATGTATAAGAATCTGACATATATGGAAGTGATTTTAAAAATAAAAAAAAAAAAAGCTGCGATAAATATGAGAGTGTAACTCCGGAGTTAAAGCTGGCAGTGAATCTTATATAGGAGCCCAGCACAGCACAGCTGTGCAGAGTTAATTTGGTTGGTTTGTAGTGCAAGGTGACAGATGCAGTGCATTGCCTGCTTAACACAGTCGGCTAGAGACCAAAGTTACAAGTTAATTGCCCATAAAATGAAGGTTTTAAAGGTGTGGATTGGGGGGTTGCCCAGAGCAGGGAGCAGAAGGAGTTAAAGTAACCCATTGATGGGGGAAGAGTCTTCTGGACAGCCTTCTGTGTGCAATTTAAAATATTAATTTAAATGTGCTAGGAAGGCCTAATCCCTGACACAAACTCTTTATAGAAAACATTAACTCTATTCCCAGCATTTTCACAAAAGCTGAAGAACAGCTGACTGATCTTTTTCATTAGGTAGCGTTTTGTCTAGGGACCAGGCAGCTGAGAGCCTGCTGACGTGTCTGTCTGGTGGCCTGCTGTCTGGCTGAGTCCAGGAGCAAGCAGGGAAGCTCTGTATGCACTTGGCAAGTGTCTGTCACGCAGGCCGCCGAGGACGAGTGGAGCAGAAGTGAATGGCTGACTCCGGCCTTAATTTCCAAATGCACTGACCCATTCAGACAGACTCTAACAGTCAGTCCCGGAGTGACAATTAAAATAAATTGCTACCAGAATGAATTAGCTACTGCAAGGCTTCACGCCTCGCCAGTGGCCATGTCTACTACTCTGCACACCTCAGAATCCAGAAACGCCGCGGTGCTGTGTCCTCAGAGTTTGTTCAGAAACGCTTTTAAATGACAGAATAAGATGAAGGCTTTTAATTGACGCCAAATTTCTTTGTCGAAATGCAGTGTTACAGAGGCAATGCAAAGCGTGAACGATTGGTATCTTGTGTGTTTTTTTTGGTTGATAATCTACCCGTATTTGTAAAACACAAGATAGGCCATAGGCTAGAGCGTTAAGCGACTAATCTGTATCCATTACCCATATCACCATTTCACCCATCAGCATGTTTTTGGGCTCCATGAGGGACATCGAGAACCTTCAGAAGAGCAGCGTAGATTCAGGAAGACCATGCCAACTTGAACCCACAATCACTGAGCTAAAGCTAGCTGTGCTAACTGTTCAGCCACCAGATTTCCCTGCTTAGCCATTTGACATTAACTAATTATTTTCTGTATCAGTTGGGGCTCATTGCACTGGCTCCTTGCTGAAGCCCGTGTTAGGCTGAGTATCTAGATTCTGGCCTGGAGAACTACAAAACAACAGCTTCTTTGAAGAAAGTATTGACTTTATATATCATGAAGCTCTTTGCAATCCGGAGACATGGGAAGTCTGACTGTCCACAGTCTGGAAAGCAGCATGGAGACGGAGAGCTTTGTTCCAGTAGCCACTGTATGGTAAACCAAGCTTTCTCTGTCCATCAGGCTCTTCAAGAACAGGAAGCTCTCTTCTCACAAGGCAGAGGCTGCTCCCTGCCTGTACGTCTGAAGGCTATCACAACATAGGAAATCTAATTTTATATCGTTATCTTCATACTTCCTGAATTGTGTGTGGTATGATCGTAAGCGGTATTAAAATATTAAAAGACTGATTTTTTTGCTTTAAACTGGCAGGCCAGGAGTCTTATATGATGCGTGGTGCTGATATTTTCCAGAAAGTTGCAATCGCACCTTAAGGCAACACTGCAGAAATGGAATCCCACAAGCATATTGTACCAAACTTGTTTGTGTTGATAACTTTGTCTGCTACCAGATAAACTGTCTGCTACTGTCTTCGGTACCCTGGTTTTCTTGTATGAGGAATGCAAGGCGATATGAATGTAGATGATTTGGCCTTAAACATTACTAGTGAACTAGGGCACGGCTGCCAGCATTTCAGATGGATGTCATGAAGCTGGAGGCAGCCTTAGCTAAAGAGCTATAGGGCTAGCTTCGCCCTCATACAGATGTATCGTTTCCATCCGGTTTTACATGTCATGATTCTCGTGTTTGATTGTTGACACTAATCATGAGTAGGATGATGGTGATGATGATGGGTGGCTCAGGGGGATAGCACTGCAGCCTCATACCTCAATTTCAGCCTCTCCCAGGTAATCCAGTTTCCTCCCACACTCTTAAAAACATGCAATTATACGAATGGGCAACTCCAGATGACCAGTAGTGTGTGTGTGTCTGTGAATGTGCCCTAAAATGGACTGGTGTCCCTTCCACGGTGTCCCCCCTGCTGGGTTCCTCTACTGCCAAGGATAGACTCATGGGGCACCATGACCCTGTACTGGATAAGCGGTCGGAAGATGGCTAGAAGAACAAGAATAAATGGCGTTTACAACTAAAGCCACTCGTTTTGGCAAAAGGCCGTTTGTCCACAAATCACAGGCAGCAATGAAACAAAAGGCTTCCACTTTAAAACAAATTACCAGCAATAGAAATGACATAGTGCAGGTCATCGCTAACAGATGAACAGATATGTTTAGAGGATTAATATTGTATTAGTTTTCTGAGTGAAGAGAGGAGTTTGAACTAGTCACTCGGTGATTAGGAGGGCTGGGAGTCCCTCTGTGATCTATATCCAGGGGGAATCACTGAGGGTCGGATCTTGATAGATGGCCAGCGGCACCAAGACACTCTTCAATAAGAAAAAGGGAAGTGTCTCTGTGGTGCACTCCATCCTTTAGAGGATGTGCCTGTGATACTGGTGAAATATTAAGGTATCCTCTAACTTTCTGTGGAAGGCTTCAGCCAGATGAATCCAATAACCTTAGAGGCACTCGCCGGCAAACACGACACGTCTGCAGATCGTATCGCACAGATGCAGTCCCCTGCAAAAAATGATTCATGCTTCATATTTCATGTTTCTTCTCATCACACGCCCTCCTGAAGGTTTGTCCTCAGTCGACTGTTGACAGTCTTGATGTACGCGGTGTATTTCACAGAAGCATTCGAGATGCATTTTGCACATAAAATCACCAAGTAATGGGGACACAGTCAAAAAGGGAGCTAAGTGTAAGAACACTTTCCCACTATATGAATGCAAATCATCGTAAAACGGCCTGGAAAATGACTGTCCCTTACTGCTCCTCTGTTCCTTGCGGTATATTAAGACATTTTCTATAAAAGCATAACCCATTATCGAAGCTGCTTGTTTTCATATGCTGTCTTCGATCTTTGTTGATTTCTCACTTCGCCCCGCGTGTGTGTTTTACACGTGCGTCCGCAAAAGCAGGGGAGTCGTCATGATTGATTTTTAGCTGTTAAACTAAGTATGGTAACAAGAGTCACACTGTCTGTAAATGTTGCCTGTCGTTGCAAATGGTCTCTCTGCGGCTTGGTTGCCTTTCTGAAGAGATGGAAAACAACACGATGGCACCATTACCAGCCTGACGAGTCCCTCTGGAGTCGGGGACCTGCACTCCGGTCATGCTCACCTGGTCTAGCTCACACTCGCTCTCAAACTCACGTTTATTCTGATTCACCACCGTTGTGAACGGTGCAATAAGGAATTAAAGGAGGGCAGCCAGCATACGCTTTGTGGGACGAGGCCATGCTGGAATGGCCGGGGAGGGGCACCTGAAAGTGGTCGGGAGGGTGTGAAAAATTATACCATGAAGCACGGGGTACAAACGTTTCAGCCAGAACGTCTCTCTCGGTAGCGAAATCTGAGTTTTATCCTTTATGGCTCATAATAAAGAAAGCAGCTGTTTTTATACAAGTGGTTGTTAGTTGCTGTTATTATTATTATTATTATTATTATTATTATAGAAGGCAACTGCTTCTGGATGGAAGCCCTGCATGTAATCTGCGTATTTATAAATCATGAGTAGACAGAAACGGTGATTTTTTTCTCTTTAGGGTAGCAGTGCTTTCAACTACAAGGGCTTTTATGAAGAAGGTGAACGAACAGGTTACACATTCATGTGGATCTGAGGTGTTATGCCGTGGCTGTCCCTTTAATGAAGACACCTGGGCCTCCCGTTTCTGCAGCTTCAAAAAGGGGGCACTCTACAAGCGTCTTGGGCTATCTGCGGCAACTCTGACAGTGTATTAGCGCCCAAAGTTGGCGTGTAGCTGTGGTCCGCCGCGTGAGAGCCATGCTTTTGGTCAGCTCTGTTCCTCGACTGCAGATCCTCAGCTGGCACGAGACCATGGAATTGTATGCTCTGTCCTGCTGGAATCCAGACTGCATTGTGGTCATTTTAATCCAGACAAGTGGCAGAGTGTCTTCCCTCCACAGAGTGAGGCTGTTATCGTCCGCATGCGTGTAGCTGTTTACGTGCCATCTGCGACAGGAAGTCCTGTTAGCCTGGCCTGTATTGTTCATATGCGGTACATATGCACACACACTTTCACGTTGAAGACCCATAAATCCATCAGTCTGGACAGCGCTGCCTGAAACCTGTCCTGGCAGCCCTGGGGCACCAGGTTGCACATTTTAATAAAAGATAAGCCCATTTTGTCAGTGTCACTTCTGAGCTACCAATGAGTTAGTCACTACATGGTAAGTACTAGCCCTGACGAAGAGCGATATTATTTCTTTTTCTTTGTATTCAGAAGGATAATTATTTACACATCAATTCTCTCCGCTAAGACAGCGTCATGTGACTGCCGTGTTGTTCTGTCTTTGATTTCTGCACGATCAATAAATGTTGACAGGCTGTGTGTAGACTGGACAGACTATCAGAGTAACATTGCCATTCCCCGGTGTACGTTCTCTTTGTAAAAAGTCTGAGTTGCATTGGGAATCTCAAAGACGACAACGAAGTTGCTCTGGTTATTTTCACAGCATGGCTAATTTACAACCAGTGTATCAGGAGATCATGAATAAATGTGTAACATTTTCACTGCCCTGTTGTGCAGAGCAATGATTTGGGTAGGAAAAAAAAAACAAAACAAAAAACACTACCACCTCGAGGAAATGATCCTAAAACCATCAGGATGGTGTAAATGACACAGCACTCTTCCGAATCACTCAGTCAGGTCAAATGTGTCAGTCAACTACTGTCAAAAATCTCTTTGGAGGCTGTGCTGATGTGTTTATGATGCTACAGATTGTTACTTTGCCTATCTTCTCCAACTCTAAATGTGGAAAAGACTGAGTAAATAAAGTTGTTCCTCCTAGTTGTTAGCCTCAGGACTGCCTTACGGTGCCTTAGCTGCTGCACTGGATTCTGTTAATTGCCTGAAATGCCTGCCCCCCCCCCCCCCCCCCTCCCCCCCTCCTGTCTTTTTTTCCCCCCTCTCCTTCCCCGCCCCCCCCCCCCCCCCCCCCAGGGCATCAGTAGCCTGTTCAGCTCACTGAAAGTGGTTCGGCTGCTGCGTCTGGGCCGCGTGGCCCGCAAGCTGGACCACTACATCGAGTACGGAGCGGCGGTGCTGATACTTCTGGTCTGTGTCTTTGGCCTGGCGGCCCACTGGCTCGCCTGCATCTGGTATAGCATCGGCGACTATGAGGTTATCGACGAGGACAGCAATACGGCACGCACCGACAGCTGGCTCTACTTGCTGGCCGAGACGGTGGGCTCGCCGTACCGCTTCAATGCCAGCGGCACCGGAAAGTGGGAGGGCGGCCCCAGCAAGGACTCGGTCTACATCACCTCCCTCTACTTCACAATGACCAGCCTTACCAGCATTGGCTTCGGCAACATCGCCCCCACCACCGATGGCGAGAAGATCTTTGCTGTGGCCATGATGATGATTGGATGTGAGTAGCTCCACCCCCGCCCTCTCTGGTGTCTGAGAGCCCAGGAAAACTTTGTTTTTCTTAGTTCTGTAATCGTAGTTCTGTCCACTTTTGTGTAGGTCACTCTCATGTTACTGGATGGTAAATGGAGATGGAGGGTTGATGATGTCCCAAATGATTAATGCCTAATGGGCTTCCGTTTAAATCCTAAATCAGCAGCCTCGGTTAGTTACTTGGTGTGTTCAACTGACTCTCCTTCTACTGCTGGATTGCTGTTGGCTCCCAAACTGACCAGTCTGCACATTATTAACTTTTGGTTTAGCAGTTGGAGTTTTTCAGTCAGCTTTCGGTGGAGTTGAACGTCGGACGATTTTGCCGAAAGCACAGGCCGTGATTCGGGTTTGGGAGTTCCCTGGCTGGGTCTTGAGCCGTGCCATTCAGACAGCTCTGGGTACCCCAGGAATACGACGATCTCTCGGGAACCCGTACCGGAGGGAAAACTGAGCGTTGGATGATGAAAATGATGCTTTTTTTAAAGGGAATATTTTGGAATAACCTAATTTGGTCGGAACACGATAACCTGTGAAATTGCATTTAATATCCCACTGAACTACGAGGATCTCGTGGATAGATGGTGTTAAGATCAAATTCACTCTCTGTGGTTCAAAGCTGTTCATGTGTCAGCCACTCGACTCGATCCGTTCGCTGTCTCCTCGCTCGGCACGAATAGCAGCAGCCCCTATGGATTTCACTCGATGTGTGAGCTCTTGGCGGCGTGGTGTCCACACGGGAGGTTTGACGTTCTGCGCTCGCTGTGCTTGTGGCCCACCTGTGGGAGTGGGGATATGTTCAAGCCTCTAGGGGAACATCATGGAGAGCAGACGGACGGCGCGGTCTTTCTCGTCTAAAGGCACGTTTCCACTGTCCTAAGATGATCGGCTACGTTTTCCTTCTCTTATTGTCTGCACGGGCTCGTGTTGGGTGGTGCTATTTAATGCAAGACCAGAGTCTTTTTCTTATAGAGTTGGTCTTCCTCTTTCTGGATGGCCTTCGGGGTCCAGGGTGCTGTTTGAGGCTTATGGGTAATGGAGTCTTTTCAGTGGATCATGCTTCCTTAGTTTGGCATCGCTACAATAAGGAGAAGGGAGGGTCCACTGTGCAGTATTTTCAAACTGAGTCAAGAACAAGTTTACACGTTTATATGACTGTTTGAATATTGGTAATGCTGGTAAACGATATTATAGTCTGTCTTCCCCTGGATGTTAGTGATGCTCTCCTCGGTGTGCTCCTGTAGCCGTGTGTGTGTGTGTGTGTGTGTGTGCGCGCGCACTTTGACACGCCGCCATGTGCAAATCCCACCCCTCGCTCCCTGAGCGGTTTACCCTCCCCCTTCTGGAGGCAGGTACTCTGTCGAGGGAAATGGACACCAGGTAAACTGGATTTTGGCTTCTGCTGCAAAACGGTGGCGTGAGATCAGTTAGGAGCCGGCATCCCCGTGTCTGTGTGAAAACCCCGCATGCTTTGGAGGAAGCGGTTAAAGGAAACCTATTGATGGGTGGGGGGTTAGCCTTACTGGTACCGAGTGAGTCTGCCCGTGCCCCGTCTCCTAGTAGGTTTCTGTGGTCCCTCTGTACTGAGCAGGGAGGTCATTGGTGATCGGAGGACTACCAGTGTGAACCTCTTCTCACGTTTCCCGTTACAGATCCCCGTGTTTGTTTGCAGGCATCAGTAGACCCCAGATATTTGGCGGCGCGTTTCATGGCTGCTGTGACACGACATCACAAGCGTCACACCTTCTGTTCTTTCGCACAGACCGTTTAGCTGCCGATCGCAGAGGTATCAACCCGTGGCTCCGCCGCGTTCAAATATGATGAGCTATCATTTATTCGCTTTCTTGTACTGCTTTACCAAAACTCTGGTATTATGCCGTGGGTGTTTTTATTGACTGTGGCTGTGTACCTTTTACAGGGGTACGGCATAAGCGTCTATTTGGGGATTTGAGTCCTGCGATCAGCGGGTCGACGACCCGTCTATCGGCTGGCGTGTGCCGTTATCTGGCCCGTGGCTCCACGTGCCTTCGTCTGCATGTTGGCGGTGTCCCCGACCCTGTCAGCCGTGAGAAGCAGAGCTGACGCTCTGCGTCACCCTCATCCTTGACCTGCTGTTGCTGAGCTTCAGCCTGCGAGGGTACCAAGGCTCCCGACTAGATCAGGTGGTTCCTGTACACGATTTACACGTTCCGTTTAGCTGCCCCAGTGGACTCCCTCCGTCCGTCCGTCCGTCCGTCCGTCCGTCCGTCCGTCCCCCCCTTGGCGTCTTGCTTGATGGGGCCACCTGCCATATTGGCTCACTGGTCCAGTTTCCATCCCGCATCCAGGTCTCCGATCCGTCTGGGCTCTTGTGGCTTGAGGCATGCCGCCATCTTGGCTCCACTGTCCTAGCTGTTGCGTGACGGCCACCTGACACTCAGGCCTGTTGTCATGGTGAAGGCTTTGTCCGCAGAGGTGCCATAGGAAGGGTGCCCCTGCCTCACAGCCAGGCTGGCAGACCTTAACGAGTGGATTTCCTTGGTGCCGGTGATGTGGACGCTCTCTCGTGCTCTCCTGTGACGTGGTCCAAGGCTGGGGTTAGGTTTAATGTCTTAAAAACAGATGCACTCAGTAATTTTGCCTCTTCCCTTTGCCAACCTCTGCCATTCTATTTTTACCCGTCGTCGTCGAGCACGGCTGTCAGTGGGAGATTTGACGGGGACAGAGAAGGCCCTCTGTTACTGTAGCAACCGCGGTCCTGGGGTCTCCATATTAATACAGACATGAGTAACTTCTATTCACACTGGCTGACAGAAGCGAGGATTACTTCTCCTCTGTGTAGATTGAGGCATTCTTATTGCCTCTTTTCCCGGCGGGGTTACACTTTCTTATTTTTGCTAAGATAAGGATGTAAATGCCTCATGGATCCATTTTCTTTGCTGCTTATCCAGTATAGGGTCAGGTGGATGCTTTCACCTACGGCTCAGCGCGAAACGCTCTTTAGTTATAATTATTGTGGTAGAGGGTAAAGCTTGGTCATGAGACGTGGGTGTTTATTTGTTGTCTTGGGCTGTTTACCTGTGCTGTCCGTTATATGCTCAAGTAAAAGAGGAACATTGGGATTTGTCATTGCGTTAGGCTCACAAATGGGAGGAGGGATTTCAGAGCCCCTTGCCTATCAGGGATCCAGTTGAAGGTGAGAAATACCCAGTCTCACTACTAAGATGCAGAAAGCAGGCATTTTGGAGGCTGACTCAACCAGTGTGAGAGAGCGTCGTCGCGTGGACTGGGCCTCTCATGTCTTTCACAGTGTGGGGTTGGATTTACTCTTTGATTCTGCCATGTGGTTCTTTAAGGGTGTAACATCTCCGATGAATCCGATGTGGTTTAAAAATTAGATTTTTTTTTTCTTTTTTTTTTTTCCCCCGTTAATATTTCGTTATGTGTATCGTACTTCTGGTATAAAAATATTCCGTTGGCCGTTTTTGGCAACGTGAACGGTTGAATGTGAAATGCTGACTGCGAGCTTTTGGCCTTCTCGTCTTGCACGTTGGGCCCGGACCAACCCCCGTTGCCCATCTCGCACGTTTTTGGAGAGCCTCTGCATCTCTGCTCCGGCTCAAGGGCACCTTTCGGATGCCCTGCGGAGGGGAGGAACCTCTGAGAGCCCCGGAGCAGTCACTTGCTCTGCCAGACCTCACTGGGCTCCTCTGGGCTGCGGGTGAATGACAGGGACCAGGTTTCAAAGGAGGTCTTTGATCCTGCGTATCTCCTCCCATCCAGCTTTGGCTTGGGGTTCTGCCAGCAGCCAGTTAGCAAGTGGGACCGGGACCAGGACTGCTGGCCTCACTGGACCTCAGAAGCCCTTGATGTGAGCGGGCCATTACAGTACGGAGATGCGCTATTGTGAAGGTCACACGGCATGTTGTGGGCAAGATGTGTGTCTGAGGGGTGAGAGGGTAGTTCGCTGGCGGTGAGAATGTGAGAAGGCCCTGGTGCCCGTTGTCTAGGTTGTGCGTCACCATATCTTTCTGCGAGCCCTGAACGTGTGCCTTACTGCTGAGGGGAAAAAATGGTGCCGGGGGGTGCTGGTTGGTTTGTAACTCAAAAGCCGTCCTAAATCTACGGGGAAAAACTTCAAGCCTCGTGGAACCCTCTGATCCACCCTTTCAAATGGCCCCTGGGGTGGGGGGCTCATTAAGTATTCTGTCAGAAGTTTCCGGAACCTGAAGGGCACACCCGTGTGCCCCCTTTTTATATGGACGCTCCCTACAGGACTGACCTAGTGCCCAAAATCAGTGGTCAGCGTGGTGGTATGACACACACACACACACACACACACACACACACACAGCAGTGGACTGTGATACCTTCACTTTGGCCAAGTCGTCGTTCCTTCGTGTTAATGCAGCAGCCTTCCAAGCGGTTATTACAGCTGATATGCTGGGCAGCTTTAAACCGGGAGCCCGTACGCCCTTCGTTTGCTGTGAAGACTTTTGGTGGCACAGAAGCCGTTTGTCTGGTTAAATGTGTTTATTTGATAAGGTATTCGGCACAGTCTGTTCTCTAATGTGAGAATAACATCACGACTTTTATTTACTTCTGATCAGCCGCAAAAACAAGTTTTAATAGTCTCCCCTCGAGCTCTCCTCACTGGCCCTCGTGTATTTTAAATTTGAAATACGAATTGTGAATTAAAATGAGTGTGAACTTGTCAGAGTACCCACTCTCCCCAGTGAGTATGAGGAAGATGCTCCCATTGAAACCCCAGAAGGTTTGTTTTGTTGGAGCGCCGTGCGGTGGGCTTCTCTGAAAAGGCCCGTGCTCGTTCACCACGTGGACGCCTCGCCGCTTTAAAATTCGAACATAAAGCCGTGTTTTGCGTGTTCTGGGTCATTCGCGCTTTTGAGGAGCCCCGTTAGGTTGCTGGTCTGTAATTTCAGAGAGAAAATTACTCTCCATATTTTAATTGCAGTGTTTAGCCCTCTGCTGCAATTATACGCTGATTTAGCCAGTCTTATGAAAGGTAATTACATACATTTTTGAGGATCTGCCTATATTTTTGGCTCCCGGTGCTGGTAACGGTGTGAGGCTGTCTGTTTTCTAGCCATTTTCTCATGTGTATGTGATGGTATCGCTGGTCTGTTTGGAGTCTGCCGAATTCGTTGTCTGCGGACTTCATCAGAGCGAGGCTGTTCTGACCGTTGCCCTCTGGTGGCAGGGTTGTGAAGTGGCCTTTGATGTTATATCAAAGTGAGGGCAGCGGCACGCTACCTCGGTAACCTACATGAACCGAGCAAGCGGGGACCACTTCTGGCGTGGATGCAGTACTGATAAACCCCCCCCCCACCCCCGGCCTGTGATTTCCAGTAATCAGCCAGATGAAAACCGCTTGAGTTCTGGCCAGGGCTTTAAAGAGTCTGTTGTGTTGATATCAATCACAGAATGGCTGAGTGTTGATGAGGAAACTAAATTTGGGAGGAGGGGGTTGCAATTAGAACCGTATTCTCTGTGCGCCTGTATTCACAGCTTGACCATTAGAGGGCTTATTACACTAACAGGTGAAAATATTTTGTTACCCTTTGCTTGCTGGTAATTATGAAAGTTGATTGAATGCTGCTCTGCATTTCCCGTTTTAGTTTTGCTTTAGGAGTCAGAATGGGTCTCACTAGTGATGGGACAAATGATACTTCGCTATGCCGTGCTGGGTGGGAGTATCCTGAACTACCGCCCGCTGTGGGCTTTGAAGCCTCATTTAGCAGCAGCATTTGTTTGGTTAGTTCATTATACTCCCACCCACCGTGGGTTTTAAAGCCTCATCTGTCAAATCGCTAGGTTTCGCCCTCTTCCTTCCACCTGAACCATGACCATCGTTGGGAAGAACCCTACTCTGTGATTTGCACCTGATCTCCTTCCAGCCGGGTGTTACCTTTAGACTCTAGTGTTCTTGACCGATATGCAGTCTTTCTGCTCCCACGTGACCCTTGGGCTGACCCATAGTGCGTTCTCTGGACTGTGGACCGGAATGCCTACAGGTGCCGGTCTTGGTGTGAGGCTGATTTATCATAGATCCTAGCTAGGGGAGGAAAGATGTGCTGCTCTCTTGCTAATGGTTCCCCTTGGTGTCTGTTCAGTTTGAAGCTGTGCCTGTTTACCCATTTGTGAAAAATAATGGCTATTCTTCACTGAACGCCATAAGAGCCTTGCACGCATCGTCGTTTCCCAGTTGCTTTTGTTCAGGCCATGCTGGTTTCCAGTTTGTGGTTTCGCACGCCCTTTCTCCCGGTGTCCTCCTCTTCTGGGGACTTTTGGTTTTTCAAATCCCTACAGGCACCCTGCTGTTCTCTTGAATACGGGATATAGCTGAAATGAGAATTACCTGGCAAAAGGTTGCCTACCAAGCAAAAATCACTGCGAGCTTTTAATCTGGGTCATGTTTGTGCAACACAGCTCTAGTTTGCAAAGAGGTCTCTGAAAATACATGGTCAAGCATCTGGTAGACTTTCGTATTGCTGGATCACCTCTGTGCATGGGAACAATGGGGAAGGTGGGGGATTCCACGCAAATTGGGGAATGTTAAAGCCGTCCTTTCCTGAAGGTGGGGGAAAGTCAAATTGGAGCAGTGAGTAGAATTTGGCAGGACGAGGCGACCGTGACGGTGTGTTAGCACGGTGTTGCTGGCCCTGGCTCAGCAGAGCTTCTGTTTGTACTCTGTCAATGCTAAATGGATTACCTTGACCGGAAGGCTGCTTCAGAGCTCAGCACGGCATGCCGGAATCCCCCTGTGGAGCAGGTGCTCCGAGCCTCGTCTGTCTTGGCCAGTCTCTCCGGGGGGGCCTGGGATGGTCTATGGTGGGTTGGAAGCTCCCGCTCAGAGTCCTTTCTGAAGCTACGAAAGACCCAGTGAAGCCATCCTGCTAGCAGGTTTATGAATTTTGAGGTGAACGGTGGAGAGGGATTTTGCTGCTGGCTGTTTATATTCTCCAGGTCAGTAGAAAGTTTCTCCAAAATGAAAGCTTGCCACGACGGCTCCTTCCAGGAAAATCGATGTTGGCGAGAATTAATGCGTCAACATCTAGAACCTGTCTGTTGGGGCGGGTGCGGCGGCAGCCTCTGAAGCTCCGGCGGTTTTTAACGAGGGTGGCTGTGACGTGGCAGGAGAGACGCAGAGAACACAGCTGAAAAGCAGAATGCGTCTGTTGGATGAGAGTCCTGCTCAAATGGGAAAGGTGAATGGTGCTGTACCTGGAAAGGCAGATAAGACCCTGCTGTGTGTTCACTGAGCCTTATCTCAGCACCTGTTGGGGGGGAAATCACACCAGTAGACTCCCATTTTCTGTCTCTGCTGCTTCTCGAACCTGCCTCCTTTGATTCCTCACCGGTCGGAGTCCGTGAAAGTTTTTAGGTTGAAATCCTGGGAAGGAATTTGCTGTTGTACCCTTTTGCTGGGTCTTTTAACCAAAATTGTCCCTGCTCTGGAGTGGTTAATGGTTTTATCCTTCCCGGCCACGTCATCTTCACCATCTTGACAGCACTTTGAAAATCCTTCAGCTCGGAGACAAAGGGATGTTATCTACAGTTTAAAAGCTTAGGAATTTGGGAGATTTTCTGAACAATTTTAAGAAGGGATTTTTGTCCCTTTATGACCATGCCTACAGAATGTGAGATGCATTAAAAAGGTACAAGTGTTGAATGTGGGGCTATGAATTTATCCCGGTAGCAGTTGTAAGCCTCGGGGAGTCGGGTTTTCATGGCGAGCGGTTACGTCCCTGTCAGCCGGGTGCACGTCCCAACGTCTTTCATGTCCTCTCTGTAAACGTGTCTTGCAGTTTTCTGAAGTCGGGCGCCTTGCAGACATGCCGGCAGCACGGGGTCTGTACGGTAGACACGTCCCCGCCATCTGCTGAATATTTATTTCTTGCCTTCGATTTTGTTAAATGAGAAGCATCTATCTAGGGTGTGAAGGGTTAAACTGGCACTGGAGCTGCAGACCTTGTGGAGTCCGCTTCAGGACAGCGGCGTACGGATTTCTTGATATAATCCGTTTCGGGAGCAGCGCTGGCCCGCGTGCCCTCTTAGCGGCAGTAATGCGGATGTTGCCAGTCTGCAAAATAAGCAGAAACGAACGGAGGCACCCAGGAGCTTCCTGCAGGTCGGCGTCAGCGATGCCGGTGGACACGTTCTGTCGGGTCGGATTTTTCCACTACCGTTTGAGTGGAGGTCCTGTGCCAGGCCGGCCCGGTGTCCTATCACCTGGTTGGAGTTAATTATTTTAGTGGGACGCGTTCCATTTCCTGCCCTGGCCACAACCATGTGGACCGGGAGCTGCTCTGGGTGGTGGGCGGTCGCGGGTCATGGGTTGGGTCAGGCAGGCAGATGCCTTTGAATGATGGGTCCTGCATCCTTCAGCATCGATCAAACGTCCTGAAATATTTACTCCGTTTTGATCCCAGGCGGTTTTTGTGGGAATTTCTATGGCTTTTCCGGCTTCACTAGACCTATCCAGAGGCTCAAGTTGCCCCAGTACCACCTTTTGACTCAATCTGGACCCCTAAACTAGCCAGTGAGAAGCCATTTGACCACCCTGGAAACTGTCCATGTGCAGGGCTCCCTCTGACCTTAAGGGCCTCTGTCTCTGAGCTGCCCAGACACCATTACGGTAGTGATACTCCCACCTACCATGGGTTTTGAATTCTCATTTAGCGCTAGCATTGATTGGCAGCTTAGGACCCTCCCACTCATCACGGGTTTTGAATCCTCATTTGTTCCATCACTACAACGTTGAAAACCACCCATTTTTCACATCCCCGGTCCCTTGCAATTGTCAGGTGTGACAGACAGGTTTATTTGGGGTGTACCTCAGGTGCGGGAAGGACACCGTTGAGATGTACGTACCAGTCCCCCTTGGTGCGGCCCCGTGTTCGGTATTGGCGGGGCATGACTTTGTATTCCTGTTGATCAATCATGCTGTCTTACATTTTCCCTCCTCTAGCTTAGTAAAGCTATTTTTTTTTTTTTTTAAAAGTTTGGGTAAATGAGCACATTTCTGTGCAAATTTAATTTATGATTTTTCTTTAGTGCTATGTGGTATGACTCGCTGTGCATTTGAATGGGCTAAATGCTGATTTTATGGCTCTCTAAAAACACACTGGGTTGTTGTAAGGCCGATAATGTCAGAATTTTGAAAGGTGCCATCCTTAACTCTGGTCATTCTTCCATATCCGGCCTCTAGAGAGGATGGCTTTAACGTCCAGGCTGCACAGAGGTGGTTCTGTCAGAGTTCCGGCACCTTCCGTCCTCATTCTTCCATTTGTGTGTCTTTCACAGCTCTCCTCTACGCCACCATCTTCGGTAACGTGACCACCATCTTCCAGCAGATGTATGCCAACACCAACAGGTACCACGAGATGCTCAACAGCGTACGAGACTTCCTCAAGCTCTACCAGGTGCCCAAGGGTTTGAGTGAAAGGGTGATGGACTACATAGCCTCCACGTGGTCCATGTCCAGGGGCATAGACACTGAGAAGGTATCTCCTGCTCCCAGCCAGATGTTTATCATCCTGTAAATGTAGAAGCATGCCTGTGATATCCTTACGGGGGTGTGTTCGAGTGCACCAGTTATCCTGGAGGTCGGAAGTCTGGCTAGTCGAGGCTTGGGGGGACGTCGTGATGCGTGTGGTGTATCTGCAAAATAAGGTTACAGAGACATTACTGTATTGTTTCTGCACTCGAAAAATAGTCCAGATTACACAGGCCATTGGCTATGAGAGAGGAGCGTCTGAATTGTCGTAATAATTGAAGTATAATTAAGGCTCGCTCTGCAGTGTTAGAACTCTGGTTTTGGGTTCGAATCCCTTCTCTCGCCGTATGGAGTGTGTCTCTAAATTGCCTTGCCCACGTAGTATCCCATGCCTGGTACCCCTTGTCTTGCCGATATAAGCTGCAGATTAATCTCATAATGACTTATCTGGGAGCTGGTTGAGGGCTTTATGATCCACTGTAAAGCTATTGTACCATCCATCTTGTAGACCATAAACATCTACAGCCAGACCCCTCAGACACGCTTTAGTAAATGTTAATCGGATGTTTAGCGTAGAGTTCCTCAAATTGGTAAGTGTGAGCATTTACTGAAATAAAACAAATGTACAAATTTAAAGTATTGGGTGTATAGTACTGGTCCCGAAAATAAATATTTATTCTTAGCCAGCTGGTCTCAGTGATGGAAAGGCAGGTAAAAACCCAACAGTTGTAGTATCGTAGGAATGTCCTGAAAAATCTTCATGGTTTCGAGCTGCAAGTTATTTCTCCTGGATGTGGAGTTGAAGGCTGCTCTCAGAACCAGTGATTGATGCTCACCCATCATGTGCAGGGAGGAGTATTTGGGCACAGTGGAAGAAACGGTTGGACCTGACAGAAAAGTCGCTCATTCTGAAAACTTTTCAGAAATTTGTAATTTTTTTTTTTTTTTCTTGCTTTATCCTATAGTGGTTCCCATGTTTACTTCTGGGACCTTAAGTAAGGATTGTGATGCCCTAAGGTGGCAGCCTGAAGAGAGTGGGGCAGAGCTGGCAGTTAACAAAGGTGTTGGATGGCACGCATTTACTAATGAATGGAGTGGGTGACATTGTTGTAGGAGCTAGCCAGGGCTTTGGTTCCCACACACTGAGTCACCGTGGTCTCCTAGGTGATGCTTGCTACCAGTGTGGCGGTATAGATGGCCTTGGCAGGCACAGGAGATGAGGTCATGTTCACGCCCCGCTCATGTCCCGCTCCCAGGTATTGCAGATATGTCCCAAGGACATGCGGGCAGACATCTGCGTGCACCTAAACAGGAAAGTGTTCAAGGAGCACCCGGCCTTCCGGCTGGCCAGCGACGGCTGTCTGCGCGCCCTGGCCATGGAGTTCCAAACCATTCACTGCGCCCCGGGGGACCTGATATACCACGCGGGCGAAAGCGTGGACAGCCTCTGCTTCGTGGTGTCGGGGTCCTTGGAGGTCATCCAAGATGATGAAGTTGTTGCCATTTTGGGTAAGTTTTAGTACGAGATGCAGACGAGGACGGCTGGCCTCACGTAAAAGACGAAGCTGCTGATCCAAAGGCTCATTTTTGAACGTTAATCACCCCTTGAAGAAACAGATTTGAGCTAACACTCAGCCGTACTTTCATTCACTCTCCCGGTAAGAACTTCTTTCTCCAAGTCAGCTGACTTGAGAAGATGCTTTTTGTTTTTTTTGTTTTTTTTTTTTTAATGCAGAATTTGTCTCCCACTTATTTAGCAACGTAGTTGTGCTCCCGAAATAGTTATTTAGAAACTCCGACTGCCAGTGAGGATTAGAAAATATCAGGAGGCTTTCAGACGGAAGGGAATTCAGTTGAAAATGGAAACTGTGGCCTACACAGCAATACCGGCTGTGCCAGAGGGAAGTGAGACGTGGTCTGGTCCCTTTGCTCGCGGCCTGCGACGCCACCGTGGAGAGCCGCTGTTACCTCCTCCTGATTTTGACCTCTTGCTCTGAAGTTTCTGCAGCAGGTTGTCATGGGGAATAAAAAAAAAAAACGTTCTTTTTATAGCTGGGGGAAGGGAGAGGTACACAAGATGGACAACTGTGAAGATAAAACGTTCTCCGGTGTAATTGTTTTCTTGCCTCTAGCTGGTCCGATAAGCCTTTAACGATTTTCTGGCTGATAATTGGAGGTCAGCCTGGAGATGTCCCAGTCAAGTCTTCCAGAAGATGAGATTGCCTGCTGGCATTTCTTGGATGGGGTTCTGTTCAAGCCATAGAGGAGTTGGATTTTACATGCTTCCGTGTGGCATGTCAATGTTTTGTGTCTTGGTCAGTTTGAAAGACGCATTCTGCTTTTAAGTTTGTTCTTATGGGTGTGATTTTGTATTCTGTCGGCCTGCCAGCCAATGCTGAATTGCTGCCTTATTCTACTATAGGGTGAAGGTATCGCGTGTATCGGTCTCTGAGGATAAATGGGGTTGATGCAGCCAATCAGCGAGCTCTGCATTAGCGTAAACAACCCATCAGGAACAGGGGTGCACAAGCGACTGAATTTGAAGTGCATGTTGTTGGAATGAAGACCACTTTCATGATGATTTAAAGCCAGTCTCTCCGAGTCTCTCCAGTGAAAGCTTGGTCAATTAAGAAAAATATTTAAAATTGTGTCCCAACAAAATACCAACATTTTACCTTATCACATGTCAACTCAGGTTTAAAAAAAAAAATGAATTGCCCATTAACTTTTTTCCTTTTTAGAATGGTATTATAGCTCCAGCAGCTATTTGCCGTAAAATCCCTGGGCCCTGTAATGTACTATTCTGTGCACATTTGCTTGTCCTCTGAGGACCCACAGACTGTGACCTTGTCGCTGCCTGTTCAGAAATGTTTATCTAAGAGCGTCGTAATAAGATGAAAGGTGCTAGTCTCTCTCTTCTTGCTGGACGTATTATTAGACATCTATGAAAATAACGCTTGACAAAGAGAGACCAGCACCTTTTATCTCCTCATCACTACACACAGGTTTAGCTGTCCTTGTGGGTCATAGTACTGTCGGAAACACTACTGGTCAGTAAACCCATCGACACTGTTTCCTGTGGGCTTGATGCTACTGATTTTAGGGAAACGGGAGTATCTATGAGATGAGGACACAGTCATGTTCTACAGGGTGTCTGGAGTCACGGAGAACCCTTGACCACGCTGAATCATTCTGTAGCAGCTGGGACTCAATCAGGGTTTTTCCCCCACACCTGGGGGATTTTCTGGAAGAATCTATGGAAGGCTGGGTTTCTAGGGCAGGTTTTTAGAGCAGCAGCTGCCGTTGACAACCGAGAAGAGTCTGAGGCGACGGGCGTGTGCTTGGCCACCCAAGTGGCTCAGGCACAAGGGCCATACCTCAATGTACACGTTCTTGAATGTCCAAGCTCTCACCACTGTAGAAGTGAGGTTTTGTCCATTTGCTCTGGTGTATTCCTGTGTTGAAGTGAAGAAACACACACTGAGGTCTGACCTCTGGCCCACCGTATAGACTACTGAGCCGGGTCTCTACCTTGCGTGAGGTCCTGTCCGGTTGGAGTCGATCGACCGACTTCCTCTAGACGTCGATTACATGTAGATTAATCGTCTCTCCTTGTTAGAGAAGCTGGGGACTGATCAAAGCCTTCAGCAATGCCGTTTCAAAGCCCTTTTCATGGGCATTAGAACGAAATATTGAGAACGTTTTCATGGGAAACGCTAATTGCATTTCCATGTGATTTCAGAGCACTTTAAATCACGGTGCCTTATTGGATTCACCGACACCGTTTGGAAAGGCGCGTTACCAGGTAGAGGGTGAGTTTGTTGTCTTCATGGAAAGTTCTAGAGCACATAGCAGGCCAGTGAGCTGAAAGAGGAGAAAGGTAAGAGAAACAGTCCTGTTTTGTTTTCCCTTCATCACCTGCCTGAATGACGGTGCTGGGACTCCCCTTCCTTGTTCCTGCCCGTCTGCCGTCCTCCCAAGCAGCTTTAGCTGTCCGGCACACTAGCAATCGCTGATTCCCCACCACCCCCGGGCCTACCGGGCTGCACCATGAGGATAAGGGACTCCCCGAGCGTGTATGGTGTGTCTGCCTTTGCCAGGACCTGCTCCCGGTGAGGGCTGGGGTTCACACATGGCTCTGCACGTATGTTAGGCCTGGTGTGGACTGTTGTGAGGGAAGATACTGTGGTTATTGTTTGACTGGAGGGTTTTTTTTTTTTTTTTTTTTGTTAAATGGACATGGGGATTCATTCATCCATCAAAAAAGATCTTGCCCGAAATGAGACAGATGTGTGTGGGGTACTCCCTCTGAATGCCAATGGGGGGAAGCTCTCTCTCCTATTGGTCGGCTAACGCCTGCAGATCCGTCGGCAGTTGGGAATACAGATCTGCAGGCGTTTTTCTCCGGAGAATGGTAACTGCCCGAGGATTGAGTGTTCCAATTCCTAAATGATCCTCCCTCCTCATTTTTAGCCTTTTTTGAATGACGAGTGGTGGGGTGGGGCTGATGATGAGACCGCTAGGAGCTGCACGCGGCTTCCTCTGGCTACGTCGTGCTGACACCTTTTCAGAGCACCATCAGCTCTCCACCCGTGTGCAGATCCTTCCAATGCAGAGCGTACAGATGAAGGGTTAAGGCGACGTCTCTCTGTTGCGACCATAGAGTAATCATTCTCCCCTTCTTATTAGCAATGCAAATGGACCCAAAGTGCTTTAACGCGCATTTAGAGGGAGTCTGTAAATTCATTAAACTTGATGCATTTTTAAGATTGAGACTTCAGGGTGGAATAATAGGTGAGCACATAGTCAAACAGGCTGCCAGGCCTTCAGCATGATAGAATGGCCTTTTAAAAGGCTGCTTTTTATTTTTTTAGTAAAATGTTAAAATCCTGTGTGTGCGTCTGCTTAGGGTACCTGCTGTTAATCGATATGAGTTAATATGCTGCTTAAATGTAACCATTTTAGTACTCCCAGTTAATCCAGTTTTATCTCTGGAAGATTGTGTGTGTGTACTGTGTATACTTGGTAAAATGCTCATCGAGGGTTTTGTAGGAGAATCCTATGCCTTCCAGTCACATTCAACACATTTCCTGCAATAAAGCTTGAGAAAGACCCATGGTTGGTGCATTTAAAAAAAATCTTTCCGAAAGCTGAATTGTAATGCACTTTCCTACAGAGTATGCTTTTTTTAATGCAGATTTCCATTCATATTTTATTTAATCCACAACTGTGTGTTTTGCTAAGTGTTTGAAAAGTGCACCAAGGACGGCCTGCCCTCTCCCCAGGAAAGGGGGACGTGTTTGGCGACGTCTTCTGGAAGGAGGTGACTCTGGCCCCGGCCTGTGCTAACGTTCGTGCGCTCACCTACTGTGACCTGCACGTCATCAAGCGGGATGCCCTTCAGAAGGTCCTGGAGTTCTACACCGCCTTCTCCAACCACTTCTCCCGCAACCTGCTGCTTACGTACAACCTGAGGAAGAGGGTGAGTGAGGGCGAGGGACTCTGTCCCGGCTCGCGCCGGTCTCTGAGCACGGGGGCATGTTGACATGACTATCTGCCGGGCCTCTGCTTCAGGGGTAAGTAGTCACACCCTGTGAAGGTCACGGGGTCCATCGGGTGTTTATATCGTGTTATGCTCTGGGCGGCAATGTGATGTTGCTTGTTAAGGATTGTCACACGTAGTCTTGTACAGTGAAATCCTTTGCGTGTGCCCTACGGACTCATTAAAGCAGAAATGCAAACTGGACCATAAAATTAAAGACCGATAAATGACAGAACAAGGCAATACAGAGCAGTAAATTAGAGAACAAGTAAGACAACACAGTAGATTCTCGACACAATAATGAATGTTGTGCCTCACCTCCAGGGTTGGGGGGGGGGGTTCGAATCCTGCCTCTGGCTCTTTGTGTGTTGAGTTTGCATGTTCTCCCCATGTCTCATGGGATTTTGGCTTCCTGCACTCCAGTGACGTACAATCTTGGCTGACTGGTGAATATAAATCTGCCCCCCCCCCCCCGGTGTGGTTTTACGTGTGACTGTGCCTCGCGATGGGTTGGCACCCCATCCAGGATGTCCCCTACCTTACACCCTAAGCCGCCTGGGACATGCTGCTGCCCCCCCCCCCCCCACCCTGAATAGGATGAAGCAGTTTGGAAAATGGATGGACTGATAGAGCAGGCTGTGCAACAAGTGATTAAAGGTAATCATATAAACGTAAGACCAAGATGATGTCCCGTTTTGACGGTAGCTCTGTGCCGGTGATGGGCGGTGCAGTCTAATAAGCTCTAGTGCCCCGCGGTCCTGGGCCGAGCAGCTTCCGTACCACCGGTTCAGATTCCACAACACGGTTGGGCTTTGCTGCAAATGCCCGCTAGGCCTTTCTGACAGTGTGTTAATGTCTGCTGTGTGGGTAACAGCAAGGAATTTAACGGGGCCGACCCCCTCCGCCACTTTCCCGCCCGTGTGCGTCACTCTTCCTGCCTTCTGTTGTCGATTACCAGCTCCGTTGTCTCGCTGCCATTCCAGATGAGCTTATCGTCGTGACACCACTCTGTCAGGAGCGTCACTTCATCCCTGCCAGCCGTCTCGTGGTCATCGGTGACCTGGCCGGTGATGGCGGTGCCCTGCACAAACCTGACGACAGAGCTGGAGCTGTGTCTGGCCACGCAGTCGAGCTAACGGGGAGTTTACATCACGGGTGCCAGAGTAGAGGTGAATTTTACTCGGTCTGCTGAACGCAGGCCTAGGAAAAAAGGCAGGGCCCCTCCCTCCCATGGTTTAACGGCCCTCTGAAGGGGTCGTTATGCTTTTTCTGGCCGCTAGATGTAACGATATATCCAGGCATGCTTGTGCTTGCAGAAGCCTTTTTCATCTTATTTTCCCTGCTAAATGAGGGGTGAGCCACCCATCCCCAGCCTACCAGGTGTTGACGTGATGCCTACAGACATTGCAGAGCAGCGTCTGGTAAGGGAGGGGCTTCGTCAGAAAGAGGACTCGCCCACTCGATCCAGCATGCTTTGCTCTTCAAGCACAAAAAGGAAGCAGCAGGGTATTTGAAACTTTTTTTTTTCCCCCTCTCGATCCAGTAGTTTGCATTAAGTGATTTAATTGACTGGCTTCTCAGTCGCAAAGGTGTGTATTCATACTGAGGAAGGACCTCCATGTGAGCTGTTAGCTCATCCATCTGCTTTGACTTGTAGCCTAACTAATGGTGCTTGTGGACAGTGGTTTACCTCTTCAGTTTCATCATTTATATAACCTTCCTTTACTGTTTTCATTCAGTAGATTATGATTAACACACTAACTGGTTTTGGTAATTCAGTGTGTAGTGAAGGGTGCACCGCCGCCTCTGGACGTATTCAGGTCTGATGGTCCATTTCTATCGGGCTTGAATTCTGTATGAGAAGGACCTTGGTGACTTTGCTATTTACGGTCGTGTTGCGGCGTACTCGTCATTTTGGGGTGGGGGGAGTAAACTGAAATCCTGCAATCACAAGCATTGCTCCACCTCTTTACCTGTTTAGCTGTGGAAGTGCATTTTGTGAGGCTGTTTCCTCCACAAGCACCATGCTGCTGGATTGCACGCGTCTTTGCCGTGAGTTGGACGTCGCCGTGATTTATGGGCATGTCAGAGATGCCCCCGCCTCCCGCGATGACGGACATGATCCCAGCGGCAGTCTTCCTCGACGGCGTTCCACTTTGTCGTCCTTGGTGACCGCACACAATCGTGGTTTTGGGTGGTCATTTGGTAGCTAAAATTCTGGGCGGTTGCTGATTTATGACAAAATCCCAACCAGTCAGCGTTCATGCCTGCATGCTTTTCTGCCTTGGACTGTGGGGCGAGCATCTCCTGTTATCACGTTCATGTTCCATCCTCCTCATATTTAAGAGGACATTTGTGAACTGATGCACACCTGGCACTACCCTCAGATGTGACACGGGACTGTCCAGCCCTTCTGGAGACATCAGCTTGATGATGAGGACCACAGGTCAGTCGTCTGTAGCCAGAGGAACGTCACCCCTAAACGTGACCGAGACAGCTGCCCCGGCCCCAACACACACAGTCCCAACGAGCACCTCTACCAATGAATTTGAGCGCTCATTTTTTTTTTTGTCCACAGTTGAATTTTCCGGTTGGCTGCAAGTTATTTTCCAAAGCTTACTTTACTCCCTTCCCATTTGGCATCTAAGTGCACAGAGAAAAGTGCTTTGGAGAGACACATTTATACAGATGGTTTTTGGATATCAAGTGTAATGTATGTGAACGCATTAAAATGGCAGGCTAATGGGACGCTGCGTGCTGGGTGATAAGTTTCCAGCTGAAACTGCGTAAGGGCGTGGATATGCCTGTTGGATGTCTGCTGAACGTGGACTGCTTCGGCTCAACTCTCCTTGGATCATCAGAACATATAAATATTCATTAGGATATAGATTAATGAATATGATATTTGTAGGCATTGTTCTGGGGGTCATTTTCCAAGTAACCGCCACCTGTTCGGCAGGAGGCTTCCAAAGCAGGTGTCATTCTTCTGTATCCCTCTGGCAATGACCGCTTGAACCCCTCAGCGCTGCCGTCGTGAAGGAAACGACGGCATATTGCTGACTGGAAATTAGTTTGGCCGTGTCCCACCCGTAGCTTCGATGGACAGCGCAAGGTTCCCCTAATGTTTAAGCTAACCTCGTAGTGTTGGCGTGTGGCGTCCGGGAGCCGCGGAGGGCCTTTCTAGAGGAGACACCGGCAGATTGCTCCATTAGCATGTCGCGGGCGCATGCTAATGGACTTGGCCTGGGATACGTCCAATTTCGCAGACGTGTAAGAAGCTCTAAAAGCAAACATCCCGCCCAGCGTCATCCGAGGTGCCTTTAAACTGAGGTTGACGAGTCGCTTAAGCTGGTGTGAGACCCGGACGGTGCGTTTAACCTTCTCGTTATAAGATAGCTGGGGGGGCAGTGAGGGTAGGTCGATGTTCAGCTAAGGTAGTTCCTGGGATGTTCTGTTTGTGCTGCTCCTTCAGTGAAGTGTTGTGGGAGAGGGGGGAAAAGAATATGCTCAGGTTTTGTCAGTCGTGTAACTGGGGGGACTCATTTCCTAAGCTAGCATTGGGTCTGCATGCTCTGCCTTGTCTAGATCTTCTCTGCTGGTGCAGTGCCGTTCAGACCATCCATCAGTGTGCCCTATCACAACGAGGCTCGTAGCCCAGTGTGTTGTGAGGAGTAGTTTGGATTTCACAGCTCTCCTCGTCTGTGCTGTTGGGCCTCACTGCAGGTCGTGTCTGCAGAGACTCTGGGAAAGCCTGATTTGGCCAATAATTCCTTGTACAGCTGCTGTGCCTCAGAGATGCCTTGTTGAAAGCGTGAGGCCTCGTCACCTGTAATCTTTGTCCCGAGTTCTTAGAACCCTGCTGAGATGCACTCATATGCTGTTATATAATCAGGTTAGCGAGCGAAACCCCCCCCCCTTTGTGCAGTCCTGATTATTCAAGGTACGAGGGCCCAGTCAGAAGTTGCTCTTGAAGTCGTCTTATAAAACGTTAAGTGTTTTGCTTCTCTGGATGATTTTGAGACATCACTAATCTTGCGAGCCTGTATTCTTCTGTCTGGTGTTTTTTGGGTGTGCGGAGGGTGACAATGGCGCCGCATGGATGTATTACTGTGAATTTACCTGTGACAGCACTGCAGGTAGTGCCATAAAGCCATGCGTGTCAGCAAAACGGTGTGAAATTCAATGCACCGGTTGCATGAATATGGATCCGGGCCCTCGACCACGCCTCGCTATTGTCAAAGTTAATGCTGTGCTGTGTAAAAGCTTCGATAAGCCTATTTGCTGTGAATCAGCTTGCGTCCTTGTGCGGAGTTCAGCAGGCTTATATTACAGGTTCAATTCGGTCAAAGCTTCAGTCTGCTACGGCACCTATTACCTGCACTTTGGCAGTCTCCCCCCAATCTTAGCTGTTTATTAGGGAATTAATGGTACCGACACAGACATTCATGCTGTCCCTCTCAGCGTGTTGCATGGGATGCTGAGTTTAGAGGCACACCACTGGGGAGTCCTCTGTGGCACCTTACCTGGGGGTGTAGCTTTTTCAAATGCTAAATATTAGCATGTGTACTAGCTACGCATAACAAGAAATCGTAGCATTGTCGTTAAAATTATTGCTAAGAGGCCATGCTATTGGCGTGTCAGACCATGCGGCGCTCAATTGGTCAGTAAATACTAATGGGTTTATCATACCGGTTTACATACGCTTACGTTCCCCGAATGCTTAAAAATGCAAGTCACAACGCGCCTTGTGTAAATTCGGGAAGTCCACGTGAATTCAGTTTCCCATTCTTGGTGTTGTGTCTTGATACCGGCACGACAAATTAATACAATGTTCACGGAGCCACTCGGCATCCTGCGGTTAAACCTGGAGACTGTCGCCGTACGTTGGCGTTCAGCGTGACGGCAATAAATCGACCGTGACAGGGACGCGGCTCTCGAGTCAACGTGAGCATCGAGCCAATCGGGCCTGGTTTATCGGTGAGCCGCTAAACGTGAGTCTATGGGCACGCGCCGGCTGCAGCCGCGGGTAGACTTGCGTCAGTCACGTTCACCCGAATGAGCGCGTGAGCAAACGCTGATAAGGCTGCGCAGCCGAGGCAGAATTCATGGCGTCTGCTCCACGGTGACTCTTGTTTGCTTGGCCCCTCATAACAGACCAAGAGCTACTCATGCCCCCCCCCGTGTCTCTCAGTCATTGCAGCATCCGAAAAAGTCGGTTCTTATTGAACACGCATTTACAATGTAAATATATACGCGTGTGATATGGAAGGAAATTGGAAGGAATGGGTCCCAGAACACAGTGATGTATGATGTAATTAAAGCATGGCTGTATGTTCGCATCTTTTTCATTACGTTCCTGTTTTGCTTACAGCCTGTGTTGATGATAAATATAAGAATTTAAGCATCTGTGTTTTTCAGCAAGCATGTGACCCTGGATAATCAGTGTAGCCCGACAAAGCACATTCTTCCAGGTGTTGTATTTAATAACTAATAAAATTAAATCATTTTGTCTTCCCTCCTTCCCCGTCTCGTGTTTCTTGGCAGTGGCGCTGCAGTCTGCCTGCGTCTGGTGACCCCTGCATGCTGTCATCGGTCCTCGCCGAGGTCTACGGCGATTCTGAATCCCTTGCATTTCCGTTTGGTCCAATTAACCTTTTGAGAAGGGAGACTGAATTAGGGAGGTTGAGTAGTTTATTGTTGCAGCACAGTGCCGTTCCAAAGAGAAGAGCAGCTTAGCCATAATTAATGCGGTAACATTAAGATTTAAGGTAGGGATTTCCCCCCCCCCCCGCTTACACAAGAGATTTTCTGTCCAGTTTAAATAAACTGCTGCATCGGTTTTAAAAAGACTGATGTATAATTAAAGTTAAGCTATAATTTATTCATAAGCCATTTTGCCTTAACGGCATGGCTGTGGTCGTTCTGTTTGTTCATGACACTCCTCACGTCACGTTTCCTCGCCTTAACACAACAGATTGTAACAGTTGGCGATACGGAGCAGTTTCTTTAAAATTCACCATCTTTGCTCCTTGTGGGCCAATTAGAGAGTAGCTGTGGGCTGTAAAGGCCTCATTTTTCACATGGGGGGGAGGGGGGGTGATGAGCATGCCCATGTTACCTGCTGTGGTGGGCGCACTCTCCCCCCCCCCCACGTGCTGTTCTGGTCACCCTGCCCGTCCCACCGTGATGTGACCTGTGGCTTTTCAGCGCACTGAAACATGCAGCAGCTTTCCCCCGATTTGTAATCCAGTCGCGTGTTATTAAATAAGGCAAATTTGTGTAACGATTAGCGCGTTTCTTGGTACGTTCCGACGTGCCGCTCCTGCAACATCGTGTCGATGGACAAAGCGGGACGGAAGCAAGGTGGGGTGAAGACTTTGGACATCGCCGGTCAGATTTCACCCGTTTGACTGTCTCCAGGGTCCAGCCGGTGTCTGGTTGCGGAGTTATTGTGGGCTCAGTTGGGTTTTATAGTCTGTCAGAAGAGCTCTGACTTTACCCCATGAAGCCGAAGGTCACTTTAATTACACAAGGGACCCAAGACAAAAGAGGAGGAAAAGAATGACTCATTATTATGCATTAGGTTTCTGCTGACGAATCCCGGTGACAGATGTATCGGCCTGTTTACTGAAGCCTGGCCATTATTCCCATTCCAGCCGCGAATCGGCACATCAAAGCATTTACGCAACATTTAAACTTGATTAGTCGGCTTGATTGGTTTTGTGATACCTCGGCTGTGGGGCTGGCTGATTTTTGGGGCCGGCAAACTGAGCCGACGGTTTGGTGATGAGCCCCTTTTGCTGGGGAGTGCTTCGGGGTGCTTCTTTCGGTGTGACGTCTTGTGGCTTTTCTCTCCCTCGCATTCTGTGTCGGACTGCAGAATCCTTGTAGATATGGCAAAGCTGTCTTTTATATCGCTCTCGGTGTGCGATGTCTAAACAAAAAGCTAGACAGGATGAATGGTGCTCAAGTTCATTTTCTGATCCTTTTTGGTGTTTTTGTAGCCGCTGTCCTGTTTTGAATCGGTGTAAAGCACCGGCTCTGCTCTCTGGTGGTAACCCTGTCTCTCTGACGTAGGCACGAGTGAAGGATGGCTCACCTCGGTCAGTTACCATCTGGAGTCTCATTTCACTTCTGCACCTTTTCATGCACTGTGACGTCCATCTAATCTTTGGGTTACGTCTTCATTTGGCTGGCGCTCTTGTAGGATCCGATGGATCGTCGTGGCGTTAAGCAAAACAAATTGAGATAACGTGAGTTAATTGGCAGCACTGCAGGTGTTCGCTCGGTTGCTGTGGGCTATTTGTGCCAAGAAGAAACTGCAGAAGTTTGAGATGTTGCTCCGTGCAGGCGAGGTGGCACAGTGGCTGGTACGGTCCCCCCATAACGCCAGGGCTCCTGCTTGAGTTCTTGCTGTCACTGTGTGTGTTGAGATGGACCGGCGTCACACCCTGGGGGTCCCATCTCATACCCTTTTCTTCCTTGGATAGACTCTGTGCTTCCCATGACTTTGCAATGGATATGCAATTTTGCAAAATGAGCAGATAGACCTGCAGGGTTTAAGAAAATATTTTCATAACCACAGACAGTCTGCACTGTAGAGCCATTTTGCTGCATCGGCATACTCATTTTAAGGTTCTGTGTCTTAAAAAATTAGGACCTTAAAAGGGAATCATAATCCTTGTCTTTGAAATCTGAATAGCGATACCTCGAACCTCTGGCCAAGCTCACGTGGGCGCTTTGGCTCCCATTTATCTGGGTCGCCAAACCCAAAGGCAGTAAGGGCATCTGAGAAGGTATAACCTGGTCTCGTCCTGAAGAAGCCTTTCTGTTTTTTGCTGGCTCTGAAAGTTATCATCAAAGATTTATCCAGCTAGTGAGGTTCTGTCCTAAATATCCTTTTTCAAAGTTTTTTTTTTTCTTTTCCCTGAGCAGATGCGTCTTTGTCTGTATTTCTGTATATTAATAGTCTCTGGCATGAGGCAATCCCTCTATAAAGTAAGGGCACTGGAGGTATTAATGGAAATCACAATGAACTGCCAGCCCGACTCGGCGTCTGCGCAAAGGTGAAAAACCGAGAAATGAAAAGTGAAATTAGTTAAAACCGTTTAATCAGCAAGGCTGAAGGGTAACTGTAGGGTTGACTGTGCTGGGTACTGGGGGGGTAAATAGCTGACTTGGACTGAGATCATTACAGGTTGGGGCCTGTCGGGGGGGGGTGAAGCCTAAAAATCACCATAACTGTGATTAAGCGCAGGTTTAACCCACTTATTGCTTGCTTTACTGGGTAGATAATTGTTTACTGTTGTTGTTGTTTACTGTACTTAGCCATACACTACCAGTCAAAAGTTTTAGCACACATTTTCTACATTTTCAATATTACATAATCTTCGCAAAAAATTCCAGACACTCAATA
>JAACJT020000033.1:6085974-6113056 GCA_009936485.2 Gymnarchus niloticus | reverse complement strand
CTCAATGGTCAATTCATTAGGTACATCTACCTGCTCAATGGTCAATTCATTAGGTACATCTACCTGCTCAATGGTCAATTCATTAGGTACATCTACCTGCTCAATGGTCACTTCATTAGGTACATCTACCTGCTCAATGGTCACTTCATTAGGTACATCTACCTGCTCATTCACACAAACAGCCTGCACCTCCAAACAGCGATCCGTGTGGCTGAATACATACAGCACTCAGGCAGATTACTATGTCAAGAAGCGGTATAACGACTCAGAGGTGCGATCTAAGCCTTTTAACCTGCAGTGTGATTGTTGCTGCCAGCGTCTCGGATGCAGCCGGGGTTTCACATGCTGCAGCGTCTGGAGAATGAGGCGATAAACCGAAAACATTTTCAGCTCTGTGGCTGAAGGCACCTCCTTAACGAGAGAGGTCAGAGGAGGTCGGCCAGACTTGGTAAGCTAACAGGAAGGCCGCAAGTGCAAAAACACTGCTTCAGTGCAGCAGGCGTGTGTAGAAAGACATCTCATAATGAACACCGGACCAAACATTGAAAAGGTTCTGTAGATTAAAGGGAATCCAACCCGGTACTATGTAAGGATACCTGATAATGTAGCCACTTACAGAATAACCTTTAACACATAATACTCATTGATGTAGACTATTTTGCCAGAGTAAAGAATTTGAGAAATATCTCATTTCTCCCTTGTAATTAAATTCAGCAGTGCCCATAAAACTACACATTAAATATATCATTTGCATATTAAGTTAACCGTAATATCATAACAGTCTTTTCTTTTTTTTTTTTAAATTTGTCATTTGTAGAAGTAGATCACATGAGATAATTGTGTTAATAGGGATGCCGATTAAAATAATTTAAAATTAGCACTGACATCACGTCCTTGCCCTTGTTCTGTGACTGAGCACTTCGTGGAATGAAGAGATGAACAGAGCTTCCAGTAAATCTCAGACTCATAAGTGTCAATTGAGCCAAATTACATGCATCTGCTTTAGGTCGTTAGCTCTGATAGTCCTGGTACCATCGCATGAGTCAGACCCATTTATCTGTCAGAACATCGGGGAGAGGCTCCCTGTAACCGAACTGACCCACAAATCCAGTCGCCACGGCTTCTCCGTCCACCTCGAAACATGCTCTGGAAGTTATCCGCAACTGAAGGCTCCGTTACGGGACATAGGCAGGTGTCCCGGTTAGATATGGATGAAACGCAGGGATGAAGTGACACAGGAGTTCGTAAGCCGCTAGGCCGGAGTCCTGAGTGGAGCTTTGTGCAGACTGTGTGCTCGTTATCGCCGTGTGCCTCAGTAAATGCAAGGCGCCTAAAGTTGATATCATGGAATAGCTGACCTTTTAGCCATAAATTCGGACTGAGTCTTCGGGGTACGAGCGTGAGCCATTCAACTGCAAGCCTCTCTACGACTCAGGTGGCAGCTCTGAATTAATTTGCTTCCTCTGAGCCATTACAAAGTACGTTTTAGCCATTATTATCAATTAATTTAGAGATGAGTCTAAGCTGCCAAGTAGCTAAACAGCTTACAATTGTCAAATACGGTCCCTGCTGCCTGAGTAGCATTCGTAGTAATATTGAACGATACGTATTGGCTGACTAAGCTAGCGTGACACCAACAAGTTTTGAGGAAATTCAAACATTCTTCATAATTCTTACAGGTAGTTGCAGACTTTTGTAGTTTTGCATAATTGTGCTCCATCCATCTATTGTCTCATCTTGAGTCAAGGATGAACCATTGGTATGGCTGGAGTATTTAACGTTTGTTTAGTTGAGCTCGAATGCTAAGAGCAACATCTCCGAACGGTTCTGTAATTATGTAGAAGAACCCTGTTGTGATGTCATAATTGCAATGCACGATACTTCTCTGCTCTGTTTTTGCTTTAGATGCTTTTGTTGAGGGTGGTGAGGGTGGTTGGAATTGCGGTAGCCTCACGCCTTCAGGGATCGGGGGTTTGTTTCACACCCCTGCTCCGTGGGTGCACACGTCCTCCTCGTATCTAGGAGTCCACTGGATTCCCCGGTTCTCCTCCTCCGGTCACGGACAGACCTGCCACTTGGACACACGGGCTGCCTTCCGGTCACGTTAGCACATTCTGGAGATCGCTATAACGCCTGGAAAATTTGGGAGGAGGAAGAGGATGACAAGTAACAAAGTGGACGGACTGAATCGTCAGAACAAGGAACGTGCCAACGGGAAGCCTGAAGAGGCAGACAGAAGACACGACCGACTCTTGAGGAGAGCTGTCTGTGGTCACCGGGAGTCAACTTCACCTTAATGGCACCTACTAAAAATGCAGTCGGCACACTGCAGGATCCCTTTGAGTTCATTGGCTGTGACCGACAGAGATTACCTACCCCTCCGCCCCCGACTATTCCCTCGTGGGCAATTTTGTTTATTCCGGGATTGTCCCGAAATACTCATTTCAGCCATCCTGTGTGGAGCCGCTGACGATGGTGAAGCCTGATAATGTCAGGAAGAGGAATGGCGAGCCAGGCGTGGAGAAACAATGCTTTTACCGATGGAATATACAGTAAAAATGAGTCTCTGCTTTCATTTACTGACCTTCTACCTTCTCTACTCCTGTGGTTTTTGTGAGGCTTGTGTATCGCGCCTCCCTACACATTTCAAAGGCGATGATGTAGCATTAAGGCGGTAGGTGTTGCGTAGTGTGTTGTTATCACTTGGCCCTTAAGATGGCAGATGCTCACCTTTCGTGGACTGGAAATTCACACCAGTGATTTCGTAATAAGGCTAACGTCATTGTGCTTCAGTTCCGTAGTGCTTGGATCACTGTAACTTTACGTAGTTCCTCATTTAATAGCTTATAAGCGTCGATGGAGAATGGAGCATAAGAGAAAAGTTAGATAATGGATAGATATTGGAAGGTCATCACTGTGACTGGCACAAATAATCTGGAAAACACTACAGCTCTGCAAAAACTCAAATAGTTTTCGCTTAAGACTTGTAATGCCAACTGCAGTAAGGTCATGGTCTGTCTATTACGGTCTCTGTGTACCACATTGTCTAGTGACAACCAAAATGAAAGTACATTTGTGTTATAATATTTTGTGGACTTCTGCTGCATGACCACCGCTGTGAGTCATGGAAGAACATCTCAGTTCTCACTGCAGAAAGCCACTAGCTCTGAGCTCCATTTCCCCTCCAGGACCTCCACGTAAGAGAACGGCCTCGACCTTCTCCGAATTTAGCTCAGCTCATCTTCCTTTCTGACAATCAGCATTTACATGACGCACATCCATCGCCTGTTTTCCAACCACTGTCAGGTCTCTTTATAAAACGTACGTATATCCACACCCAACGCTCTGGACTGTTATGTAAAAATTAAATCGAAATTGAACTGAATTGGGATTACTGTGGGATTGTCTTGTCTTATCCTGTCATTGTTCAGATTGTGGCTTCAGTAAACCAAATAAAGGCTACGTTATGGTGAGCGGATGCATTTTCAAACCTCTGCCGTATTTTTTGTTGCGATTCTATTGACTCACATGTGGAACCATACGGACCACAGACGTGATCGTAAAGCAGCATGATGCCAGGCCAGCACCCGTCTCCCAAAAGGCCTTTGCTGGGTTTTGGCTATTTTTGACATCTTGAGAGTCTATCCTCAGAGACAGTGGACACTGACAAAAGTGGCCTGTAGATAAACACATGGCTATTTTGTCATAAAAGCTTTGCCAGACTTTCTTGGTCCTTCTCAAGAGATGACACGAGTGTTTTGTGCATCTAGGTTTAGCCTCCCTAATAGCATAAAACCCTCGAGTGGAGTAATTTACTCTAATTGCACCTGTAAACATCCTGCCCCATAAACAGGCCAGCCCTTCTCTCCCTCTGTGATAGGGGTTCGACTGTGTCTTCCATCTCGTCTCTTTTGGATTCTCACATAAGTTTTAAGTGCACTTACTCATTCTGAATGAGTTGTAAGGCCAGTCATATAGAAAAAATCCTGTGTATTTTTTTGGATCGCTTCCTCACACGGTTACCCAAAGAATACATAAACACACAAACAAACCATCACGTTTGAAGTAGCCTCTGCTTTCATTTCACCCAATCAGCTTCCAACCCCTTATCCTGGTCAGGGCCCTGAAAGGTCAGAAGCCCGTCTGAGACAACATAAGACATACGGTTTACCCTGAAGGATGTGCCAGCCCAGTGGGGCTTAGCAAAAACACTAAGGTAGGTACAGGAAAGTGAAATGAAATCTCCCTTGGCATCAGACTAGGTGAGCACCCAATCAGAGTGAGAAGGGTTTGAGAGACAGTTACAGGTGCCGTGAAAAAATCAGAGTACCTACAATACTGTGGATGTAGCACAGCTACTATTAAGCTGCATGTTAAATAGTGCAGTATATTTCCTTACCAGATGTTTTCCCTGCTAGTTTTACGCTTGTTTAGGTTAAGCATGTTCTTGGGGGATTTGAACCTGTGGCCTGCTGATGATCACTCCAGCTGTTTAATTAATGTTTCACACGGATCCCAAAGACAGGCTGGCACAGTTCGTTCTGCAGTCATTATTTTCGTTATTAGTATAACCCGCTGTGGCCTCAGTACTTTGCCAGATGTATTCATCTGGTCAATTTGCAGTTCGTTTCAGGCCGGGCCATCGTGGCAGCTGTTTTCATTACGCTCATTCCCGTCTATGACGATAATGGCGAAGCTCAGTCGTTAGGAGAGATTTATGACTGGCCCCGTGCTCTTCCTGCGGTCTCAGGCACCGCTAAGCTCGCTTCCAGCTCGCTGCCTGCCTGTCATTTACCGCCAGACCACCGGTGTTTTAGACGGCGAGGATCGGCCTTGGAGTGCCGCGATGCCGGACGGACTTCGAACCGCTGGCCAGAGGGATGACTCGGTCCAGAGGTGCCACCTGTGTGCAGGGTGGCAGCCCTGCTTCCAGTGTCAGCATGCATGCCCTGTATGTTAAATGGTCAAACGGCAGACCGACGGGTCCCGAAGTCAAGATAAGGAGCGTTGCCTTGGAAGTCACCTCTGATGGGACGATGCCGTCTGCTGAAACGGATACTGGAACAGTGACGGACAAACCTAACTGAACCGGGGTGCCTCTGCAGTGTGGGCACGTCTCGGGGAAGCATGAAGCAAGTGTGTATTCCATCCAGCCGACCAGCTCTGTCCTGGAACGTCTGTACCTTTCCTTAATGAAATATTGCCGTTAAACTAAAGACTACCATTTCCATGTTATCAGAATGAAAAGGACTGATGATGTGAAGTGAAATCACTACGACTTTTTGCCAGCGTTATTCAATGAACTAGTAAATGTAAATAAATTTGTTTTTGCAGCATCTGATCTGGGCTAAAATCATAATTACGGCTGTGATAATACTCATGTGATCTTGGATGACTGATACTGTTTGTAAATCACTTCTTGTAAATATTTCCCGCTGTATCACGTATGTAATTGTAAACTACGTGTATCCAGAATGTACGTCTGTGTCCTACTGAACCTACTGAAGTTCTCATCTGCATTAACGAAAAAAGCCATTTCATTTCAGAATGTGGTACGTGATTCTTAACGGCATCATTTATTTATTTACTTATTTTGCCACTCCAGACTTAAAAGAATTGACAGTAATTCATCTTTAATTTCTGCTGTCCTTTCGTTTTATTTGCCGTTTATAGACTGAGGGACTGCTTCGATGTCCTTTTTCAAATGTTATTTTGTTTAAAGGGCATTCAACGGTGAACGTGGATAGTACAATGAAGACCTTTGAATATTCTGAATATTATTTTGCACTCTTTCAGAGAGTCAATTACGATGAACTGCTGAATTGTGGCGTTCTTTCAGCTGTATAGCATGATTACCACCTGCTGGGTCCGTCGCTGTCTATTTTCCAGCTTCAGAGGAGTACGCTGGGTTCTAAGTCTCGGCCCAATCGCATGTGCAGCTTGCAGGTCATCAGACCCCTCTGATGCGTCCATCACACCGCAAGTGTCCCGGGCCCACCCCGGGCCGACCACGGGACCTTCTGCCGTGGGAGATACTCCATTAAGGCCCAGAGCGACAGAGTGGTGGCTGCTAGCAATGAAGGAGAGAAGTGGGGAAAAAAAAACAGAAAAAAAACAAACTAACACCAGAGTAGAATTATATTGACCCCCCAACTTGATGGCCCAATACAGCTGGTACCAGGAAGCGATTCAAGTCTCCCTCGGCTTTATTCCTGCAGATTAAATGGACTGCTTGGGGAACCTTATATCTGCTAGAAGAATATATATTAACTATGTGCTAACAGTAATTAGCACTGGAGCAGCCGTACTAGTGGGGTTTATTGGCCAGTAGGAAGTTAGTGAGGTCATTCCACGGAGGCGTTCTCTGTAAAGTCCCTGTCAGGCGAAGGCTGGCCAGCGGGGACGAGTTTTATTTGACGTTTTTACTGGCAGTGAAAATCCTGTCAAAGTGAGGCTTTCGCTGCGCTCAGCGCGGCTCGCGGGGGGGTCCAGCTGGGCTCTTCCGGCGTCCGGGAAGGTCGGATGAAAGGTGACGAGACGGTCGGTTGCCATGAGCAGGAATGGCATGCCCTTCGTTTAATGTGCTGTCAGAGGCGCGGGGCAGGGGGCGCCGTCGAGTCACTGCCCCCCGTCACCGTAACAGCGTGCCGTCAGTCAGGCCACCCGTCCCCTCACACTCTCCGGACACGCTGCTCACACTCCGACCCTCAGTCGCACACACACAAGCGCACACACGCAGTCCTATTTATATCCCAACATCTTTTTCATGCCTATGCTTGGCTCTCTCTCTCCTTATGAATTTAGACAGCTTTAACGTCGCCGTCACCCGGAGAACGGACGTGAGTAAGCCGGTGCGAGCCGACCGCCGGTGCGAGCTAACTGGAGTGTGAAAATCTAATTTTGAATAATCTTCTTGCCACGTCTCTTTGTCAGGCAGCTCGCGGACGAGAGGGCAGCGGGTGGCTGTTGGGACGGGGGGGGGGCGGCGAAGGGAAGAGATGACATCATCTCACCACCCAGCCGCCTCTTCTCTAGCTTGGCATGTACCACCATTATGACTCCCAATCACAGCAAAGCACAGGGCCTCGATCGTCCTTTACTCCAGTCTGGTAATGACTCCTTGGGTGTGATTTTAGCCTTAAATCAGCTACACAACAGCGGGGCTTATCTTCACTATAATACTGATGCCATAAGAATTAAAGTGTGCACACACACACACTCACACCTTTGTATTTTGGGACCTTCCATTCATTTCTATGGGTCTGACCTTAATCCAAACTATGACATCCCTCACCCTCCCCCCAACCCTAACCTTAACCATAATTAACCCTACAAAGTAGAAGACTTCTGGCTCTTTTGGTTTTTTGATTGCATTCACAGATTTTTATAAAATTGAGTTTTCCCTTGTGGGGACATGACGAATGTCCCCCTTAGGTAAAAATGTCAGCTTTTTATGACCTCCTGGGGACATTTTGTCCCTACAATGTAATATAAGCATGGTACACAACAACAACTTCATACAAAGTCCCATAGTGGTAGTGCAAGACAGTACCTTAACAGTGATTATTTAAAATATTTTAATCTTTATAGAATTTACAGTATTTAAATTTTAATGAATGGATCATTTCATGTAGGCACTGTGAGCTATAGGTTATAGGAACACAGGTGCATGCCCATAACCTTCGAGTCAGAAGTGTATTCACATAACCATCACGCCACCTGCTGGTAATCACTTTATCTGAAAGTGTGTTTGGAGCTTCTGACTGGTCTCTCGACCTTCTCAGTCAGCACCCTCGTGTGGAGCACCTCTGAGTGCCTTCAAAGGCACAGGTACATGCCAACACGAGTCCAGACACACAACATGTAGTAGAAGGAACAGCTAGGGAGACTTTCACGTTGTCCCTCCCCTGGCTGAGGGCGGTCCGCGAGTTAGACCAGCCCGCTTCACTTCCTGTGGTTCTCCCAGTCACTTCTAAACTGATGTGGTGCCAGCCACATTGCGGAATCACGTCTCAACACATCTCTTTAAATTCTTCGGTGCCAGAAAAAGAACAATTCAGCATTCTTCTCTCGGAGACCCGTATGTTTTTTTTTTTTTTTTTGGTGGCATTAATAAAAAGATACGGCAGTAGGGAACTCTTTGTATGAAAAGACAAATCTTTGATGTGAAGTATACAGTAAATCTGATTTTCTAATAATGTATCAATACTTAGTTATGACACAGTTTATAACCTAATAATGCATGAGAACTGAGAATATGGTGCCTATTTATTGGAGCCAGACAAGAGACTTACGTGTCATAAACTTTACGAAGTTGTTCCGCGCGCTCTATCAGAGGGAGAAACAAGCTTTTGAAATGCATGGTGGGTGGGATTACTGTCTGCTGTCAATCATTGCCTCATTTAAACCAGTGGGAGCCAATGAAGACATCAGTGGGAACAGGGTTAAACATTCCTATGTAATAATCCCCCCACCACGAGTCTTGTTTTCTCCCAACAACACATAAATCTTCAAAGATTCATCTGCTTGGTGACTCACATTCAGCTTAGAGGCATCTTTTAGAGTTTTTGCTCTACTCTGCTTCTGAAACCCACAGAGCTATTAGAAAGAGACCGAATGAAGACATTAATTTCAGTAGAAGGTCAACAGTCTCCGTTCCTATCATTAACGTGACATTTTATTTACTTAGCAGACTGTGTTATCCAAACCTACATATCTACTAGCGGGAAAAAAAAAAAAAAAAAAAAAAAGCCAGACATTTCAATGCAGCAGATAGCTCAGGTGAAGCAGTATGGGTAACATTTACACAGGTGTCCTCAGTGACAGGTCACTGGCATGACCTGATAGCAGGTGATCAGCAGGTAAGGTGAGACTGGGTTACAAGCAAAATGACCCCAATTATTTTTGACGATTTCTGCTTTGGTTGAGAGTATTCTCCCTGGCAGTTTGTTGACATGTTTACTCCGACGTCATCCCGTGCACGACTCCTGTCAGCCTCGCAGATTTGATCATCGTGACAAATAAATAATTACTGAGATAATTCCACCCACTTCATATGCATAAATGACTGACCTTGCCCTTTGTGAGGAATTTGACTGTAACATCCCCAAATCTCCATACAGCGCACGTCAGCCAATTTTGTTATTTAGGGATAATTTTAATCGATTACATTTTTCTGTCCAAAATAAAACACCTTCCTCTGCCTCGTGCCCCGTGCTGCTTCAGATAACCAGGGCAAGTGGATGGATGATCTGCAAATTTGGATCAATTGTCTCTCTGCATTCAGTGACTTCATAGGCAATCTGGTAGCGAGATGGACGTTGGAGACTGGCCAGAGATGTACAGCCACTTTAGGAAAATGGACTTCAAATGGATGGTCCCTTGGACAAGAGGGCTAACCCTCGATTTGACTTATTTTTCAGTTTCTGTACCAATTGCTTCTAAATGTAAATGTGTACATACGGACAAACGGGCCAACAAAATCCAGAACTGGGGTTGACCCAGAAGACCTTCCAGATGTGAAAAGGATATGAAATCTATGAGCAAACTTAAAGGCAAGCCATGCAACTATCAACGTAATAAGACTGATTAAGTCTTACGAAAGAGCGACCAGTAAAGTCTTATGTAAGGTGCTAGGTGGCGTGTCACTGTTTTATTTCAATCGCAGCCAGTCCTGAGCGTTAAACTCTATAGCCCTGACATTCTGGGTCTATTCAGTGGGAGACACCAAGGCTGATTCCCCACTGAGCCTTAGAGAAAGCAGCAGCAATCCTGGCAATTGTAACCCTCCGCGACCCTGTCCTAACCCCAGCAATTTCCTCTCCTCCGTCGATAGCCAAAGAAGGCCCTCGCTCAACTTACTTTAGCTTGCCACCTTGGTCACATGCGAGATGGTTTCACAGAGCCTGGAAATCAAACATCCCGCTGCTCTTAAGTCCTCACCGGACTTCTGTTCCCTTCCTTCGCCGTGAGCTTTACAGACCAATTTCTAAAACGTAAACGGTTCGATGGACGTCCTCGCATCCTTCAGAGGAGAATCTTTGATTCTTTGGTGACGTGGGCAGGCCCACCGTTCCCGCCTTAACACGTGGACCTTCAGAGTCTACTCGGCAGGAGCCATAGCTCGATATTTGCTGTATTTGCGTGAAAAGATATGCTGGTGTATGATCTGTGTTTATGTACGATTTGAACATATGGATATTTTCCTTTCACACTGTATTACATTAAATTCTTCCCTTTGACCCGTTGGATCAATCTTTTCTATCACGGTAACATTTCTATGGCCAGCCCTTATCCCACATCCCTTCATCTGCAGCAAGTTGCCCCTCCACTCTCCATCTTGCCTGTTTTCCTCTGACAACAGTGAGCCATTCCCATTGCCGCATGATTTCATTCCCTCCTTTTTATGTTAATTCACCCTTCACGGCTGCTTGGAAGCCATTTGGTTTTGCAGGAATGCAAACAGCCTAGATAAGGCCTTTAACCACCGCAGTAGAATAGAGCTTTTTCAGGGTATAATTAAACCTCCTCCTTGGCTCGTTTCAATGCAGCCGCGATAACCGCAAACTGAAATTCACGTTGTTGCGACACAGATTAGCAGGTTAATTTCAAATTGGGACACTGGCTAATTAAGTCCTGCGATGATTTGCATAGCCTTAGAGCGGGGTTCGAATAGGCGTAGCTGATGCTTTTAGCACTGATGTGGAAGCGGCGCTCCAGCAAGGAGAAGGCACCGAATTCAGACGCTGACAGGTCCAACGGTGACAACCCAGACCCCAGGAGCGTTGAGAAGACAGAGGTGAGAGGCAGGGGTAGGGTGAAGCTTCTCTGCCAGCCCACAGTAGATGCGAGATGACAGAATCACCAGCGTACAATGTCATCATCGGGAGGCTCGGGCAGGAGTGTTTTATTTGCCGTGTGGCCCTGCACTCCCTCGTGGAGAGCCAGTCGACTGATAACATTATGCAAGAGATGCCAGAGACTGTCAGTAGGAGGGGTGGTTCCAGGTAACGTTTCCAGAGGCTCGCTAACTACATAATGCATTCTGGTTCCGCACCGTTGATCTCTTCTGGCAAAGGAAGAAGCAAAAGAAATTGTGCAGAATTTAGCAGGAAAAGAGTAAATTTGTAAAAGATGAAAGAGAAACATCTCGTAGGACTGCTGAATCAAATGAGGTAATGCGTCTGATATAAATAGTGAATCCCGCCATGTCTGACGGAGACTCTACTGTGTCTCCTGGCAGCATTCTTCTGTGCACCTCACTCCATCATCTCCTCTTTACCGTTTCTCTCCCGGTGAGAGAGACGTTTGCATTTTTTTTTTTTTTCTGACACAGTCACCATCTGAAACTTTATGGATGTGTGTATACCCAATATATATTTACTGCATAGATGTCTTTTTTCCCCCTGCATTATAGAGCTGGGTTTGTGAGAGTGTTTGAATCCCCGAAACGCCAATGCTCTAGACGCTCAGGCGTGTATTCTGTGATTGGTGATGATGCTAACCAATGATGGAAATGATGTTGAAGTTTATTCAAAACCAGGTTTAAACGGTACACTGGGTACTGATATATTGGTAGACTTGTTCTTTCCATATTATAGACTTAGAGTGAAGCATTCACGTCAACGTTTCCTGTTTAAGACGCCTTCACGGTAAACATCCAGGTGCTTCAAATTTCACCCCAAACACTTCACCCGCTGTCTGTAGCGCATCCAAACGCGGGGGAGGGGGACCCTGACCATGCATAGCCTGAGGTATTATCACCACTGTCAGTGGCCCCCCCCAGCTGAAAAGTGCCCTCCCTGGCCGTGTGTGTGCTCGTGTCATCCGTGACACAATGCTTCTATTTTGGCCGCGAAGAAAAACGCGCAGGGAGAAGCTTGAGCCGTCGGAGCACGAGTTTGAGAGATTGCGCGGCGTCCCTGAAGGTGTACGGTTTCATGGCCGACGTGCTTAGCGTCTCTTTTTCAGATTGCTGGCTTTCTTTTTTGACATGCTGGCGAGGGGAACAGACGGCTCCCACAGACATTAGGACGGCAGAACTGCCCGCGATTAAAAATCACACATTTCGACAAATTATGCATGGCTGCCATTCCGCTCCGAGGGAGTTTTTTTCATATTCTTCAATTTGTTTATTTGTCCTAATTACCACTTATACAAGACTGTCAGACCGTTATGTACAGTCCTGTTTTCCTGTGGCATAAAAGGAGAAATGCTAAACAGCAGCTAATGAGCATGAGGGGGTGAATCATTAACACATTGACACACGAGCACGCTCGAGTGTGTGCGTTAGAGATAAAGAGCATGCTTTTTCATGCGAGGAAGACTAGTGATCAGTATCGACTGCATGGGGGCCTGCTGACGGACAGCCCCTTGTGTGCTCGGAAGGCGAAGGGGGGCGTGGGGTGGGGTTTAGTATGCAAACGTGACATCGAACAGTGGTCAACAGCCTTGCCTCGTTCTGGAGGGGGGAACGCAATTTTGACGAGCGGCGGCCATCAACATCACAGCTAAAGGCGGTACAGACACGTCTTCGAATATACAATAATATCGTAAGATCCGGCTAAACATGCTGCTGTACATCCACCTCAGGAAAGCCAGTGGATCCAGCTGGTGAAAGGTGCTTAAAGTCTCATACACAATTATTCTGTTGGTCTCTTAATATAGCTACACGGCAGAGACAGGAGCCAAGACATCTCCCACTGTGGAATGCCTTAAAATTGCCCAGTTTTTTATTGTTATGTTCTTTCGTTACACGTTGCAATAGAGCCGAGTTTGATACGCTGTGACCAAGTAAGCAAAACCCTCATTTCCATGTCACTTTCACGAAAAGCTATCATGCATTTCAAAAAATCTCCAGTTCTCCACTCAAACGGAAATAATGAACAGAAAAATCAGAAATGACAGCAATGGAGACTGGAATTATTCAGCTACCCTTGCTGCTTACCTGAATTGCCTTTGTAACTCGCAGCTTGGATCTGGTACATCTTTCTGTTGTCAAGATGGGACTGAAATCCAGGTGGAGAACAGCCCGTAAACAAGGAGGGTGTCTACTGAGACTCGAGGTTTGTCTCCCGGAGATTTGGTTTCTACGGGTTTTAAAAGTAATGGAGGGATTGCTGGTCTGACTGAGACAGCTAATTGGGAGCCTTTTTACTCACTTGTGTGTTTTTTTTTTGCGCATCTGCATATGTCTTGCTTATCCGCTGGACTGAAGACAACCGTAACGAACACCTCGACTACAATGGTACCATCTTTGCCCACGTGGGAGTCAATGGCGAGTCGGTCCAGCCCAGATTCTCTTCGGTTCTTTCCATATTTGGTCTGGCTGGACGACATCGCGCCTGCATCCTCCAGACGGAACCCATTTGCATTTATCTGGGATCTGCTTTCAGGCCTTTTCTGGACATCAGCAATTGGATAAAGACTCCAATGGCAGCAAACAAATGGCAGGATTAGCGGTTATCTTGTCGGCCGCCTCTTTTGTAACAGGTTTAATGAAATCCTTCCAAATCTAATTAAAAACTGAATGGGGAGGAGAGCAAGAAGGCAGCTTGATGGAGGGAACTGCTCCATGGCGGTCCTGTCAACAATAAAGGCTCTGAAGACTTTAGCCAGGGCAAGGCAGTAGTAGGCAGCGATGAGAGGATGGCGGTTTGTGGCTGAGCGGCGCCCCAAGAGGTCACCGGACTGCAGAACATTCCCTGTGTCGTAAAAAGATGTCACAGGAGAACGGAGAAGAACAGGCGACACAAACCAAGATGGCCGTGGCTGATGGAGCCCAAACTGTTTCACCAGCAGTGTGTAGCCAGAAGGTCCGTGCCACTGGAAAGCACAATGTCCAGTCTACTAACTTGGCTCGATCTCAAATGATTTGGGATGAATGCTAAACAGCTTGATCATAAGGACAGAAAACGTGTGCATAAAAAGGAAAAGTGAGCATGTATCTGAGTTCTGAATAACACACCAACCTGACAACAAGAGCCCCGGCAATTTGGCACACTGCTGTAGCGTTGCTAATATGCTGTCATTGTCATCGTGACCTCTGCCCCCTCACTGGCCCCTATTCAGCAGATGGGAGGTTGAGCCCCCTTCAGAGAAGGCCCCTCCCCCCACCATCTCTGGGACAAAGAGTGTGAGGGGCAGGACGCCGTCCCAGCGGGAGGTTCCGTGGATAAAGTGTTGCCATTGTGGAGGTCAAAGTAGATGAGGCGATGGCCACAGCCAGCCTCGTTCCCATCCGTGGGCCACACCCACCCCACCGATGCATGCACGCACCAACGAACGCAGTGACTTGCACGGATACTGTGTCAGGAAATAAGAATTCACGATGATGCTCAAGTCAGTTACCAACCAATGCAGTGAATTCTGGTCTTACCTTGACAAAACCAAAAAATATATAAACTAATAGCAAAGAAAAGGCATTGAATTTCATTTTCTTTACTTAGCGGATGCTCTTGCCCAAAGCTACATACAGCGAGGCAGATACAACACCAGCGTACAGGGGTTATGGCGGTACCTCAGCTACAAATGCAGCTAAGCTGAACATCCAATAACAGACCAGCATCGAGGAATAAAAGCTATGCAACATCTTTTCTACCAGGACTTATTTACGAAAGCAAGTCATTTACGATCCACACAAAAAGTCCTAGTAGACTGGTGTAAAAATGTGTGCGGTAAGACCTTGAAGAAACGGGGGAGTCAGGGACAAGGAAAGTCATTCCCTGGATGACTTGGAGGTCTTCCTGGAAGAGATGAGTCTTGAGGCTGTTCTTGAGTCTGTTGAGCGGATGCAGAAGACCATGATGCTCTCCCATGCAGGTGGGATTACCAGGCAGCATCGGTTTGCTAAACCGAGTGTAGATTTTGAGGACCGAGGCCACTGGTGGTTCCGAAGGCCTGCATCGGGGTTTGAACTCTATGCAAGCACCTATAGGAAGCCAGTGAAGATGAGGGGGCAACATGTTGCTGCGTCTTGAATCATCTGGAGTGGCTTAACAGCACGGGCCAGTAGGCCAGCCAGAAAGCAATTGCAGTAGTCTAGCCGAGAGATGACTGGACAAGTTACATATTCTGATGGATAGGGTATGATCTGCCTGATGTTATGAAGACCAAACCAACAGGAGAGGGAGATTGCAGAAATGTGGTCAGAAAGGAATAGCTGCTCATCCGTCATTACCCCTAGGCCGCTAGCGGACCTTGGTGGTGATATCTCCCAAGACCCAAGTTGTGGTGGACAGTTGGGTAGGCTGGGAAGATAAGGAGTCAATATTTGAAACATTCATCTGTAGGTGATGATCCTCCTTCATCTGGGAACAATGTCGTCAAGGCTCACAGAAATCTGAGTAAAAAGCCACGGTATTCTCTGGAGGGAAGGTCAGGTAGGACTGTCGTAATGGTCAGAGAAGCCATCCTAAATACGCTGAATCAGGGGCCTCATTACATAACTACATCGGACAGTCGGACATGTGACTGTGTTCAGCCGTGGTCCACAGAGGAAAAAGACAAACACCTGTTTCTCTTAAAATATCTAGGAATTTATTATTTGTAAGAAGATTGTAACTTTGGACGGGTTACAGTACAGCCTATACATTTAAATACAGGAGCCAAATAACACGGAGATTTCGGATGTACATGTAAAATGTTACTTCAGTGGAGCGGCCGCCGATGTGTGTGTTTGCCCGTGAGACACGTTGGTTAAGGAAGCAGCCTGGATAACACTCGTACAGCGCTGGGCCGACCCTCTCGTCCTCAGTCTGCAGGGCCACCGTAGTCCCCCGCCATCTGCCACGGCTGCCTCCCTCTCCACACGGGGGCCCAGGGCACGGCGGTAATTGTGGCCTCTCCGTGGCTCCGGCTGCTTTCGGCTCCCTCCTTTCAGGATCCACCGAGCCCCATCTGTTATTCCTGGTGTCTGGCATCTGAGTCCTCTTTCACTGAAGCCTCAGACACACCCTCATCTCCCACTTCCACCAAAAGCAAACCCCCCCACCCGCCTCCCAGCCCAAGCAAATATTAGGCTTTTGTGAGGGATTCTTATTAGAAAGCTGGCCTGCGACCCTCGGGGGTTAACTCCACCCAAGGAAAAAAAAAAATCCTGAAAGGCGAACCGTGTTTGCACAATCAAAATAAAGATAAAGGGAGCCTTACCCCCCCCCCCAAGTCCCGTTACCCCTCACCCAGAAGGAATTAGTGTCGTGTGTCACTAGTAGATCGGGGGGTGGTGTTGTTGGTGGTGCTGGTGGGTTCCTCACACCCCTTTTTACATTCTGCTCCATGCTCACCCCCCCATTTCCAGATCATGTACTCCGAGTCGGTTCACTCCTGTCTTTCAGATCTCTCGCTCTGTTCTTCTTATTTATAATAAATAAGATTTTTTTTTATTATTATTCCCAGCATTACAGTAGGTGCCAATACACTTCAGTTTTGCAGAAGACATCTGACACTCCGAGTTGCTTTTCTGTGGTGTCTGGCACACTTTAACAGTACAGTGTCTGCTGTGGAAGTGCAATTTCGCACTATAATGAGGCTTGTACTTAACTGAAGGCTATTTAATGTATAAATTTTCAAAAGGATAGGCTGGCTGCCTTTAATACAAGTTGGCTCTTGGAAGCAGGCCTTTAAATGTCTGATAAACATGTGCATGCCGTTATTGATATACGAAAGAAATCTGACTGCTAAACTGACTTCTGCCTAATGCAGAACTCGGCAAGAAATATGTTAGAAGCTCTATCCTGCCCCTGTGCGGAAACATGCAAGCTGGAATGACAGAATTCTCACAGCCCTAAACCTGACGAGGCTGAAGAGGAGGACGGAGTTCCTCATTGTCGAACCGCTCAGCGAGGTGAGCCTGAGAGTTAAACTGCACTTGGCACAGGGATAACAATGGCAGCCAGAATTGTGCCACTGCCGTTCCTGGGCTGGCCAAAGCAATCCTCTCTCTGGCAGACTCCTGTCATGTACCAGATAACAGAAAATGACTTTGTTCTTTTTCTCAAAATTGGACAGATCTTGACCATGCGGAGGCTAATTGTGGGCAGCATATTTCACAGCTGTCGGACACAGATTGCTAAGGCTGAGTCGAAACTGCTCAGATGCGATGGAAGACATTCTTATATCGTTGTAATTAATGGTGATGATGTTTTATGGATAAAGGCCGGTTTTTACTGATCACTACGCATTACAGCTGTACGTTGTCAGAATGAGCGAAATACACATAGTTTTAAAATCAAGGGTCTTCTCTTATTAAAGCCTCCGCATACTTTGGTCTTTTGCTTTGAAAGCCGTTCATCTCAGCACCTATAAGACTCCTTGCTGTTTTTTTAAAGTTAGTACAACGTTATAAAAACAGACTTTTCACGCATGCAGCAATCAGAGGGCACTGAACAATGCTAAGCTGGCCATTCAGCGGCTGTCGACTCAGCCCTGCAAACTAACATGGGGTAGCGGCAGAGGGAAAAAGTAACTTTAGCAGGCGCTTTTCACGGCTTCCATGGTTATTTCTTCAAAAAGCCGAGCGGCACCGACGGCGTTAAAGCCAGCAGGGGCAGGATGGGGCTATAAACTTGGACTAGTAGCTTAGCGTGACATGCCAGCACAACGTTGTGAATTCTTGAAAATGTCCACGCACAGACTCCAAATTACAGCCCTGTTCTGCGAGGAATCTGGTCAGTTTTGCCATGCAAGAGCACCTTCTTGGAAAGTATGTCACGTCTCGTGGTATTCTTTTGGTAGTCCTCAGCCACCAAGTCGGCCGTTGACTAGTGAATGGAATTTAATCGGAAAATGGCCGACATAACCTAAGAATGTAGTAGATTTGAGAATCAACTGCTTGGTCATGAAATGTGAATGAACGTGGCAAGGTTCAACCAGATTAACAGCTCCCATTTATATATGATCCGTGTGGCGCTGGATATACAGTATATTTTCACATCTCACTGCATCAGTTTAACAATTAATAAAGCCCTGTCATAGCTGGAAGTTCTAGACGGTGCCAGTTTGGTCTGTTTGTCATGGCAGCATTACTTATGAGAACATTGTGTTCGAGGGGCCCCATGGACCAGAATACACTTACACATATTTAATCAGCCATCTGCAATTCCACTATTGGTTTCCAATATGTCTGAATCATTTTAAATATTCCATTCCACTTTTTCATTGAATTACTTTTTATTGAAATCAGCATGTGGCTTCGATCTTGAGATACCTTGACCTAAATTCGTTTTGAACTGCCGTCTTCACTCGTCAGAACCTGAAGAGAATGTAGCCGGTGATTTTTGCTGATGTGTTCATTTGCATTTCTAGTCGCTTGTTTTGTCACTGGAAACTCTTAAGAAAGAAGCTCTTTGCTGTCTTGGATGGTACGGACTTTCTACACCTTGCAAATCCTCTATTTTTCTGTTGCATTAATTTATATATTTTCATGCTGCCACCTAGTAAGGTAATCTCTTTTTCCGACAGACAAAAAGACTGCTGGTAATCCTTGGAAATTAATTAATTATTCATGCCTCCACCTCTGGCTTCCTGTGGTGAGTGTCTCACCAAGATTTCCACTGATATATCGATGGAAGCCATCTAAATCTCTTTGTTTTGAGCCTTATGCGGGGTTCATGTCTGGGTACTAGGGCTTGTCAGTGTCGCAACAGAAACACAACTGCAAAGACACCCTAAATCATAGATTCCTGACCCTAACTCTGCCTTCGTCATCCTGAAATGTGAGGTAGAGCAATAAACACATATCTCTTGTGAAAGAGAGGAGAAAAGAATCTATCAGAGATGATTGTGACAGTTATTGTCATTAATTATTCAATTAGCATTCGATGTGTGGCTGACGTACGATTCCTGGCCGCTGCTGGATGAATTTGCATGGAGATTTGTCTTCTTAAGTTGAATGGCATTCAGGCCTGCCCCCATATTTCAGCAAGTGCCTCATTGGACCTTGAACCTCATTTTCAGTCAGTCGTGCTTCCTGGGCTTCTGAAAATATTATAATCCATTCAGAGCCGTGCTTAAAATTCCTCCAGAGAAAACATCAATTTGAATGACCCAGTCAACAGCACTTTTCGATGGATGGATGGATGGACGGACGGACGGACGGTCAATACTTTACCCATCCCCAGATGTACTTTCAGGAGCAGAAATGTAGCCTCCAGATTCATTTGGGGGACAGTCGTCATTCTTCAAGTATAAAGGAAATGTAGGTATCTTCTGCAATCAATTGGCTGAAGAAGATGAAAGGAGTTCGGCTTGCATTACAACTTTTGGAATTTTTTTTTGCGTAAAAACAATGCACGTGCGTGCTGTTTTTAGGTCTAGGTAATCATGAGGGGCTTCGTCGAGAACCAGAGTACGTTTTTTTTCAAGAAGACGGTTCATGTGTGATTCAGGAATCACTTTTAATTAGCGTTTACAAATCGCATGCCATTTTCCCATCCTCCTGCTGCCTTGTCTTGCAATTTGCTCATTGTTCATGTGCTGCGTGCGACAACCCATTTAAGAGAAATGGGATTTCTTACAGCTGTATAGAAGTTACATTTTCCCACTGCAGTAACGTTTACAATTATGTTTATCTATTTGGCAGACACTTTTGTTTCAAGCGGCAGACGGGTGAGGCAGATTCTATGTCACGAACATACGGCTGACAAGGGACCGACTTTGGTACGGGTGCGGCTAGCTTCCAACGAGAAGGAAGAAGCAATGAAAACCAGTGTGGTTCCATGCACCATGCAGCATTCTGTTAGGAGCTGACATGATTCAAGTAACGCCAAGCAAATCTGGCGTGGACCGAGTGTGAGTGTGAATTAAAAAGAACAGAGCACTGAATCGTGCTAAAAGGAGCCAATTCACCCAAAGAGTGGCGCAAGACGAAAAGCCGGCGAGGGTCAGGGAACAGACAAGATTATCCGAGTTATTCCCACTACCATATGATTAACGAGGACGAACGAGGTCACACTTATCGGGTCCTCATTGCATTTATGAACTCGTGCCTGATGCAATCTGATTGCAAAGTGTTGACATAGCTTAAAAGACATGGGGAGGCTTTCTTAGAATGATTCACTGCTGTGGAAAATAGCCTTCAAATAAATCAGCGTGGTAATACCAAAAAAGGCCAAGGGAATCATCGAGGAACGGCAGAATGGCTCACTGAAATTAGCCGAAAGGGTTAGCTGAATTTAAACTAGTCTAAGTGACCCATTCCCCAGGCTTACTGCTGTGTAGTGTCGGATTTTTAATTCACAGATTATATCGATAGGTATAGAGATTGACAGCCATAGACTTCACTCAACTCCAGGTTCCACTTTATAAATCTCATGTCACGGACAAATGATTGGACTGATTTAATTGACCGTGTTGCTCTGCTAGTACAACCTGAACCCAAAACCTTTTGTTCACAGTGCTTGACCAGAACATGACCTCAGGACTGCCCTGCTGAGTCCTGGTATGGGGGGGGTGCATTGTTGTGCGTTTTCACAGTTTGTCACATGAGAGATGACGATGGGAAGAGAGACCCTTGAGATACACCCTGGCACTGGAGAAGCAACATGAATGCGACCAGAGACGATGCCCAAGTTTTCTCTCTCTCATCAGGATTTTGGCATTTTTGTTTGATGTGCTCCCAAGATGTAGTCTACCTGATTCTCTTTCTCCAGACTCATCCATTACTTAGACTGCCCTCACTGGTCAACCATGATAATTAACTAAATGTACGAATGGATGAATGAATAAATGACCCTTTTTGCATAACCAAAGTCACACTAACCAACCTCTTGCTTGCTAAATCTTAGTCACTAAATAGATAGGTAAAGTCACCCTTGGCTCACATCTCGAATTTGGCAGCCTTAAATTTTGGACATGTTTGGATTGGGAGGAGTCAGTGCTGACTGCATGTACGCCATCTGTGAGCAAAGCTCATTTAACCACACGCTATTAAGCTGACCATCAGTGTGCTTCCCCGTTTACCCTGGCAGATTAGAGCTTATAGAGGGCGTGCAAACAACCCTGGGCACCCTTCATTTCTTCCCTCTATAACTCTATCACTCTCCCAGTCACCTTGGCTCCAAGATGGGTCTCCCTCGGATTTTCTCTGGAGCACCTGAGCTGGAATGACACACACTCGAGGAAGTGTTGCAATGCCACCACTTCACGATAAGCCGTCGCTCTGGACTTTACAGATAGCCGTAATGCAGTCTACGGTAAGCGTACATTTTTAATGTGTTCTCTCCCTCTTTAAAGCAGGATATGGGGGAGGAACTGTAATAGAAGATGACATCATGAATACAAACTCTGGGCATAATATAATAAGAACCATGGTGATTTCCAGCATAAATTGGAAATGATTTCATAAGATTAATGGCAGCGAGCGGACAGAGGGCAGCCTGATATCATACAGTCTCCTCTCCCTTGCACTCATCTCACCCCCCAAATTCAGATTCTGATTAAATAACACTCATGGTGAGGCTAGCATGACCCAGAGATTCCACATCTCTTTGTAGATACATCCCAGTGTGTGGTACTTCAGTTGCCATGGTGAACCAAGCCACATGACACGGGGATGGGCGGAGAAGGCATGTTTTATTGAGGTTTCCTTTTCATGACCCGAGGGGCCTGGATGGGAAAAGGGTCAAAGCAGCACGGACTGTACATAGAAAAAATAAACAAGACGTTTCTGTATGCATGAAAGGAAAAACAACACAATTATAAATATATCGCGGTATGAGTGTATAAAAAAAATGAGATGATAGCACCCTGAATGATGTCATCCTCCAGGTTACCAGCTGGTTAAAAAATGCTGAAGCACCCAATCTATACACGTTTTATCATGAAGGCCAGGCCCTGAAACATTTGTCCCATGACTCGTCTTCCAACGATTGCTACCTTGACTTAATAAAATCCTATTTTAAGATCATTAGAAAAAAAAAAACTGACGTAATGCCTGATTTCCTTTAAAATGGAATATCAGATGACTGAGAAAGCGATTATTATAAACAGCACCAAACGATCTGTGTGTATGTTCACAGTGTCGTAGGGCAGGCAGCATAATTTCGCAATATAACTGCCCCCTCATTTCCTGTGACATCACAGGAAGTGCAAAGGACACGTAGCACTGACTCAAAGACAAGCCAGCCCGTGAGATAGATAACCCACCCCAACACACAACGCCCTGGCAAGCTCATTAATTGAGTGCCGAGTGTGGTGTTACCCACCTGGGGTCACGTTCCCTTTTTTTTTTTATCGAGTTTCATCAAAAGTTTACAGAAAAACAAAGCCCTCCGTGCAGAGTATTCCCAGCTGGACCCTGTCCCTGCAGAGATGTATTTCCCACATGACATCATTCACTTGTTTAAGACCAGCCCACGGAGGTCAGCTTCCATCCCGAAATGGAAAGTCCCAGTGAGTCGAGCAATATTTATCGGTGTGACGTTAGCATAATACTGGAATGATTCAATTATTCATCAGGACATACCGATGAGCTGAATAAATGTACATTAAAATATTATTGTATTACATTGATAAAACTCTCACGAAGTGCATTCATTAATATCACCTTTCCTCTCTTTGTCAATATGTTTACTCTTATGTTGTTCCCATCTAAATCATTTCCCTAAATTCGTTTGGAATGCCGTCTCCTTTCATAAGGGACTTGCGTTGTCACGTTCAATGTGAATGGCAGCTGGTAAGTGTTCTCTAATTAACAAAGCTTTAATTGATTGTCTTGTTCCTTTTGTTTTTTTTTTTATTTATTTGTTGTTTTATTTCGATGTGGGTCTTTGCTACTGCCAGAATGAGTTCACATCGGTGGTCTGTCGTGCTGTAGGATGACGTCAGTGCTGCTTGGGTGTGGTTCACATAGGGCGGAATATGACCACACACGTGTACGGAGAGATAGACATGTACAGGGACCGATCTGCGACGGTTTGCATAGAAGAGCTGGCTATGGCGTGGACAGAGTATTTTAATGCAACACACAGGGAGTCAACACAAACTTATCGTCTGTAAGCTGAACCTGAACAGCCTACGTTTGGATACCAGTCTGTAGACACGATACAACCACACTGAGACCAAGCACCGATGCACACATGTACATACAAGGCGTACACAATCAGTATGCAGCTGTATTGTCTGGAGATACTTTTCGTCTGTCAGCGCTTTCCTCCAGGGCGTAAGGACATAAACACAGTGGCAAGTCAGGAAATGCGTATGTCATTAGAGCACTCAGCCGCAATGATCCCGTGTGTGGAGACGGATCGTATCCAGGTTCCCCAGGAATATCCAGGAGAAGGAGGCTTCGCACTGGAGAGCAGGCAGCTTTCCTTCCAGACCGTGTGTCTTTGCCCGGGGACCACGGCACTCGTGACGGACACACACGTACACACACGAAGACGTGTGTGCGTGCATAGCCTTACGGAAACACATCGATGCATGTGGGACCCGAGTTCCTGAAAATATGAGCTCGCACACCTAGATTAACACTGTCAGAATTGTAACATTTGACAAGCAGCTTTGAGCATTGGTAAAGGCACATAAAACAAGACCGAGCCAGACATATATCACGGAGAATAATGCATGCGACTTTCTTACAGATAAAACAAAATACTAATACTCTGGGTGCATTATGGGAAATGAATAGCAGCTATGGATGAAGGCCTAATTGGTGTTCTGTGTCCCTGGCTAGTAGCTTCCATTAAATCTGAGGGCCTGGACCCTGGCCCTCATGTTCTGGCACTGGGAGCGTCATCAGAACAGCTGAATACGTTAACCAGACAATCACGGTCACCTCCAAAGTCAAGGATCCATGTTTATCCTTTGATGTATATTAACACACACACACACACACACACTTCATCTCCCCTTGGGAGTCTGTGCACTCGGATCCATATTTCATGGGATAATCTAGAATATGCAGAATGCTTGATGTCTTCTGCTAACACTGAAGTGACCATAAATTTGGGGATCAATGAGTACAAGCGGCCTAACGATCAAACCGAAGACCTGAAATGCCCTCGGCCCAAAGTATTCCTTTACAGGCGTATTTTCATTAGACACACAGCAGAAGCCTTGCGAGAGTTCAATCAGATAGCGGAGAATCAGATCAAGGGCGGGCTTGTTTTCTTTTCGGAAGAAGGTGATTTTCACTGATGAAAGCCCGAAGCTGGGCCCGTGTTACTCAATCCTGACTCATGAGCACCCTGGGGCCAGAGAGCAATGAGCGCAGGAGAATGAGTCCACCTATAAAGTGAAGATGATTTATGAAGAATGAGATGAGATACTGTACAGCACCCTCCCGTCAGCTCTCGCGGAGACGCGGAAACAACGGCACGGCCCGAGGCTGCCGGCTCTGCCTAGCTTTCTTTCCCTGACGCCGTAAACAGTGTCTTACCCCTACGTTTGGCCCCGTGCATCTGAGTACTGCCCACCTACTCTGCTGAACCTTCACCACGTCACACACGTCCGGAGTCCCCACCCTCCTGTCAGTCCCATTGTGTTTGAAAGAAAGAAAAAAAAAGCAAGAATGAGTCAACGGACAATAGGTCACCTCTGTTTCCTTGCGCTTATTAAGACAGCGGATCGAGCGTTACGCGAAATACAAGCATCAAATGCTTCGGATTGTAAGGCTTGTCGGCATCATTATCACAAGTTAAACTCACAGCTATGACTTCTTCAAATTCCCAGTCTACCGCTAAATATTCACAGAATTTCTGCGTGTGTTCAAGGAGGAAGCAACAAGATGTTTTCCGTCACTCACTCAGTCGCATTAAGCGATGCCTGGGTGATAATGGCGAACGAACCAGGGACATCAAAGTCCTCCACTCCAATGGCTGGCGCCTTTAACACTTTTCCCCTTGGCCCGATAGTACTGTACACGTCCACTTAGCCAGTAATGAATTCTAGAGAACACACTCACCTCTCCTGTATTAAATCAATTACAGCAGACAAATCCCATTGTTCTCGACTTAATCAAATTAGTTGAGCTGTAGAATGTTTAAGGATTGAACTGCCTGGCATCCATTGTGATGGTCATCTGATGCCCTGTTTGAAATGAAAGGCACTCTACCCTATCAATGGATACCTGCGGTCTATCTGGTTTTTGTTTGCAATGAATTCATACATTCAAGGTTTTGTCAGTCCATCCATGCAGATTTCCTAATTGCTTACCCTGGAACACAACCCCAATAACGCACTAGGGCAGGGATACACTTTCACACACAGACACACTAAGGGCAATTTAGAGATGGCAATTTGACCCAAGTGCATGTTTTGGGATGGCAGGCCTCAAGCCGATCATCCGCAGAAGACGCGAGCGGATTTTGGGAGAACCAGCAAACTCGAAATTACACCGAGCCGAGCCGATTATGTCAAACTTAATACTGAAAGGAAGTGTGCATGTTTAACCTGTGTCTTAAATTCCGCTCCGAGTGTCTGATCAGTGTTCGGTAATATTTTATGGGTCTCCTTTACGAAGCATGTAGAGCTCCCATTAAAGTCTGACTTTTGTTCTGAAGCTGAGTTTGGCTTTCTTGGAAATGTCGAGCCAAAAAAGGACTCCAAACTTAGATTGCACTCGACCCCGAATGCTCCAGCAATGAAAAGATACAGATGGAGAAGCGGGAAAGAGCTCTTAGCTATTTAAAGACGACACTCAGCCGGCTGAACCTGCTGAGCGCAGGGCCGATATTTCTGCGCGTCAGAAAGGCATGGATTGTGTTCCCGTTCAGATCTGTGCCACACACTCGGTGCAGGCTGCTTCGCTCTGATTGGGGCTATTATTTCAATCAGGCTGTTTGCAGGTGGAGATCCGCTCGGCCCACTGTGCGAGAGAGGGACGGACTGGCGGTCTCCCGCCTGACGGACGTGAAAAACGCTTGACGGCTGCGTAGGACGCCCTCAGATGCAGGAGGAAGACAAAGATGAAGATGGGGGGCTAAGGCCAGAGTAACAGAGGGCTACAGCCTTAAAAACCTTCAAGAGGTTTTCTGGCCAACAGACTGAGAACACTCCGACAACTGAGTTAGCAGTTCTCTGTACCGTAATGGCAAATCTTACACGATAACGTAAATGAATACGGACTACCTTTTATTAAGTATAAGTTTTACTGCTATTTTGCTTATTTAACAGTCGTCTTTGCCTGTTTTTTCTTTCGACATATATTTACCGAGGCAATAATTTCACTTTTACAGCCTACAATGCTAACACTTTTGAGCTCATAAAAATGCTAACACGTAGCAAGAGAAATACTCCCGTGCAATCAATATTTGATGCGACTTCAGACGTCACGGGGGCAGGAGCTCTGGGAGGGGATGAGAACGAGATTGCATTAGTCTCGCACGGTGATTTACTGCAATTATGTCATCCATCAGATGGTCATGTTTGGGGCAGGCCGAAGGGAGAGACAAGGGAGGGAGAAAGAGAGAGAGCAGGAGGGTGAGGGCTGGCCACCTAACGGCACCGGCCAGCCAAATAGATCAACCTCCCACTTCTGCCCCACGCTTCACCGAGGCAGGCTGAGGCAACGAAGAACCTGAGGTTGGCTTCCAGCATATGTTCCCCCAGGCCTTGGGCTTCAGATGCCGAAGAGTGCCATCTGTCCAGGAGTGATCAGGCTCCAGCGAGAGCCCGCGGCCCCCATCCAGGATGCTGTGGTCGGCCGCCTCATTCAGGCACGCCCAGCAACAAGAACCCCGGCTCACCGCTCCACGCCGCACACACAACAAAACGCTGATTTGATTAAGTCCCAGGCCGCCGTTATTATTGTTAGGTAGGTGGTGTAGAATTTCAATGATAATCCATAATGCATGACCGGCCCCGTTACCATGGAAACGCAAATTCAAGGTTACCGGCTCGGATGCATAATTGGGTATGCCGCGAGTGCCGTCGAGGTGCTGCTTAACCCCCTTCCCCCCACCACGGAAAGGGGAACATCAATCAAACTGTCGCGACTTGCAAAGTGCCTGCAATCAGATGAAATGCTTTGGGGAGAAAACCTTGACAAACAATGACTCCCACTGGGGGAACACTGCCCAGCACACGCAGGCGCACACACACAGACACACACACACACACACACACACACACACACACACACACA
>JAACJT020000033.1:6030289-6077039 GCA_009936485.2 Gymnarchus niloticus | reverse complement strand
GCACAGTTGTGAGTGGAGTATAGCACAGGTGTGAGTGGAGTACAGCACAGGTGTGTCTTGAGTACAGCACAGGTGTGAGTGGAGTACAGCACAGGTGTGAGTGGAGTATAGCACAGGTGTGACTGGAGTACAGTACAGGTGTGAATGGATTATAGCACAGGTGTGACTAGAGTACAGCACAGGTGTGATTGAGAGAAAGCCTCATTTATGACTGACCAGTGCACAAAGACATATAAGGTCTTCCTCATCACTCCGCCTGTCCCTGAAACAGATGGACAGCCTTAGAGAGTGAACTGTGAGTCCTAACCATCTCACCATCACTGGTGTGGTAGTTAAGAGCTGCATAGCTCTGTATACTAATCCCTGGAGAACAGCCCTTAATCGGATACTTAGGACAAACTGTGCCTGTAAAGTATTACTTTTCTCTATGTTCCGACAGCATGCATAGACAAAATGTCTGCTAGGCGCATTGCATTACATTAGCATTCATTTGCCATATGCTTTGGCCAAAGTACCTTTGCTATTCCTGTGCGAAGATAAACTAATAGTTAAGGGAAAATGTCTTAGGAAAAAAGGATAACACTGATATATTTTCCACTGCGAAGCCGGAGATCGGCAGAGGAAATGGACAGGGTCTCCTGACAGCCCGGATCTCCAGAAACAATCCCAAGAAAGTGTGTAAGGTGCCGCCTTCGGCCAAGGCTGGACCAGACAGAAATATTGTTTTTGACTAATAATGTACAGTGATATTTGCTGCAACAACTCCTGAATATTACTGTACATAAAAATTGTTAGAAAATTTTGATATAATCCCTCTGTGGTTTGTGCTTGAGTCTTAATAGCGTGTGTCGTAGTCAGATTGGAGGTACGCTCTGCGATTTTACCAATAATGAAAATAATGAAACAAAGAAAAATTACTACATGTTTTTCTCAGACTATATATAATGTTTGCCTCTGCTTTTCCTGATTAAATGTACACCTGTACAATTTCCTGCCTTGTCATTCTTCTAAGTCTTGACACTTCCTAGAGTACAATATTTTACTCGCGTATAATTTTTGATATCTGAATTCCATGGAAAGTAAAAATGTTTCAGGTGCTGACAAAAACAAGGACGGAAAAATGAGCTTTTTCTTAGCGGCATTTATTGGCAAAACATGAAAGTGCTCCATTTAGCCCAGCGGATTTTGCCTCTCTTGACTTCACAACACTTTTTCCCGCAGTGTGTTACTAACACCAATGTGTTGGGGATTGTAGGAGATCGAAAACACGCCCAAGCACACAAGTTTACACGTGAACTGGGTGGGGTGATTAGCCCTTAATGGCAGTTACACCAGCTTCATCTCCAGAAAGATGACAAAACATTGACGTTTTAAGAGTCAACATCTGACGGTGTTCTTAACGCCAATCGGTAAAGTGATGTGTTTAATGATGCCGCTATATCTTATATTAAGATAATGTCTGATGCATAAATGTTGGCCAGAGCACTATAGGTGAATGTGCTCGAAGGCATCTGGTCAACTGGTCTCTTGTGAGGGATTTGCTGACGATGATTTTTTTCAAAGGCAAAGACAGATTTATTTGCAGGACTAGGGGATTTCTCAAGCGATTATCCCAGGTAACCATAGGTACAGCAACAAGGCCCATTCTGGACAAGCTGCAGTTCCTTTATCCCATAGCTTTACCTGTTGCCACCATCAAAGATCCTCCGTCAGAGGCTCTCAGCTGTGAGCACTCTTTCTGCAGTTGCATGGCTTCTTACAAAATGTCCCATATCCGTCTCTTGGGGATAGCCGGCACTGTCTTTGCGGTGAAAGCCTCTCCTCGTCAAGGGAGCCACACACGACCATGCTGCTTAACCACGGCTAACCAGTGGCTTTTACTGCTCAGAAGGCTGTTAATTCCAAACTAAAGCCAGAGGTCCCACAGGAGGCCATGGTCAGATTCGGGTTTGCACTTGGATCAATACTTTTCAGGCCGTGTCCTGAGGTTCACCTGTAACTGATGCACTCCCAATATATCCCCAGTTGCCTGGCATTATGCTATCAATCTGAACAACATGAAGGCAGAAGAAGAAATTTATAGAAATAATATTGGTCTTTTTAACAATTATGGAAAGGATTCCATTGTGTAATCTGAGTCTGTTTAATTTTCTCATTTCATTTCCTGATTCCCCCCCCCAATGTTAATTGTGACCTTTGGATACAATCAAAAGATATCATTGTCACCACGGTGATCCCACAGTAAAGCCTTTTGTTTCCGGTCTGGAGGTAGCTCAGAGCCGGCAAAACACATTTAATTGTCATCTTGTTATCTATGATATCCTGAACCTCAAAGGACTCTTCAGTGCCTTCGGTACTTTCATTAAAATCAGGAAGCGGGAGAATTTGAGCATCGCTATCCTCCTCTAAATCATTTCACGGGACTTAGGATAACAAAACTGATCTCCTGTAACAAGCTCCTCACAGTTTTACACCTTAAACTATGAAACCTGCTAATGGAAGTAATGCTTGTAGGTAGTCTGCTTCAGTCACTAGGTAACCATTAAAGATAAAAGGAATATTCTTGTAAATAACGCAGAGCTCACGCCCACTGTACCAGGGAACCAGCTGGGCATAATGTATCTACTCCCTAATAAATATACACCACCAGGGTCCAATCAAGACTACGGTTTCTCCTTTTGCGTCTGCCTTGTTTGGTGCCCGAGTTTCTCATATGGTCGTAGCTGCTGTGCCATCTGTCTTCGGTTCCAGTTCATATGCCTCAATGCCAATAAAGAAGGCAGCCGATTAAAACAGCCCAGACACTTAATGATTGCGAAACGGGGCCAATCGACCCCGGAGGAGGCACCAGGGGTTAAAGCAGAATGCTATTAAAATTAAGGGAAGTTTAGAGTTTCCATCTCCTCGCTAATCTCTTGAAGCGAGCCATGGAGTGCCAGCCGCCGATAAGGTTCCTTGTCTGTCATACGTGAGGCCCACTATCGATTGTTACCGTCGGGTCGGAAGCGGAGAGAGTCGGGTGGTTTTTTCAACGTGTTCGATCAGGGTATACGGTGAGTGCCGTGTTGATGAAAACATCATGACGAAATTCAGCTGATCCAGAATACAATCTCCCACCTTGATCTCATTCTGCATTCATCTTTATTTTGCATTTGAAAAAAAACATTTCTTATTCAAATATAATGCAATTTCTTTTCTTTTACTATTCTTTACAGGATTTTTCTAAATAAGACCAGCAGTCAGAAGCACCATCAGAACTTCCAGATGACCACAAACCCTTCGAATCGTTAAAAAGCCAACAATCGCATCTTTGCATTTACTTAACATTAACATCATAAATCTGAACGACCACGAGTTGAAGGAAGGAAAGTTTACACTAATCTCAATCATCCCCCTTCCTTGGATGGTAATATTTCTACAAGTGAACCCTTCGGAAAAGATACTCATGCTCCTAAGTTACCCCGGCTTCCTGTAGCATCCGTACTGCATACCGACTACATCTGGCCCTCAGACGTGTCTGGAGAGAGATACACAAACTAACTGCGATTTTCATCAACAGCAAACACGTGTTTCTGAAGGAAATGCTTAGCGTCTTCCTCTTTCTCCTAGCAGGAAATGTCTGTGACATGTTCCTCTGAGTTATAACGGCTCACGGCGCAGTGGTCTTACCCAGGGAGAGATTAGTTCGCTACTCTGGACCCCCCACTGGCGATTAAAAGACAAACAGACTGCAAAGATTACATTACATGGTGCTAGACAGCATCCTCTCACCGCACACGCGTGTAAGACAGATACCAGTGTCACGGCCTACTAATTCACATACTTCACGTGTACGTCCGTGATCTTGCGTGCAGACCCACGAGGCAGTTTGTTTTTGAATATGGCTCTGCTGACTGCTTCCATATTTGGACAGACAATTGTTGTTGTTTTTTTTTTTTTTTTTAATACAGCATAGTGTAAATCATGCTACAATCATGGCTAAGATCACAACAACCCCATAACCATCAGCTTCCTCATTACTGGGTGATTTGTCTTTATTTATTTAATGATGGCTGTTTATTGTGCTTTGTTTTAGCTTGTTGGCTCTCGTTCTGTCGATTATATTTAGCTTATTAGCTAAATTGCGATACGTTTAATACCGATGATAGAACATCAAAATACATTTGTTTTTCGGGGAAATGCCATCCACCACTGACAGTTCTCCCAGCGACATCTTTAAGCTGTTACTCCAGCAGCCTGGTCACGTGACTGCTGATACAGCATCATCTGATCAATCATGAAGGTCACATTCATAAGGCCATCGGCAGGTTGTCCAAAATGTCTGCCCCTGCGATAACACTGTGTGCCCGGCTTCTTTCGGCACTCTGACTTACCCCAGCGCAGGGGGCCATCATACCCCAAAGGGACTAGAACTTGCCCCCAGGCCCTAAATACTACCTGCGCCCAAAGTCCTTCCCAAGTAGGGCTGCTCAACAGGAACCCTTTTCGGACCGTCCGGAGTTGGCCAAAGCTCCCTAGCTCCATCTGAACGGGTCACGGTTGACCCTTTTCAGCTGATACTTTGCTCAGGTCCCCTCATTGGCAGAAGCAAATGGAAACATGATTTAAAACCTCAATCGACGGCAACTGGTTTCCATTTCGTGTTCTTTTTTTTTTTTTGCTCTAGAGTATGTTTCTTAACAATCTAAAACTTAAGGGTAGTTTAACCTTTTCACATAAACCGCAGTTGGACCCTGGGTAGCTTGCAACATCTGAGGATAGTGATATCTGCTGGTTCTCCCCCACCTCTGTCGACAGCTGTGGGTTTTCATTGTGGGAACACAGTCGAGTGTCTGTACCCTTCCCCGGAGGCGCAGACACACACGTGCGCGTGTGGGCAGGCACGCACACACACACACACACACACACACACACACACACACACACACACAGAGAATCAAATGGTGCTTTGAGATGAGAGCTCCAGAAGATGGCTTCACCTGCAGCCTGCTTTTATTGGTCGAGCCTGACACAGATGCGAAGGCTCGATTAACCTGACATTCCTAAGCGTTGTGAACCACGCCGGGGATCTGAGCCTTGAAGAAGTCATTCGACGCTGCAAATGTCCAGCGGCAGACCACACAATCATTCAAACGACGTTAAATCATCTGGAATTTGTTTGCAGGTCCTGCACCCTCTTCCAGATGACTGTCATTTGCAGCCCTTCACGAATGCAGTTGTGTCAGACCACTTAGAGCCTGCAAGAACCTGGCTGAGTGTCCCTGTTGACCACTCGTGCCACCCTGGAGCCCCGTGCATATTTCCAGTGAAAAGCTATCAGTGCAAACATTGCATATACATTTCTGAGAGACATGCTATCAGGCTCTTGGTACACGAACCCACAAATGGCTCTGCTATCAGGTTCTCCTGTAGGTGTTTCTCATATATCCCCCCCGGCATATGCTTTCAGGTTCTCTTGTGGCCAGACAGCTGTGCATCCCCACCCCCCCCTTTCACCTCGACCCTTGTGAACCGCACTCTGAGAAGCATGACAAAGAGGCTTAAAGTCCTTTCTAAATCTAGGTCCCCGGGTAGTCGAGCCAACACTCCCCCTAATGCGCGTTCTAGATGTGCTGAATGCCAAACCAGCAGCTATGGTCACACAGCCCGTTCCATTAAGCTGGGGCTTACTTCCTTTGCACCGTGGCCTAGACGTCTCACCGGCAAAAGGTCCTCCTGCTTGATTTATTCGTGTAGCCACAATGCCGACATTTCAAATGTTTAACACTCTAATGCGGAGATGTCAGGCCTGGAGATCTGAAAAATAAACCATTCTGTTTGCCTTTTTAATGGGCCTTTTTTTCCCCTCCATGTTTTTCTTCTGCGTATACACGTGTGGTTTACCAACACAGCCTGGGCCACTGGAGTCTGTAAGGAACAGCCTGGCACCAGCAAACACAATCAATTGGTCACTCTCTATAAATCATCACCCGAGTCCCCCAAGCCACACATGGGTAAAAAAAAAAAAAAAGAAGAAATACAGCCAGGGAGGAGAAAGGAGAGGGTACGAGTCGGAGGGAAAAGGAACAACTGGCCAGCATTCCAGCGAGAGAAACTGGAGAGCTACTCAGGGTCAGCAGATGGAAACACTCATCAGCAGGCCGGAAAAAAAAAAAAAAAAACACGAGAATCCTCGAGAGAGGAAAGGAGCGATAAGCCAGTCGTGTACCTACTCGTATGTTTATGCATGTGTTTTATAAACTACTGCCTGATCATTAATGCTACTCATCCCGTTGAATATGTCATGCTCACCTTCGATTTGCTTTCATTTTAAACTACACTGCATGTGGATGCATGTAACATCCTTTCAGGCCGATGCAGTACCACACAAACAGCTGTGCGACTTCCTTATTAAGCTATCCGTGGACCCACTATGCATACATCTCCCACAATGCCCTCTGGCCAGCCTGTAGAGGCCATTGGTGTTAGCCACATGTCTGACAAATGAGGGGTTTTGGTCTACAAACATCTGCACAGACTTGGAGCTAATGGCTCCAACTCCAGTGGGGGAAGTAATTCTTTTAAGTATAAGACATAAATACAGCTCGAGTGTGCAATTGGGCATTATAGGTATCACCTGCAGTTATTAAAATTAAGTGCAGCAGAGTTACCGTATGTCTTGTGGTATATGTTCCTTTTAGATGCATTTCTGTACACAGAAGCTAAACGGTCCATGACTCTGAGAAATACGTGTGTAAGGATTCGGGACCCAGGGTTTCCAAAACCGAAGGGAAGACGCGTTTTCCATGGAGCGCAATCCGTAAAGAATCTGTGTAGGTGTCTCCTGCATTCATGCCTGTCAGCCGGGCCGGTGTACGAGTGCTGGAAGAGAGCTTGAAAAACGACACCCAAAGAGCAACTTAAATGCTGCAAACACGGACTTGGCAGGGCGGGGGGAGGAATAAGCCAAGAGGTGCACGCCGAGGGAGGGGCCCCGCGGGCGGTCCCCGAGCTGGTGGGCCCTGACCTGGCTCCCGCCGAGCTGAGACATCCTGGCATGATGCGCCACCCCCTGCATGACGTCTGGGCCGTCCGATTGTTACACGGCGTGTTAAAAACAACAGGAGTTGCGGCCATGTTCTCTTCATTCTCTACAAAGGCCTTGATTTAGCGTAAAAGACAAACTTCTTTTCTTTTAATGTATCTGCAAGACATGGGAGCTCCACGTTTAGTAGAAATCAAGCCTTTCATTAATACCAAGAGCACTTTACAGCCCAGAAGAAGCCAAAGCTTTGATATAATGTGGCCGTATTATAATTTGCAGATCCCGTTTGAGTTGATTTATTGTAGATAATTTTTTAGGTCCCTTTTACTTGTCCCAAGTCCTCAGCAGTGCGAAAAAACAGCCTTGGAGCTTCGATTCTGTTTGGAAAGCATTCAGAAGGAACAGTTTAATTTTTCCTGCTGGCACAGCGCCCTCTCAGAAAGCCTCTGACTCCTAAGGGGTGGTGCAGCTGTAAAACTCTCCTCCTCTTGGCAGGAGAAAAGACAGACTTCAGTCCGGAGATGAGGCTACGATGCGTTGACAGCGTTAGTCTGTCCCGTCTCATGAGGGCGATACCGACCAGTCTTAGAGCGGCTGGCATTATCAGACCTGTCCCGTGCTAGCTCGAACACTTAATTCTTAAAAATTGGAACTGGAAAAATTTCTATCCACGTATCGCGATCTGCGGGGCTCTCCATCTCTGTAGTGACCACTGTTACATGCATAAACCCGGTCAGGGCCACTCACAGCTGAGTTACCTCGTGTTTCGTGAACGTGCCGATATTTTCATGTCTTCCTTGCTCTCCGATTGCCGTTGACGTAACTGGGGCAGTACGGCACCACACAGTTCAGTGCGTAATGGCATCCGGTGACCATATGGCCTCAGAGAGATTGAAACATATAGGCGTGGATGATCAGGATAGGTTTTACTCTCTCAAAGAGGCTTCAGCGATGGTGCAGGTGCACAGGAAGTGACACGCGTACGCAGGAAGGGCCGTCCGTGCCTCCACTCAGCTCTACAATTGTACCGGACCTCTGAGCAACTACCTGGCGGACATGAATTGGAAGCTTGCACCCAGATTAAATATGCATCAGCAGGTCATCATCAAACAAGCCGAATGTACACACGATCTTCCTTACCTCACAAAGTGCATTTTTGACTAATCGCTTTATTCTCACATCAGCCCATGGACCTCCTTTACATAAGCGTGTCATCACAGCCTGCTGAAGGGATAATGCAACTTTTGTCATTTACAGTCTACGGTCATGTCAAATCTGTCAATTAACTCTTACGTATTTTAAGACACCAACCCCAGTAAAATGTTGTCTTTTTAAGAAGTTACACAATAACAAATAACAGTGTTCTGTTCAAGGCAGTCATACAGTCTAAATTTATAGGAATGGTTACACTGAGCTGCACTTTTAGTCAAACCATCCTGCATGCGTGACCTAACCGTGTTCTTCATTACATGTGCCGATGACGTATGCATGGAGTGGTTTATTCTGTACGCTATATTGACATGCATTTAATATCTTCTTTACGCCAAATAGCTTCTTGCCTGTTGGAAAATCACAGCTGTCTTGTGTTCCTTCCAACACCTGCTGCTTGAACATTACAGGCAGGCTTACAATTGAGCTCCAAGACAGCCCCTCTGGACAGGCCCGGACATTCAGGGGGGAAATCTTTCGGTCTTATGAAATAGGTGAGATCCACTCTACCTATAATTGTGGCTTTAGAGGCCTCGGTTTTATTTTCGGCCCCACCGTGCACATGCAGGCTGCAGCACGAGACGAAGGAATCCCGTTGATGGCGTTTTATTGCCAGAGATGAAATGGCATTTCAGCCAGCTAATGAGCCACTTCAATTGGATGGGTGTGTTTGAAACTGGCAGCTCGGCGAAAAAAGAATATAAATAAATAAATAAAATTAAAAACCGTCAGACGTGTAAAACAGGCAGGCATAAAAATGTGATACTATACAGACAACCAGAAATTCCACAGTATTTCTTACGGGGAAGCCAACACAGGGGGTGCTCCTGTAAAGCTCTCACAATAGAAGGAGAGTGGTGATCTGTACGATCGTTCGACGAGCACCAGAAGACTCTAAAATTATAATGCAGTCCCATATGGGAATACACTTCACCAGCACGATCTGAACCTATGACCTCGTCAGGCACGTCACGTATTTTCCTTCTTGAAGAACGTCAGCTGTAGGGTGGAACAGATCTCGACTCGCCTTTTTTTTTTTTTTACTGGTTCTAAACGGCAGGTGGTTCTAAGGGCAGGTGAAATGCAAGCGACCGTCTCAGACGTTAATGTTGGGGAGAGAAGACGCTCGGTCAGTCGGCTCTACATTACACACTGAATGATTCTTGATGATCCACCTGGTCTATTAGCATTCTGTTGCGGTAGAGACGGACCAACAAGAGCCAATTTCCCAGACTAGGTGCACATCCGCTGCTTTCCAAGCCGCTCACCGGTTCGATGCGATGGGTTGGTTCTAATTGTGTGTGTGTGTCCTGCCAAAAACACACAAGGACCATACAAGATTAATATACATGCCATATAAGATAATAAGAAGAAGAACATCTGTTTCTGAATACATTTTTCCATTTCATTTCATTTCCTGTGGCTCGCCAGGAAAAGTTAAACCGTTAACTATTCAAACGGAAGTCTTCTAACGCAGAACTCTAACATGCGCGTGCTCACATACACAGAATCGCTGGGTACCTGGCTTTTACCATAAGCACTGTGCCGCTGATTTTTCCATAATGAAAGTCAGAGGGTTCACGCCAGAAAGAACAATGTACCTCACCAAAACATTATGACCACTCCTTAGTGGGACAATTGGCTCTTCGCAGCAGCCAAACAGCACACCTATAAAAGTAGAAATAACAAAGGTGAGCAGAGGCGGTTGTGCCGTACGGTCCAGGCTACTTGTCCATCCTCGGCAGGTGGCATGACCTCCTTGTGCCACCAGTCCTGCGGCTATGCGCAGAGGCTTTATTTTAACGGGATCGCTGAAGGTTTCCACGGTGATGTCGTGCAATGATGACACTAGAGTTCTCCACAGCGCATCACGAGTCCTCGGCGAGGGTTCCAAACACTGAATCCGACGGTATCGGTCACCTCGCAGATGTTCAATTGGATGGACATCTGGCAAATATGGCGGCCTGGATATTAATCCGGAGTCACGGTCAAACTCCTCAAACCATTTGCACACACTCCTAGCAATATAGCTAGGCAAATCACCCGGCAGTAGCCAACCCTGGCCATCGAGGTAGACAGCCATCATGATGGTGACCTGATCCACCTTTATGGACAGTAGACCTGCTTCTGCCCAGCATTCACCTGTCCTTTTACATAACATTTATCATTTGTACCTTTCTAGGTGGGTGGTCATCGTGTTTTGACTGGACGGTGCATGTGTGAAATTCTGCAGATTGTAGTATCACATTCACTGCAGTTACACAGCGATCATAGGATCTCACAGTGTGGCAATTCCGAAATGTTCACATGTTATGAATACGAAGAATTTTTACACTTATGCATGCGAAGGCCATCATTTTCTTTCCTGATCACAGTAAGGAGCTCGTTTTCGTCCTCTTTCGTGAGTCTTTAGTGCTGAGACGCCCCCCCGTACCGTTTCTTAAGGGGGCCTCCCCTCCTGACTGGACGGCACTCCTTCAAGACAGATGTGTAATTGACATGTCTTTGTTCACAGACGTGGAGTGTGATAGGAAGGCTGCAGGTTAGAGCATTAGAATGACCTCGTGTTCACCTCCTCAGTACTGTTAGCTACAAATCAAGCCTAATTAACCCGCCCTTTGGCGCTGCACTTTGAAAACACCCTTCTTCAGCTGCCCATCCCCCACCCCCACCCAGGCATCCATTCATCCATCTTCTAACCACTTATCCTGGTCAGGGTCACAGGGGGCCCTGGAGCCTGTCCCAGGCAGCATAAGACACAAGGCAAGGATACACAGCACAGGACATATGCACACAAGGGACAATTTAAATATCCCAGCTCACCTACCCACGTCTTTGGAGTCCAGGAAGAAACAGGAGGACCCAGAGGAAAACCAGCTGACATGGGACAAACGTGAAGACTCGAACCCGCAACCCTGGAGACGTGAGCTAACACTGTTACCCACTGAGCCCCACTGCTCATGGTACCTTTCACTTGCCGAATTCTCACAATGCGATCTGGTTTGAGGGTAACATGTCCTCCCACTGCCCATTACGTAGATCTCAGGTGTGATCTGGAGCGCAGCCATGAAAAGATGAGCGGACAAAAAATAGTTTGAATTGTTTTCTTTTAAACGAGTCAGAGAGATGCCACCAGTCACTATGTACCCATGATATAACCGGCATCGGCCAGAGCCCGGTTTGTGACCACATTCTCAAAGGTTTGAAAAAACGATGTGGCAGATTTAAGCAGAGATATTCCCTAAGCTTTGATTTCCTTTTTCTGCCTGCAAATGTAATAAAAATGTAGACTGAAATCCATGCAGAAATCTAAATTCAAGTAGCTGTTGCTTCAGACATTTTCACTTACAGATGCTGTGATTGTTTTTTTTTTTTTATTTTTAAACCCGGTATAAAATGATATAATTACACTCCATTAAAAATATTAATGTTCTGTATTTTTTTCCATTCGGGCAGAATCTGGAAACCGCCACTTGGGCAGTCTGTGCGTTTCTTGCAAAAACATACACCCGGGATTGTATTATCATTATTTAGCTAGCCCTGTGCTAGCATTTTAGCGTGCAAACATAGCTTATTGTAATATCATAATATCTCCACTTCTCACCGGCAAAGAAGGGAATGATAAGCAGCTGACCAGAGCCAACAAGCACCGACATTATTCTGGTTGTACATAGCGCCTATAACCTCTGATCGCAGGCCGTTGTGTGGCATCCACACCAACTCTCCCAGCAGGGTTCTCACAGCCAGACGACAGGGGAAATGACATCACAAGTGTCCTCTATTTGATAGCCGAAGGGCCAGATCAGAGGAAGAGCGCTTGACCGTTCTTTAAGTCAAAATGACTTCATGGAATATTCTATCTGGCCACCCAGTGTGTGTGTATGACCAGTTTCAGTGTCAAAAGAAAGTTTGGTCTCACTGAATCCAGACTTAATTATGTTTTTGACCATGGTGTTATATTCAGGCCAGATATCGTTGCCCCAGGATTTGTTGAGAACGTATTAGCATCCTGTTTTTTTTTTCTATTTTCTCCATATCGTTTCATATTTTCCAGTACTTAGTGAGATGTGTTTCAAAATGTGGCTAATTAGCTTCTGTCACGTAGACCTTGCTAAGGTTTTCTTTCGTCCTTTCTCTGTGTTTTGACCGTTGATTTATTTTTTTTTGTCGTTGCTTTCTTGTCTCCATTCTAAGCTCGCCTAGCCTTTTCACGGTCTGAGCTGAGAACAGTGTGTTAATGCTCGTCGGCGGTCCAGACCTCAGCTGTCTCACATCTGAACACGCGGGTGTGGGTGTTAGTCCCGGGGGTGGGTATCTGGCAATGCTCCTTTGTACCTGTCTGCATTGCCGGCTGCATTTGTTCTTGCAAACACACGGCTTATTGTCTGCCAGGACAGGAGGTGTGTCAGGTATTTGCTCCATCTGTCTTAGACGAAACGAAGGGCGAAAGGTCAGGGTGGAAACAACCCAGCAGGGGCCTTGCTTCCAATGATCTGTTGAACCCGGGAATGCTTTCACGTAATTGGACCGCCTCGCCATGGACTGCATCGAACTGGTACTGCAACTATGTAATTGGTCTCAAATGTGCCACTTCAGTCCAATAGAGAAACGACATGTATGGAGTTTTCTAATTGCACTAAAGACTAAAATACAGCTACGTGCACATCAAAACATCTGATCAAAGCCTACAAAGAAATATACAGCCACGTATGATTCACAAGCCTTCGCTCCCAGTGTGAATTCATTACTACCGGTATGTTAGCTAATGCAGCATTATACTATACTACTTCTGTTAATTGTTCCACACCTGCAAACTATTGTAGGCCCCAGTAACTCCTGCTGTTATGTTGCTTCCAAGCAAGACACGACTCTCAAGGTTTCCTGCTCTGTGGACGTAGCCGTTGGTGGTGACCGTATGGTCTGTAAGATGTTTGATAGGCTGCTCGTTTTCAACTACTGCACGCGCTCGCCAGTCATTTTCAGCTGGGTCCTGCTGGCTCGCAGTGAGCAAAATGTTACCGTGGGCTCGGAACGCAAAGCTCGAAGTTAACCATCAGAGAGCAAGCTGAGAACTTTGGTAAGAAACTCTTTAGGTCAGATGTTAAAAAAAAAAAAAAAAGATAAACATTCGGACAGCTCTGATAATTACATGAAACACGTGTACTCTTGGTGTTGCATACTGTCCTGGTATTGTTGTTGTTGTTGTTGTTGTTTAGTCACGCAGTCGTGTCCGACTCTTTGCGACTCCATGGACCACAGCACGCCAGGCCACCCTGTCCTCCACCGCCTCTCGGAGTCCTGGTATTACCTACCACAAATGACTGAAGTTTACTTGTGACCACAGTCATAAATAAAAAGCTACCATAATAATCTCTTAACGTGTAGTATTACCTTGAAACCCATTACTGGAACACTTGTTTTCTGTGTTGGAAGTGTGGAAACCATTTTTAACAAAATATCACATAAGAAATTAAAAAAAAAAACAAATGAGGTTCTGTTGTGTAATTAGGGTTAACAGTGGCAAGTTGAGTGATCTTGCAACCAGTGACAGAATTGCTAGGTGTGGCAAAGTCGAGGGCAGCCAATCAGGGGGCTTCGGGGATCGCTTTCAGTCCTCCTGAGGTGGGGGTGCACCAGTGAGAGTGGGATAGCTCAGTACGTGGCTCCACCCTCATCATTCAAAGGGATCTGTGTCGATGGTTATTACAGGACTGTCACCGCAGCTGTGTTTTCTGCCGAAGCGACTGAGGCCTCGGCGGCGGATCATGGTTCAGGCCATGTCGCGGGAGAAGTCTTCTCAGCAAACCCTCTGGGGAGGGTCTGCAGGTGAGGAAGGCTTCGGAAGGCCCGTTCCAGCTGGCCGTCACTCATCGACTCTCAGCCTTCCAAGAACATGCAGACTTCGAGCTTTGTTATTTTGAAAAGTCCGTTCCTTTTTGCCGGTGCTTTTTACTGATTGTAATGGCAAGAAAAGTTGCATGAGTTGTACAGGAAACTGTACAGCTTGCAAAAATCTGGGAACATTCCAGCATCACGGTGAATATATACTATAAGAGAGACTTCATCAGTATCTTGTGATACCTTATTCCAAAATCAAGCAGACAAATAACTGAGGAAAAATATGCTTTTATCTCAGGTGACTGGCTGTGATCAGCTGTTTCCTCCTTTAGTGGTTGTAATTGGTCTAATTGGTTTTCGGACTTTGTAAGCTCGCTTTACTTTAAACATGCTGCCATCCTTGTACCCCTGCATTTATCACTCACACACAAGACATGAAGAGCCCTTAAGGGTAAGGTTTGAAACTAACCTGATGTGAATATTTAGCTATTGAAAGCAGATGTTTATTCCCTGATCCAGTTTGAAAGCCCCGTAGCCCTCGGTAATGGAAATCCTCTGGGTCATTAGCCTGTTAAACGTCGCTATACTTACGGTGAATGGACTTGTTATGAAAACACGTAAACAATCTCTGCTGTTGGTGTTTAAGATGATTCAAAGTGCTCAAGCTGATTCCTTCTTTGCTGCTGTTAGAAAACATCTGTTCAGCCAAAAATCTCTCACGTGTTTTGAGTTACAGATGACAGGAAGCAGGAAAATCGAACCCGGGAAGCTCAGCCTTGTTCAAATAAATTGTTCCATATGTTTGATAGACTGCATTTCACATGGGGACGTGTAGGGATATCGGTATGCTATAGTATGTCATTCTTTTAATAAGCTTTCACTCAACATCACTTACATTTATGGATAAGGCGACTGTTTTCTCTCTTTTTATGTCAGATATTACTGCCCTACTCGAACCTGCAATCTTTATTCATTACAGCGTGTGGACTCTCCACAACAGGCTAAAATAAACTGATTTTACTGTAGGCATTCTGGATGGTGAGCTGCTGAAATTTCCAGTATGTTAACATGCCCTGTGACTGTGTTTAAATTAAAAAATTCATAAATTAAACAAGTGATACTTCCTTACGATTGTCCTCAAACTGGGAAATCTGTTCAACAATTCTGGATTTGTACCTATAGCCACCTAGGGGTATTCCAGAAAGCAGGTTTAACATATCTTGTAGTTAAACCTGAATTGAGATTAGGGAAAACTGAGAGCCTGACTTCTGGATTTGAATCTGGACAATGGTATCACAAGCATTGATTTGCTCTTCGGGGTACCCTCGTCAGCCATGGCTTTTGAAGCTTCATTAAGCACCGGCATTGATTTGCTCTTCGGGGTACCCTCGTCAGCCATGGCTTTTGAAGCTTCATTAAGCACCGACATTGATTTGCTCTTCGGGATACCCTCGTCAGCCATGGCTTTTGAAGCTTCATTAAGCACCGCCATTGATTTGCTCTTCGGGGTACCCTCGTCAGCCATGGCTTTTGAAGCTTCATTAAGCATCGCCATTGGTTGGTTAGTTCATGAGATTCCAACGCACCACGGGTTTTGAACCCTCATTTGTCTCATCACTACCGAGTGCATTGTGGTCTAGTGAGAGGGGGCAGGTTATATATGTGAATATTTAATGTTAAAAAAAAAATAAAAATCTCAACAGCACAGCAGATGAGCAATCGTGAACAAAGAAAGTCGAATTTCGCTTCAAACTCATGGCTATATAAAATTCCATATACCGGTATGTAAGCACAAAAATAGAACAGTAGACTCAGGTTCTGCTGACACAGACTTTTTAAGTGAATCTCAAGATGTTCCTGTTCTCTCTAAAGGGTAAGTTGCCTGCTTTAGGTATGTTTCAGGCTGTAAATAAAATGAATTCTCGATAAATACGCAACTCCCTCAATGATGGCCATATGCCACTACATACACCTTGTGATTTGTTATTCTATGCCAAAGAAACTGTCATATGAACTTTTAATGTGATCAAAAATACCCAAATTTTCAGCCATTTTTGACTGATACAGAAAAATGAACGAGCGTTTAGGCCCACAACCCCATCATCCTCGATTCCCAGAAAAACACGGCGGCCTGAAAGCCACTTCAGTCAAAATTGCAAACGCTCGTCGCGATGCGTTTGGACAGCCACACGGCTGTGAGACACACTTCTACACAACGTAGTGTCTTGGAATGACACGTGCGCTTGCTGCGAGCTAGGAACAGGAAAAACTTGAGCGCACGGTTCTCTGGGGCCGAAGGTGGAATCTGGTCTGTCCCTCAGACTGTTCTGACGGCAGTAAAGAGTGAAGAAACTGCGACATGAGCCAATATGCAGCCGTTTATCCTGGAATACAGCCTGTCAGCATTAACAAGCGTCAGATTCTGGAAGGACGGGTCGCCTTTGTGTATGGGTTTTCGAGGAAGAGTCCTGTTATGACTTGCATGCAAAAAATGTGATTGAATGAACTCAACAGGCTACAGGACAATAACATAGTTCATGGAACATGTAATGCATATTTGAAAGACAGAATTTATCTGGTAGTGTGGGCCATCTCTGTCAACTGGATGAGATACGCATATTAGTTTTGGATTTCTGCTAATCTTGACATGAATGAAACATGCGCTATGAAAACATAAGATAATATTCTGGAAAACTTATTATTTCAATAAAGACGTAGACAACGTACTAATGATTGTGGACAAGTTCCTGCTTCATCCAGCATCCATCCTTAGTTTTGTTTCTCCGCTAAGTGAAGTGATTACTTGAACTACAGTGATAGACAAAGACCAGAACGCCGTGCTTTCGTGGGTAATGAAAGAGGTACGAAATGGAAGGTTTCTACCTGACGTTTTTTAAAGTGAACCAAGCCATTTATCTTCCGCGTGCTTTATCCCTACCAAGAATGTGTTTATTTACAGAAAAGATCTCTGTACAGAACATTTACTGAAATGTCACGTCAAGTCTGAATGTGCGGTGGACAGTTTCAAAACAGCTGTGAGAGTACGTCGCAATTTCTGGCCCTTTAATGTAGATAATGAGGCAATTATTTCTGCTAAGATGTAGGCTAAGTGAGGGCAATTCCATTGGCTTGTAGGCAGATCCCAGACATTCAGAACTGTTACCTGCGGGCCCTCTAAACAAGACTGCAGTCCCCACAGTTTTGACATGCTGTGTTTGTCATGCTTTGGCTGGGCCCTCTCCAGGCCCCAGGTAATTAACTGGAATGTCAACATAAGATAGACCGGCTTTAAATAATAGCGTCTTTTATCTTCAAGTCATGATCATTATCTCTGTTTTTTTTTTTTCCTTCCTCACTGTCTGTTGCTCCCTCCTTCTCTCTCTCTCCCTCTGCCATTGTCGTCTTTGTTCATAATTGATTATATCCTCTTCTCACCTTTAAATTAGTCTGCCCCTAGGACGGAGGACTCAAGGAGGCTAGCACAGGAACTTCAGCTTAAAGTAGCTGCGAGCAACTTCTGAGTAAGCACCAGCCCCCACTGCCTGTTTTACCCCTAGCTGACCGGAGTGCCTCACAGCAGCATAATAAATAATGGGAAGGAGAGGTGATACATTTTAATCATCTTCAGGACAAAAGTCTGCTCTCAGCTCAGATGTGACTTTAATTTTCATCTGATATATTATTTTTCTATTTTTGCTTTCTCAGGTCCCCTGCTCTCCAGGTCAGTTACAGTTAAGACGTAAAGTGCTAGCTTTTGAAATATCCTAAAGCTAAGAGACGTTGTCGGCTTCCAGGATGGTGCGGGATTCTAACAAACAGCAGCTCATTCTTCAATGTTTAGAAGCACTAATTAACGCAGGGAGATAAATTGTTTCCGAGTAGAGGCACTTGAACCTCAGGTTGTAAATTTTAACGCCGATTGGGACCTTTCTGTTCAAAGATCTGGAACCATCAAAGCACCTATGTCATGCCCACACCCGAGTGGCCACACCCAGCCTACTACAGTTCCGCCTCCCCCGAGCGCTGACACCCGTGGCTCATTTGTGATAGACCGTGCAAACAGTTAGCTCTTCGTATGAGCCATACTGAGTGCTGTTTCCTGTCTGTGACCCCTCACTTCCTGTTCCAGCTCCTGACTCCTGCTCTGTGACTTGTGGATTTGATACCCGTGCTGTGTTCTGTGGATTATCGAACCTCGGTCAGACTTTGGCTTGCGACTTTTGGATCTGTCACTTCAACCATTTGCCCGTTCTGACCTAGGACTCCCGTAGGACCCTTTTCCTAATCTTAATCTGTAACTGGACCCTACCTTATTCTGATTTGTTACAGTTTAACTTAAAATACACTGGAAACCACACAAGGGCCTCCTACTGTCTGTGCATAAAAACAGCACTGAACAATGAGCCTTCTGACCACGTCAAAGCTCCTCCAGATGCAAGTGGAGAAAATCGAGAATAAATACCCCAACAATCCATCTATCCATCCAGTACAGGATCACAAGGAACCTATCCCAGGCAGCACAGGACAGGGGAAGACCTTGGACAGGGTGCCAATCCATAGCAGGTCCCACACAATCGAACGCTACGAGCAATTTAGTGGCAGTAGTTTGACTGGCTACATGTCTTTGGAGTGTGGGAGGAATGAGGAGGACCTGGAGAAAACACAGGCAAATCGAGGAGAACATGTAAGCTGCACACAGCCAGGAGGTGTGAGACGACAGCGTTAACCGCCCATATATAGATAACCCTGTATTTAGTGTTAATGATGTCATCTTTAAGACTGCATTACATCAGTTTGAAGACAAAGAGGTTTAATTGTCTGTATATTTGGACAACAAACTGTTTTACTTGTTGTTGCAGACTAATGTTACATGTCGAGCAGTTTTTTTTACCCAAAATTTTAAGAGATGTTTCAACAATAATAAGAATAAGAATAAGAATAAATTTTGGTGAGTGTCAAACAGAGGCACGCTCAGGGTGGGCTACCGCTGAATATAGCTGGCAGACCACCTTTCCGACATTTTTGGATGTGATTTAACAATTAAAAGCTGTCTCCAGCAACCTCGATCGATCCTTTAAAACCGATATTATAAAAATAAGCAGCAGTCTGGTTTCAAGGTCGCTTTCAATGGCCACCTGCCTTACTAGACCTTTGGTATATTGTAAGTACAGAACCTGTGGCCACTCGTTCGTCAGGCAGCACGAGGACTCCCAGACGGCTTCTGTCGCCTTTGACTCGATACCAAGCCAGCAGTAAACATGGTAAACCTCATTACCTAAGCCTGGCTGAGATCCTGACACCCAACCCTGTAGATAGAGCTACAGGCCAGGCGGCTCTCTGCTCTCTCAGTGGCGGACATTGTTGAACCTGCCGGTACGACCGGGTGCAAGCTCATCTTCTGACCACCACCTGCCTGGTGCCCGTGCCACTCAGCACCCGGTCGCCGTGGTTTTGACTCAGACTCACAGTGATGCCACACAGGGGCCCGTTGCAGTAGCATGCGGAGTCCCTCCCTGTGAAATTGCCAGCGGAACTCGAGGATGGTGTCCAGCTGGTTTTAAACAGGTTCTCGGAGACAGGAAAGATGGCTTGGCTGAGTTACAACACTGTCCATCCTAGAACTTCTACCAGTTAAGAACTGCAAACCAATTCATATGTTCAAAAACCCTCATGAAGGTAACTGATTAGACCCATCGTTTCCAGCTGGAATTCCTGGCAAGCTTACGGCATCATTGACCTCCCTTCCCACTACTGCAGAGGCCTGGACAATGCGGCTGGCCTTCTCTCCACTTTTTTACACGTTCACACACACATATGACAGGGATGGTGGGGTGGAGAGAGATTTAAAGCTTCAACCATGTCCACATGAGATGGGATGAACAAACCAGGGAGTGAAAAGAGTTAACTGTTTACACTGACCGCCGGACACTCTGGCTTCAAGTGTCCGCTAAGTGTCAGGCTCCTGATGCGAGGAAGAGGTGGCCACATCAGAACCCGTTTACACTGGAAGCAGGCACATTGACGATGCACTCGATAAGGGGTAGTCCTTAAAGGAAGACAAAGGTAAACGAGGCCTCACATACCTCAGAATGGCTTGAAATTCAAAACTCCAAAGGACGGTCTTTTCATTGCATCACCCCGACTCTCCAAAAACCCCGTCCTGCACAATATGCTGATTAAATTACGCTTTCTTCAAACAAGACAGACAGACAGTCTCTTGGAGAACTCTAAAAACACAGTTGATAAAAGGTGGTAATATGACAAGTCATCATTCATGCTAATGAAAGAAAATAGATATGCATCCCAAATAATCTGTAGTTCTCGTGAGTACAGGCTGTCAAGCATGGTAAAATAAACGCCACATTTTTCACGTTGTAAAAAAGGAAATATGGAGTGTTTGGTACATGCTATGGAATCCGCTTTCGTTAATAAAAAGTTTACCTATTTCTGGAAGATAATTAGCGGATTGGATTCCGGTTGTGATTTTTGAGAATTTCAACCAGGCTTGTAATTTAAATACACGGTGATCTGGACATCTGTGCATTTGTCGTCTCTTCTTCGTATCGAACCCTAGTCCACTTTTGTTAAGGTATGTTCCAACTCCGTATCAACCCACTGCCTAACTGGGACTTTCTGATTTCGATGTTCGGTTTTCCATCTCATCTGCCTTTCACTTTATGAAATATCTCAAAATATCAAACGGTGTCCATGACCCTCAGACACGTCCTGAAAGGGCCCGGTCATGTGACCCGCACTTCGCTCAGGAAGAGCCTGCGGGGACCAGGACACTGATTCATCCTCTGCCCTTCACTGGATACCCATACGCAAGACTCCAGGGTTCACATCTCCAGTGTGAGGAGTTAGTTACACTGGCTGCCCTCTGACCCCCAGCCACTCGAGAGCTCCACAGTCGCTCACCTGCTGTGCTTTTAGCCTCGTTTAACATGTGAGCCAGGGCCGGCCGACTCCCCACGCACGTTGCCATTCAGTGGTCGATCTCCCACTATTGTCGGTTGGTTACTTACCTCTCTCTTTTCCCAACACCACTCACAGCTCTCATGTACACAACTGCATATTCTACTCCAACAATTATGGTTATAAATGCTTTGTTCAAAAGCACAGCAGGACAAGAGCCTGCCCTTAGCCATTACGCAATACGCTGCCTGTTGATAATAGTAAATCAGAGTAACGTCAAACATAAGCAGCAAACTCAGCATCTTTCCACCTACGACATCTTGACTTGAAAGCTGTAGTCTGGTCCTGATACAGAAGCTAAATAATATAAAAAAAAAAGATAGCTTGTTCGTTTGGCACGTGTGTGTCCTTCATGGGGAGATTTTCAGTCATCATCTACAGAAAAACTAGCTTAGTGGGTATGAATGCTTCAGTGCTTATGGATATTGATGTTTCAAAGAAAGTATGTAAATCACCAGAAAATGTTTCTCTTCTAGTGCTGTTACTGGGGAAAAGGCCAGCTGGTGAAACATGTCAGTGGTAAAAAGGAGCATTATTCTTGAATATTTTAACGATCCTTTTGGTGCAGTGAATATTCAACTTAAACATCGTAGAAAATGCAATTTTCAAAGATGTTGCTCACCATTCCATTTGCTACAGAAAAGAAAAGGCTCCTGGAAATTACATCAAAATCAACACGTGTTACACACAGAAGAGGGCTTTTAAGGAAAACCATGCACACTTAACTGCATATTCATTAAACAGACGTGTCTGCCGGAAAGGCAGATTGTATTTTTTGGGACTGACAGACACTAGAGCACGCCAGATCTGATTAGAGAACTTTGGCTCGGGCTGGATGTGATAATGACTTTTACCAGTGTCTCAACCTAACGGGGGCCTATCTTTCGCTGACATTCTGCTTCCCGTGCAGAAAGCTAGAAAAGCAGTCAGTCTGTTATGAGTATAGCTCAACGAAACAGTATGGGAAAAGCAGGGGTGGTAGCATGGGGGTGGAGGGTGGATTCCACAGGGCTACGGATTGCCCTCTATGGGTGAAGACAAGAAAAGGAAAAAAAAAAAGAACAGGAAGTCTTATCAGATGTCTGTGCACGGCTGGCGGTGGGCCAAGACTGGGGTACAAACTGGTTATGGACGAGCTCTCCGGTGCTTGACACGGCAATCCCAGCCACAGCTTTTGTGGTGCATACGAAAGATCACACCTACTCTGGTTCATGTCAGCTAATATAACGGATTATGCCACTAAATAAGCTATTTTTAATGGAATGATATAAGTATCTTTTTTTTTTTTTTCTCAACTTTACAGCCAAGAAAAATAAAATATAATATAAAATAGACATTCAGGAAGCTAGACTACCAAATCACACGTGAAATTCATTCCTGAAAATATTCACCAGGGTGTCTGAGTTCTCAGATACAAAAAGCAGTGCAGGAAAACAGTCGATTACAGTCTCTGACTCACACTTCTAATGTGAAATCACAAATGTATACACTCCCGCATTGTGGCTAAGGTATATTTTTGTATTATGATCATGTCAGATGCTCTTTGCCAATATAAAAGGCTGTCAGCTCAAAGTTCAACAGTATGTACATTAAATTTAACGGCATTGTATTCATCATGACTTCATTGTAGAGGGCAAGGGCCCCCAGATGAACGCGGAGTGGCTCTGAGTGTCCCTGGTGCGCCCCCTTCAGTCCGGTCACTAGAATGGCGTCTAGAACGAGACGCCCGGACACCCCCGGCATGGCATGCTGATGTTGTTTTGAGCACAGTCGAAATAAAACGACAGAGGACGGCTCGCCGCGCTTCTGTGAAACGTGTAGCTGCCTCTCTATTATTATTATTATTATTGTTATTATTATTATTATTATTTTAAACTTATCGGTGCGCACACAAGAAATATGAACACACCGCGCGCCAGTCCGCCAGCGGCGGCTCGTGCGATTAGGATGCGCGCCCCGCCCACGACTTCTAATGGCCAATGAGGAAGCCGGCGGGAGGCGGGGCAGCGGGTTAAGGGCGTCTGGTGGGAGGGGTCGGCCGATTGGATTGGCCGGCGGCGAATGACGTAATCGATATGAGGAGGCCGACGGCTTGTTAAGGAGGGCAGTGCGCGACTCGGGCGGCAGTGCGGGCTGAGCCGCGGAGACGCCGGGCTTCCGTGGAGCCTACGAGGCGGGACCATGGTGCAGCAAGCCGAGCGTTGTGAGGCGGAGGACGCCACGTCCAGGGACGCCACGGACAACGAGGAGAGCGACCCCATGGCTTCCGGCTCCGTGGCCGTCAAAGCCGACTGGTGCAAGACGGCCAGCGGTCACATCAAGCGGCCGATGAACGCGTTCATGGTGTGGTCCAAGATAGAGAGGAGGAAGATCATGGAGCAGTCCCCGGACATGCACAACGCCGAGATCTCCAAGAGGCTGGGCAAGCGCTGGAAGATGCTGAAGGACAGCGAGAAGATCCCCTTCATCAGGGAAGCAGAGAGGCTGCGCCTCAAACACATGGCCGACTACCCGGACTACAAGTACAGACCCAAGAAGAAGCCAAAGCTGGACGCTTCCTCCAGATCGGCACTGGCATCACCCGAGAAGTCTGGTGCCAAAGCCTCCAAGGCCCCCGGCAGAAGGTGTGCCAAGTTCAAGATGGCCAAGGGGCTCTCGAGACCACCTGCGGTGCATGGCCACCAGGAGAAGGCCGCCAAGACCGCCAAGCGCGACCTGAGCGAGGATGAAGACGAGGAGTACCTAGATGATCTCAAGCAGCAGCAGCAGCTGCAGCAGGAGGAGGAGGATGAGCAGGCGAGGCCATACGGTGTGGCCAAAGTCCCTGCCAGCCCAACCTTGAGTTCGTCTGCTGAGTCCGAGGGGGCCAGCATGTATGACGAGGTCAGGAGCGCCTCGTCGGCGAGACTCTTCTACAATTTCAAGAACATCACCAAGCAGGGCAGCGCCTACACGGCTCCGTCCTCTCGGTCCGTGTCGACCTCGTCCAGTGCCAATGAAGATATGGACGACCTGCTGCTGGACTTCAGTTTAAATTTGGCCCCCGGCACTCAAGGAGCAGAGCTGGGCAACACAAGTGCGGGGAACCTCTCGCTCTCCTTCGTGGATAAGGATTTAGACTCTTTCAGCGAGGGCAGCCTGGGCTCTCACTTCGAGTTTCCAGACTATTGCACTCCTGAGCTTAGTGAGATGATTGCTGGGGACTGGCTGGAGGCGAACTTTTCTGATTTGGTGTTCACGTACTAGTTTTGGGGGGGGTGAATAACATCTAGTAGTAATAATAATAATAAATAATAATAATAATAATAATAATAATAATAATAAGAGGAGTAAGAATTGTCCAAATTGTTCCAAGCCCTGCTTGCCTTTGGTTTATTCTGGTTTAAGAGAGTGGGTCGTGGCAACTGAGAGACTCCAGATGCAAGAGAAGGTTCCGTGGCAAGTCGGCCCGTCCGTTTTACCCAGCCGTCCGCTTTACAGGGTTTTGTGGATTTCTCTGTGGGTCTACGATCAAAACTGTTCAGCTGCACTGGACCGCAACAGGACCGATCTCAACCTCTATGCATCCTTAACTCCGTTCTTGTTTTTTCATAACTGCAGGGAGCTGGAGCACATGAGACTGGATGTGGAGTACCATGTTTCAGGATATTATGAACTTTCTAAGGGTTTTATGTGATTTCTATTTGCCGCAGACGGTTTTGTTTTTTCTAACCGGTTCAGTTTACCTCCTTGTCTGAGAATAGAGGCTACAAGCCACTATATTGTACAGGTATGGGGGGGGGGGGACATTTTGATACATGACATACCTCATCTTTTTAAAAGAAAAGTGAAATATTTTCAGGCGTATTTTTGTACAGTCTAAAGGGAATGTTCTTAATGTGCTTTCAGTGAGTTTCCACGCACTTCTACCCCGTGGGTTAATATATATATATTATTATTTTATTTTTTTTTTCCCCTTCTAGCATGCAAGATTCTCAGTTTTGGTACGGATTGAACGTTAAATTAAAACTTGCATCTAAATGCCTTGTGTTTTTAAGCTAGGGTTTGTACAGCTGTAGATCAGATTTGGTGCGTATCTGTAGGATGAGGTAAGTGGAACTGGGGTACTAGTTAAGAGTCTATGTACTGTATCATAGTGAAGTTAGCAGTCTGTGTATATTAATGTGGATGGCTCCCAAATAGCAGGTGTAAACTGGATTCTCTTTGTCCTTAATTTTGTATTATTTTTTAACGGCACATACCGATTTGTTTATTTTGTGCAATATACTCAACACCATCTGCGTTTTGTAGCAAATGACGGACCTTAAATGTCGTGATGCTGAAGTCTGTATCTTGACAAAAAAAAAATGAATAAATCAGCTGGAACTGATGCGAAGTTAAACGGCCTTTATTCCGTGGGGAATGTAACGTTTCGTTCGGCAGCTCGGTGGGCCTGGTACCGTCTGGACTCGGCGCCTCCATGCTGGGTTAGCCTAAGAGGAGCGCTGTGCCTTTAAGGAATCGAAACTCGCGCCTCTCCAGATGACCCGAGACGACTGGTGAAGATGCGATATCAATAGATCTACCGTCCAGGATACCTATTAAGGCCAGACATCGTTAATACTACTCTCCTGACGTTTTTGATAATCGCCGTTCTTTTCATTTTCCAAGTTTGTGAATACCTGTTTCCCCCGAATGGCTTTCTGCCCGACTCTTACCTCGCGGAATGTGTTTTCCGCTTCATATGTAACGACCGTAATTACAGTCAAGATGAACGCATGTACACTGACTTCTGTTGCATGAACCGTGTACCCGTTTCTCCACCCGTGACCGAACGATGCTTTTGTTAGCATTATGAATGTCGCTGTTGCTCCCCGTTCGTCTGGAACAGAAGGTGTCCAGGAGCACAGTCTAGCGACACGTTATTGCTAGGGTAGGGCATGATTCCATCCATGCCGCTGTGAGGCTTCCAGCCCCCGAAAAAAAAAAAAAAGTGGATCCTCATCTCTTCCGGGACTAGGAGAACTTAATACCAGACCGAAACGCATTCAGTGCAAGATGGTGAGGTGTAGAGTAGACAGCATCAATTAGTCCATCGATTTTTTTGGTACTCGTAGTCAGAAGAGGATGTGATCAGGTCCTCGCTGTAAAATTTTAAATAGCAGTTGAGATGAGCTGGGCTGCTGCATGATTAATAGTAGCCTTAGTGTTTTACTGAAAGAATGTTTTAAATTCTGTCTTGTCTGCTGTACGAAGAGTCATTCTCTTTAGATGCTGTGTGGTGTTTTTAGGACCTGAGGAGGAGGACTGCCGTCACTTTGGTCTGGTGGAGTCGGCATTGACTTGATAGCACCCGATGGTCTTCCTGACCGCTGCATTCACATTACATCCTTTACCAAGCTGACTTCTGGCTACCCCTCAAGAACACGGGTCGGCATCCACACGGCCCCCCGAGATCTAAGTCTGAAACGTGTGGCCCGTTTTCTCAACCGAGCGGCACACCCGGAAGGTTTACACGTTGGTGTATGACTTGTACACTCCCGATAGAGCAATGACGGGAAGTGCCCCACGATGACGTTATCTGCGATAGAATGCCTTGGTGCCTAAAACCCATTTGGTGTGGACCAGACCTCCGCCTGTGAGGCATGTCTGTCAAACTGGAGAGAACACGACTGCCTCCTTCTCCTGTAAGTGTTATAACCAACAGCTCTCTGTGTCTGCATAAAAACTCATCGCTCAGGCTGAAGGTCAGTGTGATTCTTATTGCACTCTTCCCTCATACTTCACCTTCTGTTTTTGTGTTATATTTGTACATTTAAATTCACTATTATTTGTACACATTTTAACCAGTTAAACAGCAAAATATTTGATAAAAAATAGATTTTTTTTTTTTTTTTAATTTGTTTCCATCCAAAGCCATTTTCATAAGCTGATGTTTTTATTACTTCACAAGCTTCGGCTGCCTTGTGAAGATCACGTTTGGAGTTCGCAAACCCAGCCCCTTCTTTCATACGCACTCCCTTTAAAATCCGGCAGAGCACACACTTCCACGCCTGATCTGAGTGGTTCTCCAGTATACCTCACTTTACCCTCACAACGACTCATCGCAGCTTCTCATCACGTGTAGCTCCTGTTGCCTTTCCCTCCTGTCACCGTTGCAGATGTTAGACGGGCAGGCGGGAGCCGTGGTCTTGTGAGAATATGTTACCCGTACGCCTTACACCTCTATTTTGGTTGCTAAAGCAGTCCCCACCGCCAAGGCCTCCTTTGGTCTGTAGTATAAGAAACAGAGGCCTGGACTCGTCTGGCCTCAGAACATTGGTGTCAGGTGATGACCGTCCGTTAGTCGCTCCAAGGAAATGGGAGGCTAAGGAGAGGCTCCAGTCCCATGTTAGAGGGTACAGGCTGTGTCCCTCCGCGTTTGTGAAAGGGACGCTGGAGGCCCTGATTATCCCCCGAGCACTTCCGCAATCGGTGTAAACGGGTTAAATGGAATTTGACCTAACGTGGAGGGAAGGCATAGCTCAAACTCACTATGTTTGCCACACAATTTTTTATCCCTCAACCAGATTCAGTGCAGCTGCGAGATGCTGTGCTTGAAATTTCAGATGACCAGGAGGAGCTTTCAAAATCAGAGTCTTTGAGCACGGGAGATAAAAGTGGGGCCGTTCTTATGGCCTTACAGTTGTTTTGTCATTCATGAGGCCACGGAGGCAGCTAAAGACATCTCTTAACACATAAAAAGCCGCGCAGATAGCCTGAAGCTACTGCTCTGCTAAGAATGTGTTTTATAGTGGAGGGCAATTCACAGCCATTTAGAGATCTGCATAGGCTGGCCAGAGATTCGCATACGCTCTGTCCTGGTAAATATCCGATCCCTGGCACAGAGGTAGTGAGCAAAAAAACTTTTTTTCAGACAGGGAGACGGTGTTTGGTGTAATTTCTAATACATTTTTTTTTCTAATTGTGATAGATTCCAACTGTTTTATTGCATTTGTTTTAATTGACGTATAATAAAGATTTAAAGAAAAAAATATACTGAATGCAAATACGCTCCTTTTAATCATGATTTATGTAGAAGTTTTTCTCACATTTATGTTTTTCAAAAGCACTAAAGCTGTCCTGGATGGAAGAGTTATCTTCTGTATTTAATGTTTGTGTGTGTAGCACAAGACTTAACGTGGTATGCCGGATTAATTTACACAAAAACCTGGCATTTCACATCTTCACCGCTTAGCGAGGTATGCTGTCTTATTAGCATTGTTTTTCCATCCCGGCGCTTTTGCCTGACCTGCAGAGACATGGGGAACAGGTGTGAATAGAGGAGAAGGTCTGATTGTGGGAAGTCATTACGTAACCCACAGCTACAGATATCTGACGATCGGTTCACCGTATTTCCAAGGAGAGAGATGGTAACGTGCTGCCTTGATTGTCTCCACTAGCATCTAAACTGTTGGGCTCATCATTAAATACACAGCATTGCTATAAGGCTAACTCATCTGAGTATGTGGGTTTGAAACACTCTGTAGTCTTTTGCAGTAACGTTTGCTCTACTTTCACACCTTACTTAATTAAGGCATCTGTGTTGTGTTATAATTTTCTTTTTTTTTTTTAACCGAGTGACACTGGATTATTTTAATTTCAGTTCTGCAAGCTCATTGCATCTCCCGTGGCAGTCACTTCTATAGAGGCTTTGCATTTTGGCAATATTGAAATGGCTAAACAGCAACTCTGACTCTGGAACTCAGATCATCTAACCAGAGACAACAATTCTCTCCCTATCTGCAGGCAGTACTGGATTTAATTTTATAGCCAATCTGCCATGCGCTTCTGTAAATAATTAGCCCGTGGAACTTGGGGACTGAAGAAGGTAATTATGATGAATGTGGGTTAAAGGGTCTGTCTGTTTTGGGCTGGAGAGCACAGCTCGAGGAGCCCAGTGTGCCATTCAGTATATTGCACCCAGATTCCAAAAGGGGAACATTTAGACAATTCAGTGTTTTTCGTGAGGTAGTTCATCAAATCGTGTTCCAGAGGGATGCTCAGGATTCCTGGAAGCAAACAAGCATTTTAACCTACTTTGAACAATAGGCTTGTTTACTGGTGTGTCACATCTATACTGCAGTACAGGTATGGATTTAAAAAATAAAAAAAAACTTTGGAAATTTAACAGGACTAAAGAATAATATGCAAGGAAACTTGATTGTGTTATTTCGTACTTTTTCGTTTAGGATAAATGGTGGACATCGAGCTCTGACCCCAAGTTTTGCTCTAACCTGAATGTGTGTGTCTCAAGGAGTGAAAAATGGGAAGACTAAAGATTCCCATGCACCAGTAGCCAGAGATGTACAAACGGCCAATCAAGTTTGATTTTATTTTGAAGTTACATCACTGGCAAGCTAACACTTAGAGCGACCTGTGCCACCTCACTCTGGCTAAAGAAGGAAACATCAAGCCAGTCTTTCACCGATTCAGTCGAAGGCAGCATACTAACACGACAGAGGAACCGAATTGAGTGCAAACTACTTGCAGATCAATCCTATATACCAATTTTGGAAAAGCACTGCCTTTACAATCCCATTCAGGCTGTGACAGCTACCGCTAACTATCGCTCACCGTTTCGCGGTCGGAATGATTCCATGTTCACTTCATGTTCCTTCCGTTCTCCTCCTTTAGCCTCTTTTGGTGGCTCTCCTTTTAAGCACCTCAGCTTCTGCCAAAGAGAGGCTGATGGAAATTGGAGGCACCCGCCAAGCTGAAGGTGTTTAGACCACGGTGTGGGCCTCGCTCTTCCTGACACGCACTGGACCAAGCAGTGCGTCACGAAAACACGGACTGTTTGCTTCTCCACATGAGCTTTCTTAGGTACTCTCTTGGGCCACGGGTCTCCTGTCCTTCGCGTAGAATCTCGGCTACCCCGCTGGCACACCCACATTCACACGGAAAGTAATAACTGTTGACCGCTGCACGTGAGAGTCTGTTACCTTTTCATGACTGACCTTCATTGCTGTGAAAAAGTATTTTATTGGTGAGTTTGACATTGAGCCATCTCACGATCCCCACTTGTTGCAGTGACATACTCATCTTTCTGTGCTTTCCGTTTCCTGCTTCCGTTTACCATTTGCTTATTTATTCTATGATTTTGAACTGTGGCTCTTTCCTGCTACGTGCAGCACGATGCAGGAGCGCCTCCCCTTTAAATGGCCTGACGTCTGGCACTGAAAAGGTCGCGCTATGCGATGCTGCTCGAGGGTACGGAGGCAGAACGACACGGTGACTCTCGGAGCTTGAAGCCAACAACCTTCAGGCGGCAGCCTCCGATTTCGATCAGTTTGTTTTTTAAGGTTTTCGTGGAACGAAGGCCACGTCTTCCACACAGGTGATACCTTTATTTTGTCATGGCGACCTGAGAAGTCAGCAGTCTGCTTTATTCTTTCATCCTATATGCCCAGCTGCAACTCTGTGTTTTAAACATCATATTCGTCTACGCTACCTGCTTTGTTGTCTGCTATTGCAAATGGTTGCAGAGACGCGTGCATTGATGGCCAGTGCCAAAATCTTGCTTTACCATTGCTGGTTTTCCAGTGGTTCAAACCATAGTGTGTAAGTGGAAATTCAGACAATCAGAACTACGATATTGCAAATTACCGCGTTCCTGATTTGTATATTAAAAGATCTCAGCACATCTTGCATGACGCCGTTCTGCACAGAAATGGATTTTTAAAATCAATACTCAGAACCTGAGTACATATACACTCGGTATGGAGGGGTGGTGCTGCTTATTTTAAAGATGTATTAACTAGTGCTATCTGCAATGGACCTTCATTATTAAGACAGTAAATCACGTTTCCTAATTATATATGGTAATCCACTAATTAATGTTGGACTCAGCCAGCTAGGTACCCTGAACCGCATTTCAGGAATGTAAGCCTTTCTTACTGAAAGGAATAGATTTTTAAGAAGCCTCACACTATTAATCCCTTTACAAGGGTGTTAGAACAGACAAAACACTTTCCTCATCCTATAAGTATCGACGTAGCTCCTAATTGCGGTGAATTTAAAGCGATCTGGAACATGGTGCCAAAGACTGGCTTGTAGCTGGGGCGTTAATGACAGAGGAAAACAAGCTTAAGTGCTATTCAGTTTTCACAGATTTCATCTTAGGAAAGCATGCAGAGCAGAACACTGACATCCCAGAGCCGTGAATGTGAGTTAGACAAACGGCGCTGAGTGCAGGACTGAGCTAATCTCTTCCACAAGAATGCTGTCTGAGCCGGCACAGCCTTCCAGCGGGTAGCAAATTTCAGATTAGCCTGTTGTCCAATTATGGGAGAAGGTCTGGACTTAAGTGCAGTGCTTTCACATTAGGGAACAAATGGCCTTGTGCACGAACGCACCAGTAGACACTCTGAATGGGCGAGCACATAACGCACCCCAGGCCCTCGTGAATCAAGCCGCCCGAGTCTTTTGTGATTCAGCAGTATGCCGACGTTATATGCTCTGGTCTAAAAGTGGCCTGACATTTCCTTCAGTGGTCTTTGGAATGAGCCAATCGATACCTGGATGTCTGCAATGAGAGCCTGGTTGGGGAAGTGAAGGGTGGGGAATGGATTGATTTTTATGGAAAACGTGGTTATGTGACATGTTTATTTATTTAGTGTATTCACAGAATCTTATTTACTATACGTTATCAAATTACAGAATCTGACTTTATATTCTGAATTTAAATTCGCTATGTTTGTTCTTCCCCCTAAAATTTCAGGAACAACAACATAAACAAGGTACACACGGTTAATATTTCGTATGATACACACCGCCATTGATGCATGTAGATCATATTTAATTGAAATGCCTTTTTTTTGCAAAGTTAACCATAAATAATGACTACATCTGCTCTTTTGAGGGGTTATTTTCTTTCACGGCGAGCGAAGCCAGACATATAAGCCAGTGCGCTGGTTCACGTTGCGAGATGGCACCTTCGCAGTCTTTCAGAGCCGATTGTTCTCTCTCCAGCTTTTGATGCTAATTTGGGTGTGTACAGCACGGACTCTGCCGCTTACCTGGGTAGCATATGGAGCACAGACCCGACTCCTCGCAGGCGGCTTGCGTGCCCACGCTGAGGGGGACGAGGGTCGCAGGTACGTGCCGAGCGGCACGGTGTACCGTTTGGGATCGGCGAGAGCTTCCTGCTACACGGATGGGCTCCCTTCGGGTTCGACCGGCAGCTCGCTGGGCGTTATCCAATTAGCTGCTGTTCTCCACGCTGACCTCTTTGATGAGATTGGAGACCTGCTGGTCAGGACCACAGACCACTCTCACCTCCTTCCTCTGGGATTTAACCCTAAACCCTACTTCAAAAACGAGAGCTATGCAATGTTCACAGCGGTCTGCTGCCCTGGCTCCCTTTGCAGCACCATCCCTGCACACCTCCAGGCCTGTGGGTTTGATGCCTGCTCCCGGTTCTGCGTCTATGGAGTTAGCATGTTCTCACCCAGGTTTCCTCCAGGTGAACTGGCATCTCCCGCATGCCTGGCAAAAGACTGCCGTCCCATCCTGGCTGCGCTCTGTGCTTCCTGGGCTGACTGCAGAAGATTGATGAATCGTGATCCTAAATCAAGTTCATGCCGAACTTGTGATATGGCGTGTGATGTGCAGAATGCATCTGACATTGTATGAGAATGTGAAGCAAATTCTTCCCTACGTTTCAACAGAGAGAAGCTCAGCGGTGCGGTAATGGTTGTTTCTTTTGGCTGAGACCGTGGTTTAGGGTAAAATCATTTCTCAGACCTTGGGAGGACTGTGAAACTGGATGTCTGCCGAAGGACGTGTGTTTCGTTGGGGCGTTTAAACATTTTCCTGTCGTCTGTGCACAGCATCGGGCTCCTCAGTGTGAACGGGCGTGTAGACCTGCTTCCTGGAGTATATGCTGGGAAAGGCTGTTACATCAGGCAGCCCGCGTCCGTTCCCACCGCCTTATTTATGATTTTCCATTTCGTTAGCATGATTCTGTCCAGTCTTATGTGCCGCCAGACCCGTTTCACGACGGAAATCGATGCATTTGTTCATCGCCACTCAAAAAAAAACAACAAACCATGCATCCTGCAAGTGAAGGCAGAGTTTTTCTCATCCAGAGTGAGGCAAGAGCGTTCGCGTCTCCTGCTCCGTGCAGTAGACCCTCGCCAGTCTCGAGGGCCTGCTTGGCGTCCTCATCCATCAGGAGCCCGATGAGCTCAGCCACACTTCGCGCCATGCTGGCAGTCCTGCCAAGCTCTGGGCCGTGAACACAGATAAGACCGTGTTCCTGTTACCTTCACAGTCCACCCCCTACAGTAAGTTGAGATTCAGAGTGTGTTTCTGGCTGTTTGGGACGTATCCTGTGGCTTTCGTATTGGATGCGAAAGACAAAACTGTAGGACCCAATGCCAGCACCGCCAGCTATACCAAGACGGTTTTGGTGAATTCCCATGTTCTGCCACGGTGCTATTACAACACAAATCTGCAAAACTTTGATTGTGAAGATACGTCGCTCACATGGAAGGGGTTTCTGCAGAAGTGTGTCTCAACGACATTGTTCATTTCCTTTATTGTTTTTCAGTTTGATCCCGCTGGAAAATTCCTCAGCCCTGGCAAGATGTAGTAGGCCATATCATCACAGGTTGAAATGAAATCACTGGCAGTGAGAACACAGAGCTTCAGCCCCCAGTTCTAGTTCACCGCAGCCCAGATGATCATCTCTGAGTCTGTCGGGGTGTTTGTTAAAGCTTGTACTCGCGTGAGTCCAAAATGAAAATGTTATGTTAAGAATGATGCTTACTGAACCAACATCTTTTAAAAGAAATGCTTTCGATGTGGGGACGTCGCACGGTTTTCGCTTGAATCTTCATTCTGCCATCTGGCGAATGGTATGTCGGGGAACTCCTGCCTTTGTAATTATGTGCTGTTTTTTTTATTTGTATATATAAGCCTTTGGTATGTTGAGATTGAAACTCGAACGTGGAAAAGAAAGTTATTCGAAACAACTGTCATAAGTTTTACTCTTATTTACTCGAACAAAAGCAGATGGTGTTTTTGAAGGTTCTTAAATGTTCCCATTAGACCTGGCCGCCTTGGTGTACGGTCTCCTCCGGGTCAGAATCTGTTTACGCTCGCTTGATGAATCTGACATATTTATGGCTTTGTGTACATCGCACTGTATTCACCCACTGAATGTAACTGACAACATGGAGAGAAGTTTACATTCACCTTATTCTGCTGTGTTTACTTTCCCGTATGCCGCAGCCTGACAACTTTAATTGAAACGGTCAACAATCCTGCTGCTTGCCACCATCTCGGAGCCCATGTACCTCATTTTGGCATGTAACGTGTTAATCGGCGCCATATTTTTAATGTCTGTTGCAGGATGGGTCCGGATAACCCGGTTCTTAATACCAGCTGTAATGGCTGAGCTAGGCTGTCCATTGGTAAGAGGGTCATGCGTCTTGTTCCGAGCGTACATGCAGACTTGACTGATTAAGCGCAAGTGTTTAGACTGATCTTAGCTACCTCTTAGGTTCTGACTGTCAGCCCGTTTCCCAGAAGGTACCACGGTGATGGCTGTGGATGACTTGTCCTGTGATTTGAGTGGTTGTATGTCCACGAGGGAAAAACCAGAGTACGAATGTGCTTGGAAATATAAGATTTCAGTCAGGTTTTGATTTAGGATTTGTTTTGCTTTCTGGATAAATGTTTCCCTCCAGCTCAGGATCTGCTGTTGTACTTTGCGGTGTTCATATGTACTAGGAATTCCTCAGGATAAGTCATGTTTCAAAAGTTTTGCACAAATCATTAGCAATTTTTCTGTAAGTCAACAAAAGTGAAATTGAGAGTTGGGGCTGTTTTCTGTGATGGGAGTCATGCAAAAATGCCATTTATTATCTCGCGAGAATTGAGATCCACGTCTTATCTGGAGGTGACGGAACGCTCGGGCTGTAAACCACAGATACGCACGCACCGACCGTCGCTGTACATTTGGGAACAGAGCTGTAGTAATGAGTTTTGGCAGCCGATTGTACAGAGCGGTATCACAAGACCCTATGGGTAGCCTACTTCTAATGAGTTGTGTGACAGTCTTGGACCACTTGTTGGGCCCACCCCATCAGGTCCTAGGACCCTGGGTCTCGCGGAGAAGCATATTTCAATGGCCGTGTCCTACCTATCTCATAACACACAAATTCTGTTTTCGTTGCAGATTTGCAAATTGCTTCTTTTTCAAATCACCACAAAAACCACCTCAAGCAAATGTAAAGCAAACTTTTTTTTTTTCCGATATTTGAGTTTTTTTCAAAGTTTTGCTGTTTCCATTAACGGTTGTTTAGTTCGCCTCTTCAAAATGCACAAAATCTACGTCAATGGAAATGGCACTATGATTTACAGAGCGTGACTCAGGTCCTTACGTCTGGTCAAGCTGCCTTTCCTGTAATCCTAAGCCGCTCCATTGTCTCTTTGGCTATAGACCAATGTCCTGCTGGAGGTAGACGGCCCCCGTAAGTCCAACAGCTTTGAAATACTAGGATTCCCTTCAGTATTAGCGAGTGCCTCTCTCTGTTCATCTTGTTATTTTTGCCCTCAAAGCATGCTGCCCCCACCACGCTCTTGAGGTCAGTGTCAAGCACAATATGGACACTGACAATCCTGGACCCCTCAGACAGGTTATTACTGTCCAGACTCAATGAAACACGCATCCCACTCTTTGCCCTGTATGTACTCGTCCGCTGTGAATACGTGCTAAATGTCATGAATACAGCTAACCTCAGCAACTGAAACGGCCTGTGGCCTTGGACCTTGAGTCCTGTGCTGCCTGGGATAAGTTCCCAGTCCCACATAAGTGGCGGGAAGATGGAAAGACGGATGGATGGATAGATGGACGGATGGATATTAGTGGTAGTGGAAAGTAAGCAAAAACTGCAGGCTTGTTAAAAAAATCTGCCTTCACGTGCAGGCATGAGAGAGTGCACACATGAGAACTGGGGACTATTAAATAGGTTATGGGCAACGTGATAACTGTCATGTGTGGGGTAATTGCATGCTGTCACCTGCCATAGTAACATCTCGTGCCCCGAGGCTTCGGAGCCGCCGCTGAACTGACTGGGACTCGGCGAGCGAGGCTGCTGAGGACCGGCATCTCTAGACTGCAGGCACTGTCTGGCTCTGCCACAATTAAAGCCGACCTGGGGGCTCTCTCTTCTCTTCCCGCTATTTCCTTGTTTGTTTCTCAGATTAATGCACAGTCTGTGCCACTTTCTCCCCGCGGTCTGCTTTTGCGCTGGAGACACAACTAATTGGCTTATTTGGGGGCGGCGTTTTTATGAAAAGAGCTGTCTAGGTGTCTAAATGGTCCACTCTCTCTGCAGTCCACACATAAAGGGATGCTAATTTTAAAAAGCCGAGTTAAATTCAAATTGCATCTCTTCCAGCCGCTAGGCTCAGTACTTCTCGAAGAGGTACATTTTGACTCGTAAAACTGCTCGCTAGAGTTGACAGGCTGCAGGGTGCTGTATGGTTTCGGTTCTGAAGTAGCCAATGTCAGGCGATAGCGGGAGAGTTCACGCAACAGCTAGTGTACTGCTGCTTGACAGCAATTCCAGCCAAGCCTTCCGTACGCGAGTAGCTCAGCTCCTGGTAGCTGAAGTTTACCACCGTCTCTCTTGCTTCTCTCATTCAGGTGGCCTTCCCTCTCTCCCGTATTCCTCCTCCCCCCGCCCCATCGCTCTCTTTCAGTATGTTCCCGCTATGCTCCCTCCTTTTCTTTCCTCACGCAGCTTAACAAATAGACCTTGCTGGGGACGTTGTGCCTGATGGCAGTTTAGTCACTGCATGTGTGGCACTCATGAAGGACCCTACATCAAGGACGAAGGGCAATGCTAACGGACTCACCGGGGAAAAACAGCGGATGACCATTACTCTTACTTTATCTAGGATTTGGAGTCACAATAGAGTGACGACATGATTTAAAACACCCTCTAGGCTTGGGAAAAATGAAATTGGTCACATAAATATCATCTTTGCTTTAGCAGTACCATTACGTACATTGGGTGAGATGGATCTTTTCAAAGGCCGACCTGTACATACAGCCTTATTGTGTGATGATGTGTTCAAACGAAATACAGGCCAGCTACAGGACAAAGAAAATCATCTCTCTCTCTTTTTCACATCGATGCTTTATTAAATTCATACAACTGTGTATCGGGGAAGATGTTTCATAGTTGACAGCTTATTTTAGAGTAACTTCAGTCCATTCAAATCAGCAGTCGATTAGTAATTTTATATCAGCCACGTTGTAGAATACACAAACTCAGTGAAGGTGAGCTCATGAGTGTGACAGGTGAGCGTGTGTGTTTCTTCCGTGCATGTGTGAGCGTGCGTCATTCTGGCATCGCTTGCAAAAGACGTGCGAACTCTTTAGCGGTGTCTGTCTTTTCAGTGCCCTTCTGCTACGTCTCACCCTGCTGTGGCATCACCTTTCGTTTTTTAAAAACCCCGGCGAGGTGTAATGAGAGACAGATTACGGGCTCCGTGTTTCGCCTCGTCAGTACGTGGCAGTTGCGAAGGTTTCTTAGACGTAGGCCTTTAGCACATTTACAGGAATCCCCGTGTCACGTTATCGCGGGTAATATCAAGGGGAAAGGCAAGCCCAGGCCGCAGAGAGAGATGCAGAGACGTCAGAAAGAAACAAAATGTTGCTCTTGCTAGCCGCTGTTGCTGGAGAAGTGTGGCGGGGAATCCAGAGTCAATCTGGATTTCCTTCTGAATATACACTGTGCTTTATGGTGTTTAAGCAGGATCTGAAAATGCAAGACCATAAAAGTAAGGTGCAGTTTAATTAAAATGCCTCAGATTTATATAAATGTCTGATTAAAGTCCTTCTTGTTCATGATTAGCCATGTGATGTTTCAGTGACCCTGCTGTCATTGTAAGATGTGACTTTTTGCTTTAACGTTATCCCAAGATAATACCCAAGCAGGAGCTGTACCAAAGTAAAAAAAAAAAAAATCAATGTCAAATTATGACATTTTTTGGCTTCAGTTGTCCCGGTTAATACTTAACTGTTTGAAGTTTGTTCCCAGAACATTTCAGTTCAGTTAGAACAGTGTGATTCCAAGCTGTTTATTTATTTGTTTGCCTTTTTTTTTGAGTAACACAGACTCTCCTGAAAGTGCACCAGAGGTGAGCCTATGATAGAGAAGCATTTTAAGCAAGCTGATCTCATGACAAGGAACGTAAACTATTTATGCTAAGTTGGGTTAAATGTACATTAGTCATGTTTCTCTTGGCTATGTTTGGCAGCCAGAGGTACGGACCGTGGCGTCCCTCAGCCGTAAACATCTTTGGAGACTGACGGTTCTTGCTCTGTCCCAGTTAAGCAACCGGCTAATAGAATTTGCTTCAAGCATAGGTCTACCCGAGACTCATACGTGCAAAATGAAAAATGTACATTTCCAGGTGACTTTAGACCAAAAATAGCTCACATCTGAGTCAGGAAATGAGGCTGATTGTAGCACAGGAACTGAAGCGAGACGTGCCTTGAATCACATTGCCTCCACATGCCCAATTCCCATCTCTCCTGCACCATTACTAATGGATCCTGTGGTTTCACCCCAGGCCACCCCATCTCCCCTTAACCGGCAATCTTCATATCCACCAACATCTGTTTTAGGAGTGCAATCACCTCAGAAAAGTTTTGTTTTTTTTTTTTTTGCCTTTAAAGACCTGTAAGCAGAATCGGAGGCTGGAAGATGGCGTGCAGAAACGATGCTCTAAAAATCAGACGACATGAAAGTGAAGCCAGTCGCAGTAGGACACGTGCCATAGAAGCTCTGGAGTACAGCACCGTGTCAAGCTGTCATATTCATCATCCGTGTCGAGGGTGGTGGAGGCTCTTTACGCTGCTATGGAGCACACTGCATTCCAGGCGTGTTTGTTGGCATTTTCAGTCGCAAGTAGATGTTCTGGTCCGCATTCAAGATTCTGGTGTCAGCTGGAATGTAATGGCAATATATTTTGAATTTATATGAGGTGTGAGGTGAGAAAGGCCAGGCTTGTTTAACTGCGGTCGTTCATGGCCTCTTTATAATGATCAGCGTCCAAGGATTATGCAAGCCGTATGTAAGGGTGCCTCAAGGGGAATCAGGCACTGATTGAGCATCAAATTGTCATGCTCAGGTGATTTTGCCACTACTAAATGTTTCATCATCTCAAATCACCTTCCCAATGCTGGGAGATAAAATCTCTCAGGAGAGCCCGGGGTCTCACCTAGAGCCTACAAACAGTGGGATGTGCCTGCAACAGCTCCCCGGGGAGCTAACTAGGTGGTATTCTTACAAGATCCTAAACCATTCAGGCTAGCTCTTCTCAACCTTGAGGTGCAGCCCACTGGATCTCCGATCTCCTAGGCTGGTGACAGATGCTCCTTTTACACCGGCCCGGAGTTGGTGCCAGTGCTGGAACCGAGCCTACTGTTAACCAGCCCATTTTTTTCATTGCTTTCAGGGCCAGAATCGAAGTGACGACCTAGCAACTACGTCACTGACCTGCTCCCGTTGCAACACAAAACCAACGTAATGGTCCACCTACTGTGTTTCTAGGTATTACTCCAAGCTTTGACAGTACATATTCACTTCCAGAGTAGGGATGTGCCGATCTGGATCAGTTCATTTGATATCATACTCAGACAAGTTTTGCTACACGTTGCTATACCGGCATTTTATTTCATAATTATCCTTTTAGGGGACAGGAATATTTGTTTGTTTTACAGTTCCTGCATCTTTCTAGGTAGTTATACATGCCCATACACATGGTTTAAAAGTTGATTATGTGATGATAAATGACTTTCAGATCTTGACTGGCATCGCTATCGGCCGGTATTTAATGTTGTGTTCAGCGATGACTTGCCTGCAAAGATCCCTCTGTATAACTGCTTGTACTCTCCACTATGATGTTTCTGCCATCATCCACACCTCATGATAGGTGAAGACAGGGACATAGATTAACCAGTACATTGCAAAATTCACCTAATGACATAACTTCCACTTCCACATTGTGGACCTCCTCCTAGCCACAGCACGTCTTATTCCTGAAAATTTCCGTGTTATCCAGGCAGTCATATGCACACGTGGACGTTCTTCAGGAGCCTGATAAGTGTAATAGCTGGAGCATGCCTGCAGGTTCTCCTTTTTCAAAATAGGAACCACCACCAGTATTTGCCGCACCAGAGGGACAGTTTGAAGAGGTTTATGAACTACATCACCCCATCAACGCTGAATGCTTTTAGCAGCTCTGGATGGATTTCATCTATCATTGCAGCCTTTCCTCTATGGTAACCTCAGTGTCCCTGAACTCACCTGACAGGCAGAAGTTTTTTCCAGAACATGCAGAAGATTCAGGTAGACATCCCCAGTAAAATCTGACCGCTCGTCTGGGTTATCCTGGTCCATGTGACCCCTCCTCCCCATGTGCCAAATCCATTTCACCACTCTATGGTGACTGGTTGATCGTGTTTCCTCGGGTATCCTAAATACATTAAGTCAGCTATAAAGTCGATCACCTTTGACCTTTTCTGCTGTAGTACCATTATACACTTACGAGCATTTCTGTGTTCATATATGGTGAATGCTGTGGAAAGTACATTGAATAACAGCTCACCAATCTCAAATCTTCCCAATTACGCTCCTCGGGCATTGTCGACAACTCCCCATTTAAGCATTAAAGTTTTCCAGTGAAGCGTCTGTCAGAACTCTTTCTAGTACCTCACCTACTTTATCTAAAAAGGCTGAGTACTCAAAAGTGTCGTGTGCATACAGAAAAACAACAGTCAGATTTGTCCTGTCTGTAACTGGCAACCCTTTTGTCCCCCAGTAAAGCACCAGCCTGTCTGTAACTGGCAACCCTTTCGTCCCCCAGTAAAGCACCAGCCTGTCTGTAACTGGCAACCCTTTCGTCCCCCAGTAAAGTACCAGCCTGTCTGTAACCGGCAACCCTTTCGTCCCCCAGTAAAGTACTAGCCTCATGGTCGTGAGACCGGCACTTTTGAGCATCTGTCCAGCTACCTGAGGTCTTTCACCATGGAGAGACTCCATCCCCGATCAAGAGGTCTGCTTCCAGAATCCACACCTCATGTGGAGGTATGGCGGAATATATCTAGCCAGGAACATTCCATCTCTTGCACTGCCTCATTGTCCTTCCCACCAGAGGGATAAAATTCCCCTTTCCCCATGCCAGGGTCCATATCCATGTTCTGATCTCTCTGAGTCCATTCATGCCGGCCACCCTGACTCCCGCTTTTCACCTTGTGGGTGGTGATTGGTGGGGAGCCCGCATGATGTCTCCGAGAAGCCATTTCCTGCTCAGCTGGCTCATGTTTCACGAGTGGCCCAACCACGAGGCTCCTGCTGGTGAACACCACCCCCAGGCCTGTCTCCAGGGCTGGGCTCTGGTAACCCTATTCCAGGCAAGCTACACTTGTCTTTTTTGGTACAGCGGAACCCGAACTGAGGGAGTCGGAAGGGTTCCGTCCTTGTGGGTCCAAATATGATTCTACTGCCAAGCCATTTGAATACAAATAAATGAAGTTTAAAAATAATAATAAATTGTCTCAACTAACTGGCGGAGGGAAACGGGTATAGTATTCTTTCTAAGGAGATATTACCGTGACCCAAAAGCCGATTGAGGAAATGTTTTCTGCTCTAAGAGGGTGACTATAAGGAAAGCTGAGAAGAGCTAAATCACTTTAGTCTCCAGCAAAGGCACCTGAGAGGAGGTGTAATCTGAGAATATGAAATCCTGAGGCTGTTCGATAACGCCACCAACAAGGACTACTTTATCATAAGCGCTGATTTAAGTAAAACATGCTGTAGACCATTTGGTTTTTACACAAAGGTTAGCTTTGAAAAACAAAACATACAAGGGTTGGCGGCCACCCCGCCTTCCCTGCAAACAGGGAACGTTACAGGTACGTTATGGGAACGCTGAGAACGTAACAATAATGTTATTGGACGTCGTTCCTAGTGTTTTTAACAGGTAAAATGACGACATGAATGTGTAAGTTGGCACATCGTGCTTGACCAGTCTCTTTCCCAATGCATGTATGTGCTTTAAGGTGAAGTAACATTCGTCACAAACCAAAACGAACAAAGAAGCAGTCTCTCTCTCCATATCTGTCTCATGATCTCCGGGTGATGCCATCTTTAACCCTCCAGCTCCTCCCACACCACAAGCCGCTGGTTATAGCATGAAAAATGGCAGAAGATGCTCGGAGAACCTGGAAGTCAGGCAGTGGGAGACAGGGAACAAGAGAAAAAAAAAAGAAAACGAACATACGCGTATACGCATAACACTTCCTCAGTTTGAAGTGCAGTACTTAAATTCAGTTGACTATAAATGAAGTTTTAACCAACGCATTGATATTTAATACCCAGACAAGCGAGACGGATTCAGGTCACCCCATGTGTTTGTAAAATTACTCACATTCTTGGGACAGACTTCAGGGTTTGCCAGTCCCTAAATGATGGTCCCAGCAGCTTCCGTCTCAAGCCGTCTTTTGATTGCGTGGAAGCAGGACGAGATTAGGGTGTGGACGTAAAACTTAAATCCGCATCACAACACAAATGAAAAGCCCTCAGCTGTGTTTACACAGGTCTTGTCTTATTGCAAGACTCTTTTGTTTTCAATTAGGATGCTTAGAATAGGCTAGCAGATACAGGTTTCATATACAGTCATTTCAGTGCCTGGCATTTGCTGTCCTCTCTGAATGGCAAGATCAATAAAAAAAGTACAAACAATAAAATAATGGTGATTGGTAAAGGATGTGCCTTTACTGAATGTGTAATTTGATTTTGAGATGTGTGTTTTGTTTATAAGAACCTGACTGTCCCTGAAAAATGGTAAAATTAATACATTTACAAGGCAGCCAGGGTATACAGTAAGCGAGGGCTCTTGGCCTTATTTCTTATATACAAAATAACAAACTTAATGATGCTTCAACTTTTTACATTTCCATTTTCAGACCCACCGAGAAACATTACAAGGACGATCTCTCAAAGGTACACAAAGCAGAAAAACATTACTGAAAAGGAGCTTTTGTGAGAGTGTAGGCAGTTACATAAGGCAGCGATGCATATGGATTCTGGGAATATCCAGTGATACAGAAAACTTTTGATGAGACAGTATTAGAGCATTTGGGTTAGCGCCAAATGGAACCAGCAGCTCCTACCTGGAGTTCATTCCACCACAGCAAGGCTTAAACGAGGAGAAGGTTACCAATGGCCGTTACTAGAAGACTAGAGAGCATCATGTGTAGTTTATACACATGCTAGTGTGAAAGGGACAAATCAGCCAATCTGCTGATGAAGACAGCGTGATTGTGTAGCTTTGATTATTGGGATGATAAATTAGCTCAGTGTTTCAGTGCTCTTCGTTTCTCAAATACAATGCAGTTCATGTAGTCTTTGCAACAAAGCAGCCAAGATCATCTGAGGGTCTGAAAGAGGAAGGGATTGGAAGATATCAGGAAGAGGAAAAAAAAAACACACACACACACACCGTCGGTCACACTGCACGAGGAACACGGCCTCAAAGCAAGAGTTATCGAGGCAGGACCTTCCTGAATGAGCACTGGTCACACTGACCATGTGACTGGAGCCCAACACCTACAAAGATGAAAAGTCTCTATGTGAATAAGGCCTGGCCTGATGTGTAGGCAAAAAGTAGCACAGGATTATGACATCAAATCGACAGAACAAGAGTTTGTCCCAAAGAATGACATTTATGTTGTGTAATAAATGTGACACAATTAAACTCAAATTTAGATCCAGATACACTATGTGTGTATGGACTGACTGAGGAACTCGATTCATTGTTTTCTCTTGTATATTAACTGCCCTAATAGTCAGACTCTGAATGAAAATAGAACTTCTTACTGATCGATTTATGCAGCCCACCTTGTGCATTTCTGAAACCCTGTCAGTGCCTCGTGTCTAGCAGACCATTCAATGCCCAGCATGCCTGTTATCTGATGATTAATATGCAGTTTCCTTTCTTTCCTGCATTTGAAACGTCCTTTTCAAGCACGGACATCTAGAACATGGATTCCCAGCTCCATCTAAAATCTTAAACGACATTCTACAATTTTTGAGAAAAATAATTTTGAAAATTGCATCGTAAAACGTCATTGAACAGTTTTTGTTTTCTTCTTTTTGTTTCCCACAGAAAACAGGGGCTTTCAGTTCTTCAAAATGCATGCTAAAAGAGATTTCAGACAGACTTTCTTAGAATTTCTTTGAACTGTGATATAAAGTTGTGAAATGAGGACATGAGCCAGCGCACATCACCAGCTGAAAGTGGCAGGTCCTGAAGCAGACCACAGTGCTAAATGTTTCCATGGAGACAGTGAAAAGCCAAGATCACTGATAGCTTATGATCAAGTTCAGGTTTGGGTGACTTTTACCATTTCTATGAGTACGTTCCCAAATATTTCTGACGGTCGGCTTTGTTGCCAGATGACTAAATGGTTTCTGAGAGAAATATTTCTGAAAAATCACAGGAAATCTATACAGCCACACTTAGAGTCGCATTCACGAATTAAACTGATAGGCTACAGGCCGTGTGACGGACAGAATGCTTTGTTTTTTTGGAAGCCATCCCTTTGTAACAGATGGCCTAAACCTACCGCATATAACAAACAGAATATGCCATTTAAGCTTCAGATTAATTCAAGTTAAAAAATAGTAGACTGAACAAATGGCAAGTTCTTAAAAAAAACTACAAAAATCTACTGAATTGTTTTGGTAATTAAAATAACACAAAACTGTTAAACTGAAAGGATGAGATTAAAATTACAAGTAATTACAGGTAGGTTTAATTCATGTGACACATTTACAAAGCCGGTTTTAAGAGCTTAAATTGGGATCTTACCTGCTGTAACAACACAGACTCACTTCCCTACAGGAAGAGTTCCCCCAGACAAGAGGGCTGAACTCTGCACTGCCATTTGAAAGACCACCAACCATACCTGGTGATGTAACCGCGTTCTCCTCCTTTACGGTGCTGGGTTCTGTGTACTAATCGAGGTGGTCTTCACTAGCAGACTTTCTTATCACCTGGTGACACTGGGACGTCAGGACTGCTAAACATTAGTCACGCTGAAAATCTCACGCCCAGGTTGTGCTATGGTGCTGTAATGTTAGCTGCCCGGATTCAGTGGTGTCATTATACCACCAATATGGCTACTGAGACATGCTGTCTGCCTAAAGCTCAGCCCAGCTGAACCATGCTGACCGTCCTACAGTATTTTCCCATCTTCCGTATAGTTTAAGACCCTGGAAAAGCCTGCTGTTAAGACCATGGGGACAAGTGAGCAAAATGTATTGTGGTTTTCTTTGGGAAGTTAGATGAAGAATTCTGTTTCATTCATTTTCCATCTTTTGAATATGCAGATTCTCCTTCACTTACTGAATGTTGGTACCTCCCTGATGCTGCAACGGGATGCTGATGGGTCGTACAGTGTCAGCTGTCTCAGCACAGGCCTGTAATATTAATTCAGTTAATTACCACCTCAAATTCAGCCATCCTAAATGTCTTCTGTCCCAGTTCTTACCTAAGGTATTGTGCTCCCTACAGAGAAACAGAATTCAATGAGCAGAACAATAAAAAGCCTTTATCACCCTGTCAGTTCATGGTTCTGCAATAATTGTGCTTCTTTCTCTCGAATTGTCACAGAGGTAGTGATAGTGAAGGCTAAAGCGACGAAGGAGAAACGGTGCGGGCAGTGGAGGTGATATCAGTACTGGTGGCCGTCGGAAACTCAGGTTTAGGTGCTAATGCAGGGGCCGCTCTCTATAGAGATGAGAGCCGTGCTGTTAGTGGAGACAAAGGGAGCCTGATGATCAGCACAGAGCCATGGACACATCAATGAGACACAAAAAGACAGACAGGACCTCCCCTCTGCTCTCTGTACTCCCGTCTGGACCAATGAGACCCATGAAGACAGACAGGACCTCCCCTCTGCTCTCTGTATCCCAGTCTGGACCAATGAGACCCATAAAGACAGACAGGACCTCCCCTCTGCTCTCTGCATCCCTGTCTGGACCAATGACATCCATAAAGACAGACAGGACCTCCCCTCTGCTCTCTGTATTCCCAACTGGACCAATGAGACCCATGAAGACAGACAGGACCTCCCCTCTCCTCTCTGTATCCCAGTTGGGACCAATGAGACCCATGAAGATAGATAGGATCTCCCCTCTGCTCTCTGTATCCCAGTTGGGACTAATGAGACTCATAAAGACAGACAGGACCTCCCCTCTGCTCACTGTACTCCCGTCTGGACCAATGAGAGCCATGAAGACAGACGGAACCTCCCTTCTGCTCTCTGTAGCCCCTTAATTTTTCCTCGGCCTTTCCTCCTGGTTTCACCTCATAGTCACCTTTCACATCCTTGTTGTTTCAGTCCTCTTTATATTGTCTGTCAATAAATACATTTTCAACAGTAAACTCAGTTCATCCATCATTGAGAATAGCTGTTCAATCCCAGTAAAGCAGCAGATCTGAAGAGCACCCTCTAACCACTTGTTTTTGTGGCTTCCTGTCCCTCTCTTGTAACGCCCCCCCCCCCCCCCCCCCCCCCCCCGCCCCCCCCCCCCGCGCGGGCGGCGGGGGGGGGGGGGGGGGGCACGGGGGGGGGGCTGGCGGGGCCGG
>JAACJT020000033.1:6016328-6030279 GCA_009936485.2 Gymnarchus niloticus | reverse complement strand
CACCCCTACTCAACCCCTTCCCCCCACCCAAATTACAAATATTTAGTGTTGGGGCCCCTTCCCCCCTTCTTAACCCCCCCCCCCCCCCCCTTTGGGCAGAGCGGCAGCTGCTGGAAGGTGATGAGCGATCCTGGGCAGGCATGTCTGCTGGTGGCTGCAGAGCCCCACCCCTTCACCCACATCCCCCCGGCTCGGCTGAGGCCTGTCCCAGCAGGGCACCTGCATCACGAGGAAGGTGCACCGCCCACAGAGGCCGAGTTCATACCCGCTGACACACAGACATTCATACGTTGCACACGGCCTCTTACAGACCCCACCATACCACACACAAGATCCTACGGAACACAGTGATGAGTTGCACACACTAATCCTGTCTTCGTTTGGAAATGATCGTAAAATATGTCCATATACAGTACAATTTCATTTAAAGACTCCCTAACTCTGCTCACGCTATCTGAGTACTTAGAAAAGCTCCAATTTCAGGAGAGTTTCTGAATAAAAAAAGCCAATTTAATGCCTCTACAATTCTGATAGTGTTTAATTCCGTTCATTTCCAGCATTTTAGCACCCGTTTGACCTGTCTGCTCCATGATTATGTCTAAATGAGGCAGTGGGCTGGCGGTATGGAAATATGCCAGCAAAGCAAACCAGCTATGCAGTTTTCCCATTTCATCTGCCGCTACGCAGTACTGCTAAAGGTACACCATCATTTTTTAGGGCATCATATCAGACGGTGCCTTTTCTGAGGTTTCTGGAGTGGCTCGTGTTTGTGTTTTCCTCGGTGCTGTACGTATCTCTCCATTTCATCTGTGAGTCACAGCGAAGGTTGTCCCACATCAGATTCACACATCAGAAAGGAGGCTTGAGTCTGTCAGATGTTTCCGTGGAGGCTGGTTGTCATGGACGTTTAAGCAAAAAATAGAAATCTGTTGGCTGGGCCGTGCTGTGCTTCATTTCCCCAGAGGTTTGCATTATCGTTATTCGTCCCCGTTATCCTGCCGGGGAGAGATCCTGTCTCCTAAATGGTATATCAGTGCCGGATTGGTTTGGTGACATCATGGGCCATCCTTCTGACATTTTGCTTTGCCTTGCAATTCAGGAACACCCACGTCTCCGTGGCACGTCTCCCGTACCGCAATACGGGGTCATTTGTTTGCGAAATGCTCGTCTTCTCCAGTGCAGGTTTTTCTGCCAGTCTTTCTTTTAGTCCTAAAGGCGGAGAGATCAGAAAACAGACTTATTTTCTAACAATTCTTCATCGTCGTTATATCAGACAATGCAGCAAACAGGAACTGCTGTGCCTCAGTGAGAGCAAATAACCAAAATTGCCATTAGCAATACAAAAAAGCTAATATAGGCTAATTCTAGTACAGGCTTCCATTAGCTACATGATCGTGGATCTAAAAATAAACCACATATCACATAAATAAAAAAGGATGTCCTCACCTGTCAAGAGCCTATTAAAGTTTAATCTTAATAGCAAATCTAAATGTCAATTGTGATGAGATTCCTTACATCCTTTGGAGAGAAAAGTTCTGTGAGCTTTCAACAGTTTACTGATAAGGTGTTTCCTAAACAGAAGTGGGACGCCTTGCCTTCACGCAGCGTACTGATCAAAGACGCGATCCGTGCCGTACAGACTCAGTCTCCACGTTTTGTCGGGGGCCCCTGAGTTTCATTTTCCAGACCATTGACAGTGACGAGCAGTGATCTGCTTAACACGAACATGAAGCTCATGTGGGTTATTTAAATGGGGATGTTTTTTCTTTTTTGTGTAAGCATTTGAAATGTGAAAAACAGACAAGTGTAAAAATGAGGGTGTGCCATGTCCTGAGAGCAGGTTGGTGGCTCAAGGGACATTAGAGCTAATCTCAGGTCCTTTTCGGAGGTCCATCCAGGACCCACAGACAGATGCCTCGCTTGGCCACATGTTCCTGGAGTGTGCCCGTGTGAAATGTGATGGGGCATCCCGGCAGGCTGAGATATAACCTTCTCAAAGGTTTTGTAGCCACGTCCGTCAGCTTCGTGATAAACTCCCGCTCGGATCAGACGTCAGTGTGAGTCAAGGTGACTCAGTCCGCCCTGCCGGCCTCAGCCTAAACATCTCCTTCCCTCAAAAATGTTAGACCTACAGCATCCACGTCAAGTCTAAGATATGTTTCGACCCTGCAGGAGAGACCGGAGCAGAGACTTTTCAGGAAGGGGCATCCGAGGCTGTTTGAGATATGTACCGATTCAAGTGCAGCCTTCTGAACAAAGAAAACCAGTCCCTTTCGTCAATCGATGCATCAGAGGCTGCGATCTTCATGTGCTTGATTCGGCCCTGGCAATGGATTTGTTCACTTTCTCCCTTTTTATGAATACGTACTGCAAACCCTTGTCTAAGAGACACCGTGTCTCGAATACCGTGCTCCTTTGTCATCTTGATAGCCTAAGAAAGAGAAAACAAAGGTAATGCCTTTAACCTTATGTTCTTAAGTGATAACCAAAGACACGTACATACATTCTATGCATAGCATAAGACTTGTGGTGTCGCCCTGATTTATCTGTTTTTTATTTATGAGCGTACATATTTCATTTTGGGCTGGAATATAGCTTTACACTGAGTACTGGGACTGAGTGAAGTGTGTGGTCAGATACCGAGTCTCTTAGGGCCCCGGACCTCTATTTAAGCAGTGCCATGCAAAGCCAAGGTAAACACTGTAAAGATGATAAACAGTCTCACTTAAATCCGAGAATATTAGAGACACTGCTTCGCCAAGCTGTAGGAACTGGCCATTGGAATTGTTTCCTGTAGTTTGTTATGCATGGCACTCACAGATGAATATTTTTTTTACATAACATAAAAGGCTTCCTATCATTGGAGATTGTATGCAGTGGAGTTTAACTGTTAGTTACTCAGTGCCGTCTCCTCAGAGCTCTTTCGCGTGTTAACATTGATTGTTTCCTGACTGTCAAAGTGCTGGAGTGATTGCACTCCAGCTAAAAGTAGCACGCCTAGCGGATCCCGAGGGACCTGGCTTCTCACATCTCCCTCGGAGAGGCGCGGCCGTCCTTCTTCTGGATGCTCGTTTGCTGATTGTGCATATCTGTGCTTACAGGTGCATCGTTTTCAGGGCGCCGGGAATTCGCAGGGTAAAAACGAGCCACGGGTCGTCAGGCGCGTCGGAGTTTCAGTTTTCACAATCGCGGCATCGCCATGACTGGATTTAACGAGCCGCCGCCCTGCGATGGAAACACTTAGAGCGGCACCGGCCTTCTGGCTGGTGTATAATTCATACTCTTTCCTCCAGACTCTATGGCAGTTTGACCTTAAAAGTATGTGCACAGTCATTTTAAACATTTAGAAGCTCTGATGTGGGCTGTTAAAATTCAGCGGGGGCTGCCAGTACACCATAAGGGCACCAAACAAAATGCTTCTGACTGTAGAGATTTACGGGACGTCGTTACAGATCCTTGTCTGCCAGCTGTGGAGGGATCAATTCCTCCAGTCGATTTGCCCAAGGGCTTTTAAGACGACAGCACGGTCCAAGGCGATCTGGCCCAGGGCTTGTAGTGTTTAGACCTGTTGAGGTCACCCCCTTCCCCGATTCTAAGAAAGAATCTGTTCTTCAGTTTTTTAGCTAGATCCCCATCCAAATACGACAGTGGTTCAAAAAATAACTTTCATTTTTGACATTACGCTAAGTGCAACCATCTATGTCAAATTTTACAGCAGAAAAATAATGATTGGCGTCCGCTTAGAAATCATTACTTGATGTGTGGATAAATATTGTGCCACGAACCAGAATCTCATACAAACTCAGCACGTGTCCACTGAACGTCAGCCCTCCACACGTCCTCATCGTGGTTCTGTTTCAATGCACACCAGACGATTTGGGACCGTGGGAGGGTGCTCCTGTGATCTTAAACGTTTGAGATAAATGCGTATATATACGGAGAGCAGGCAGGAATGTCCGAGGCCACTGAATATGTAACACGGACAGGCCGACAGACACAGGGACGGGAGGGGGGCCAGCTTGGATCCGGAATGTGCGACTGCAGAGGGTCTGAGGTACAGAGCAAGCATCGGTGACATGAAGTAGAGGCTCCTTTCAACCGTCTCCTTTTCCCCGGTTTTGGAAGATATTGACAGGCAACAAAGTGCGAAAGCAAAGTGGTCTTCAGCGGTGAGGAAGCCCGCTGAAGAAGGATGACGAGCTTTCCAGCCTTACCAACCAAATCTGGGGTGACTCCATCAGCTGTAGCCTCTTTGGTAGAAAAATGACAAAAAAAAAAAAAGACAGTTAAAAACAAACAATTGATCGTTTAGTGATTCGACACCCTTTGGATAAATTCCCCTTTGCTTAAAGGTGTTGCTACGTTCGGGCTCAAAAAAAAATCCACTGTATTCATAACTGGCAAACATCTAATCTGGAGATTATCTAAGTTTCCGGTTTCACTTTTAGGGGGAGTCAGGCATTAATAAATCAGTAGTCCTGGTGCAGAAAGGAAATTGCGTGGCATAAAAGTAGAAAAACTGTATAAATTAACATGAGTTTCTCCCCTTCCAGCGGTGCCTCTTCCTGTCAGCCAGCCAATTAATGAGATTTTGATTTAAACCCCAGCCTCAATGGTGCTGTCATGGGGAAGGCCGCGCTTTGCTGTGGTTATATTTTCAGACATGTTAATCACCGTCATAGATGACTCTGCCATATGCTGTCCTATATGACTCCCATCGGCATGGAGATGGGAGTGAGAATCCATTAATAGCACTGCGGGCTCTGTGCTCCTCTGTGGCCTCTCTTATTGTATAGGAGGATTTGATCGCTGTAAAATATGGACCGTGGTTATTCATTTTCTCAGGCCATCCATCCACTACTCTTCCGTAACCCCTTTTCCGGTGTGAGGTCAGTCTGGAGTCTACCCCAGAAACGGCCGGGCACAAAGCAGGGGTTACCCTGGACCAGAACGCCAGTATTTCACGTGCACCATAGCAAATCACAAGGTGTCATGTATTTTTATGACTTTTAAATAATGTTGTTATTCATGCCAGGAAGAATAAGCTAGGGTAAGCCTTGAGGTGAACTCCGAGGCCGTCGCAGAGTTAACGGCTGACCTGAACTGCGTGTGTCTGAGACGCAGCAGGAGGCGGAGTCGGGTACCAGACACACTCCACCCCAGATCCAGCATGTGTGGTGACGTGAGCTCACAGGGCTTCCCGCTGAGTTGCCATCTTCTCCTCGTTTACAGAACGACTCTACATATTACCACAGTTGCCTGCTTTGAAGATGTCCTTTGGTGTCCAACAAAGCGTGTTGCAATTCTGCACGTTAACAAAATCACCGCCGCTGACTATCAGTTTATGCGCCTCTCTCCTGGGAGCAGCATCAGAGCCTGCAGTTTTACAGTCGCAATACCACAACGTCAAGCTTTATGGCCGCCTTTAAAGGTTGGAGTCGCACGGGAGCTCCGTTCTCAGTAGGAGTGAGCGACGTGACCACAGCAAAACTGCCACATTGGGGCTCCAGTGCTGTCCTTGAGGAGTTGGCCCTCGGAATAACGTTCCGCTGTGAGTCCTGTCTTCTGGAAACAGCTCCACAGTTGTCGGAATCGAATGCCACTACATCAAGCGCCCATAGAGCCGTGTCCCATTCAGGCTCCGCTGCTTTGAGATCAGATTGAGAACCGGGTTAGATTTACTTTAGATCTGGTGATGGCGCAATCGACCTCAGGGAAAAGAAAAAAGAAAACATATAATATTTGTTTTCCGACTTTTTCGATGACCTCCGGATAAAGTGTGGCCCCTCGGCACTGGTCTGGGACCAGTGAGACCGAGCCTGGTCTTAAATATTAAAATGGTTCTGCAGATATTTCCTGAGCATAACTGTAAGGTCAGCTTAATCCTGATGTCAAGCTCTCTTTGCTGGGGTATGGCTGTTTCTCGTGATGCCGTGGGCCATCAGTGTACTTCCCAGTGCTGTTTCAGGACCCTATCTTATATCTGGCTGCCTCAAAAGGAACTGCTCAAGCATGCGACTTTCCATTTTGCTGGAAAAAGACCGTCATGTCGATAAAGCCTCGACAGGCTGAAATCGGGATGCAGATTCTTTACGGTTCCCTCCATATCCGCAGGAGCAGCAGACGGGGGGGGTCTGCGTGAGAAACACGAAGCAGGCTGCCTGTCTGCTTCCGCCTGGTCTTCACGTACCTCGTTACATCCTGATCCGTAACAGATTCCCCCCGCTGTCATTCCTGGCCCGTCCGTATTTCCTCAACGACAGCAGCGCGGCGTGCGAATCTGTACACATTCGCAGTGTTTTGTAAGCATGTCCTGGAATAGCATCTCATTCTTGTGTAACGAGCCGTTAAAATTTTTTCCAGCTGCGAGCTGGTGCATTTGCTGATTAACACAATGGCTAGATATCAGCCGTTAATAGCGCACTTCCAGACACAGAACAGAAGCTAAATTGCCCAGGCACAGCACGGCTCCTGCGTAAGTGACCTCTAGCCACAGAACAGAGCTACTGCTGTCCTGTATTTTTAAATTACGGACCTCTGCTACCTCACAGAAATGGATTCCTCTACCTGTACAGTGACTTAAAATTCATTTTGTAATATATTTTGAGGCAGTATTTTATAATATCCTTTAAAAATGCACTACTGTAAAGGCACAGCACCTCATTTAGGGTGAAGTTTTGTGCGATTGGATCTTTGGCTACCACTAGATCCAGCTTATCCACCGATGAGTCGGAAGCATACAGCCCAACTAAACTACACTTTGCGTGTTTGTTTTTTGTTAACTCCCGTTCAGAATATCTTTATTGTCATTGTAACGGGTACAACGAAATTAAGTCCCGTTCGCGGTGGAGTTGCGAGTCTGTTTTGGGGGAAGGAGATGAAAATATGGGCACATTCTAGTAAAAATACCAGGCTGAAGATCATGCTGATGAAAAGCATCCGTGCGGGTGGGCTCCTTTGACGGGGCGTAGGCATGATACCCTGGCCCATGCTGTGCAGTTTAGCATAAGATGGGAGTGCATTCTGTAGTGACAGGCATCTCATGAGGTATCACCTTGGTCCTGAATTGACCGAACCCTGATTCTGTTCTTTTAGCTGGATTTGGGTATTTATCTTTCCTCTGATTTCAAATGACCACACCTCTGATTTGCTGGATATTGGTATTTATCTTTCCTCTGATTTCGAATGACCACACCTCTGATTTGCTGGATTTTGGTGTTTATCTTTCCTCTGATTTTGAAGGACCACCCCTCTGATTTCTGCAAAATGAGTCCCCAACCTGGGTCTGGCCATTAGTGGCATCTCACAATTCCATAAATCTTTCCCCTATGGGTCATAAATCTGCTCACACTTAGCAGCCCCCCGCCCGACCATGAGAGCGATTGGCTGCTGAATGTTGGCGCTATGGTGATTGTGTTTCTCAGAGCACCGCTCCCAGGGGGCTGTGGGTGGCGCCCCCCGACCTTCCACTGGCCCCCTCCCCGTGTCTATCGTCACGTGTCTCGGTTTCATCGAGTGGCCCATGTCCCCACAGTGTTAACAGAGCTCCGTTCCACTGAGCTTGGCTCAGAGCCGCGAGTGTCCCATTTCAGACTCTGCGCAGAGTGCCGAGATAACGGACGTGACCGCGTATCTGGAAGAGTGAACGCTGAAGGCTGGGCTAAATTCCTGGGTGGAGTCTGACTTTCATTACCCTGTCAGGTAAGAAAAAACCCTGCATCACAGTAAGATCGATAGGGTCCAGTTCTACGAGTGGACTGACAGGAATCGGGTTCAACAGCGGTTGCAGCTCTGGCTTCCCTTGGCACCGGAAATTGAGCAGATGCCCGTGTAAATGAAGGGAACTGCAGGAGCTGATGTGGCAGGAGAATCTGACAGCCAAATTCAGTGTAAGGGCTCGCGTCTTCTCCTGAAGCACCAATAGGAAAATTATGCTGTCAGAGCTTAGTGCAAGCATGAAGGCACCAGTTGGTAAAGAGGGCCCTATGCCATGATTTATGTATTTGGGAGACGGCTTAGAGCCAGCCTAAGAAATCAGAGTCTCGAGTTCGACTGGTGTAAAGGGAGTCATGCTGGCCAAAGTCCAGTTAGCAGAGGTAGCTCCCACCCCTCCGAGGAATCAAAGGTGAGGAGGGCATTCTGTTTAGTGTACTGGTTAACCGCATTCGTCCAATAACTCATAAAAAGGAGAATCAGAGCAGTCCAGGCTTGAGAACACCTTCTGGAAAGGTGGATGGGAGCTCAGGGTCCTCAGCCATAATTCCATCATTCACACAAGGGTGGATTGTGGACCTGGCTAGTGGGGCCTGTGTCTGGGGGCCCTGGGGCACGGGGATCCACTCGAGCCTCATGGGAATGTGATCTGCCCCTACCGTCACATAGCAAGACCACTGAATGTAGTTTCAAAGGTGCTGAACCTGATAGGTGTGTGATGTTCTCCTGCTCCTCAGCCCAGGATCAGTGATCTTATCACAGTGACGGTATCCCAGAGGGGTCAATCTTCTCCATAATGAAAATGATATGTCAAGGTATACTGTCTCCGTGGGAACAAGCATTAACTTCAACATGATGACTGGCAGCATGCTCCCGTTGGCTTCTACTGAGCCTGGAGCACAAGGTGCTGATGTTCTCCTCAGGCATCAGTTCATAATCACCCGCTCTTCTGCCCTTGTCAGTGCACCTTTAAATGATTCATCCATCACACACCGTCAAAGGCTGGCAGCTGATTGGTGCACACGTCTGCCAATGAGCACAAACTGTACGGATTCCAGAGTCCTTCTCACTAAAGTCTTAAACTCAGCTGCCACGCTGATGGATGATGCTCTTGCTCTTTTTCTCCACCTCACCCATTCAATTTTGTTTCTGCTAACCTCATTTTTGGCCGCATCCAGTCAGACGAAAAAAAATCTGAACCCTGTGAATATAATGCAGTGTGGCACTGGCATCACTTAAGTGGTATCATATTCCGGGCATTATCAGCTTTAAGTGATTTTCATTATGGTTTATTATTTTATTATTTACGCACAAAATGAAGGGATAATGACCTGCCGTAAGGTCATTTTTATTAACAATGACCGCATCGCTTCGAGGCTTCAGATCCTGAGAGGCATTCGACAAGGCAGATCCTCTCACCTCTGACCCTGGGTCTCTCTCCAGGACACCACCTCGCCCTGAGCTAACAAGGGCCCATCCTGTCAGTGGGCACCTCGCTGCGGGTCTGGGGAACAAAAGGCACCAGTTTATTCGGTAGAGTTCGTCACACGTGCCCCAGATCCCCAGTAGCTGCGGTGGAGCTTTCCTGTGACAGACAAGCCCACATTTGAGTGTGAAGAGGACGGAATCAGTCGAACATCACAGATGTCCCACACATCCTCCAGACCAGACAGCACTACCCAAAGCCATTTTCTTTGTTGTCTTGTTAAAATTAGATTCATTATATTCATTTATTTTGTCTCGCGCGGACGAACTTTCGGAGACTCTCTCATCTTCTTTGCACTGATATACAAAGAGTCGAGGTCTAATTGTCCAGAGGTCCAGGATTTGTTCTGACCTCATGCCCCTAAGGTACGAGGTCCTTAAGAGGCCATGTGATCTGGGCTGGAATGGCTGCCAGCTACATGTCTCCACTCGGGCGGTTTCGCCGCGATTTCCATTTCCTGAAAGCAGAGCCGTTTGGCCGGACGTAGCGATAGCGTGATTATCCGCTTCTTGTTTGTTGCTGTTAAATATAATCTCCACTCTGCTCCCCTGGCTGGCCCCTGCAGACGGTGCGTCACCATCTCTGGCTGTCATCCCCCCCCCCCCCAAGGAGCTTGCTCTGTTAATATAAGAGCAGCCTTGTCCTCCTTTTCCAGACAACCTAGACCTGAGGACGGCGACCCTGGAAATCATCCGCAAGAGAAGACCCTAGATTTCGTTTCAGCTGCAACCTTAATTGGGATAGTTAATCGGATCAATCATTAGGGCAAACAAATGTGATTGCCTTTTTCCTTTCTGTTCTCTGCATTTCACAGGGACTGAGAAAATACGCAGGACACAACTGACAAAAACAAAACAACAAACAAACAACAAAAACAAAATTGATTGACTTTTTGCTGAGCCTGTAACCCGGTATAAGATTCAAATCACTGTATCTTATAATGCACATTTAAAGCACAAAGCTAAGCATGGTCACCATTTTCCAGTCAGTTACTAGAGGTTCCAGAAGATCCGTAAATATGCTGCAGTTTCCCTCTGTAGCTCTGCGAACAGCAGTCAGTCCCTGAGGCGCAGTGGTCGCATGCTTTGTCTTCCTGATATCTGCTAACTGAACGCTGTGCTGTTGTCGGTCGTCTTTTTGCGACCTCCTATCTCTCCAGTCACATGCCTGTCTGTGTAGGAGGCTGCTCTACCTCCAGCGGCGTGACGACTGACCCGGAAGAGGCCGTCACAGCTTTAAGGGTTGCCAGTATTTTGAGTGTGCCCTCAATTGTGGCCCCACCCCCCTGCCCCACCCACCTCCCGAGAGCACCGCCTCTCACAGCCGGAGGGTTGTGTCATCACAGCCAGCTGGCCGAACCGGAATGGGGGACAGGGAGGTGGTTGGGTGATGTGGCTGAAGGAGGAGCAATGTGGGCCTCCAGGATGGGGTGCAGGGGCCTGGGGTGCCCCTCCCATCTATTCCGTAGCCATGGTGCTGGGGCTGTGCTCAAATTTCTTTCAGAGGCTTGCAGTGTGATTCAACAGTGCAAAGTCAAGCACATGGTATAAGAGATGAGCCATGCAGAGAGTGTGGCATTTCTGTTAGACCTTAAAAAGTGCAAAATGTCATCCATCCGTTCATTCATTCATACAAAGAGTTTGCTCAGAAGTCCCTCGGTCTGTTTCCATGATTTCATAAGCAAAGATTATGAAAAACGTGAAAATCCGGCACGTTGATGCTTTGTAGCCAGGATGTGATGTATTGTGCAAAAGTCTTATGTAGTCTAAGAAAATGATGTATGTTTAAACTGCATTTTTTAGTATGAAACGATTACTTTATGTCTGTCAAAGTGTCACTTTACATATTTTGGATAATCTCTTCATGTCAGCCCAGAATTTATAGTTGTCTTTGTGGAACTCAACTACGAGCACACCTTGCTTGCAAGATCGGTACCTCGAAATGTGAATTAAATGGACAAGTTAAGTGAGCTGCTGATGAAATTTTAATACATCTATTGAATGGCTGAGGTGCTCTTGAGGAGAGATTTGGGAACCAAAGCTGAGTTCCTTTAGCCAATTCAACCAGAAGCCATTTTAGAGGACAGAACAGAAATTCTTTTAAATAATATAGGGAATGATAAAAAATTGTACATTCTGATGTCAGATTGTGTTTTCTTCTGAACAAATATACACTTACTGCCCAGACAAACGTCTTCTTTGCCCACCTTTATTTGCTCGGTACCGGACACGCGCGTGAACTCGGGCCTCTGTATAACTATGGAACGTATTTCGTGTCGAATCTCAACTTCACAGATTTTCTGAACTGAAAATACATCTCTGCCTAGAGTAAACTGTGTGCTTTTCCCGGGTAAAAAATATTCATTCCCCTTTGTCATTAAGTTTATCCAACAGTGCCACTCAGTCACAGATGCTTAAATATGAAACGAAAACATGACAGACGTCTGACATGCCTGGTGTTACTTTGACGGAAACTCCAAGTGGCGGCCGTCTCCTCACGCCCCTGAACCGACACCGGCTGCAGCCAAGATGTCCGCTGAGATAGGCTCTTGCTCGCCACACTCAAAAAAGCGGAGGTGGTCCCATTTGCTCCTTCCTGTCTCTTATTTGTCACTTGCAGAGCTGAGCAGATTTACGTTGATAGCTGTAAAGGTCAGCATCAGACGTAGAAAGGCACTGAATGGCAAAGCCAGCTCCGGATCTCAGATGCACTCTAATGTCCCTTTAATTTGATAGCATGGATGACAGGTCACCTGGGGACACCAGGCAGGCTCTGTCCCCGTTTCGGTGGACTTGGTGGAGGTGTCACCCCCACCCCGGTGCCCTTTGATGGGAGTTCTCTGATGTCACCCTTGTGATGTCATCATGAAAAGGCAGCGTTCATTACGGCTGGTTGTGGGCACGCTGTGCTTTGTGTCACAGCTCCGAGTTTTCACTGGCAGGCACACAGACTTGAGGACGCGATGCTCTCGGCATGACTCCTTTCACCTGTGGGACCCCCAGTCTTTTGTCTCCTTCTCTTCTTCATCTTTCTCAGTTGGTTCTGCTTCCCAGACCTTCATGCATTTTGCATGTGGCCCCCTGTGAGTGTTTTGTCCAATGCTGGCTGAATTCACCCAGGCTAATTGGATAAGCATTGACCTTTGATTGACAGCTTTCCAATAACATTATTTGCATGGCGTTGATGGACCTGCAGGTTTCTCTGTGCTGTGTTACGTGTTGTTTGTCCACTGGAACCTCTAAATTCATGCAAAATGCGCCCAGTAACCTACAAGCCCACCAGCTAGCTACTATTTCCCTTTTCAGTCGCAGACTTTTAAAATGATTTGATATATTTTTCACATCAGAATGTATGATACGATTAATGTAACACGTCAAATCATATTCCATACATGTGGAATACGTCATCCTTTCGGATAATGGCATTTACTCCATTTTAACTCACTCTCATTAAATCTGCTTTTAAAGTGGCTTATTGGCAGCTGCCCCATCCAGAATAACACCGCTACCAGCCGTCCGAATCATTCTGACCAACATTGCAGCAGCTCCATTTTTATCTATGCATTATTTATTTATTTGTTTGCATCTCTAGTCCGTTTGATTCTGTATGCATTCGGTTGTATCAGAGCCTCCAGCTGCCCGTTATTGATTTTTGCAACGTAAAATGCTTAAAACTACATTTAAACGCCGTGAACGTGTATTAACAATGTTGATGATGCTAAGGGTGTGCTTCAGCCCTTTATTTCTTCTCTGGTCATGCTGATGTGACACATCACTACATCTGAGTTGTCAAACTACAAGGGAATGAATGATTTCACATTACTGCCCGTTATGCCCACGTTTCAGAGATCTTAAATGCTTGCTAAAAATTAAGATAAAGAAATGTGGAGTCATCCTCTAGGTGCAAAGCTGTGGGAAATCATTCTGAACCACAGTGTTGGATGCATAAAAAATGAAATGCTTGTTTACCTCCTTAGCCATTCAGCTGGGGTTAGCTGTTTGTTTAGATCACCCCTCCACTCCAGTGGGGGTTGCTGAGAGACCTCCTAAGTTCACAGAGAGTTAAACAGCACCCTTACCTTGCTGCGGCATCTCTCGTCGGCCCAGGCTGACCTCATCGCCCGCGTTGAGACTGAGCCGTCTGTCGACGCGCCCCCTCTTGGAGATCTGGCCATCCCACAGGCTCCTACGCCCTCCCTGCCCCCCGTCCTCAGGAGAAACCCCAGCCCCCCCGGCTCAACGTGGCCCACCAATCTGGCATCATTGACTGTCTGCCCACTTAACGACGTGTCCCAGCTGTACTGCCCCCCCACCCCCACCTCCCAAGCGATCTCCTTGCCATGCTTGCCAGAGATGCAAATGACAGGAGCGAAGCATGCACCACACGGAAGAAACTGGCAAGGCTGTCCCTTAACCGTTTTAACGGCAAGGCTGTCCCTTAACCGTTTTAACGGCAAGGCTGTCCCTTAACCGTTTTGACAGCGAGGCTGTCCCTTAACCGTTTTAATGGCGAGGCTGTCCCTTAACCGTTTTAATGGCGAGGCTGTCCCTTAACCGTTTTGACAGCGAGGCTGTCCCTTAACCGTTTTAACAGTGAGCTTTCCTTAACCGTTTTAACAGTGAGCTTTCCTTAACCGTTTTAACAGCAAGGCTGTCCCTTAACCGTTTTGACAGCGAGGCTGTCCCTTAACCGTTTTGACAGCGAGGCTGTCCCTTAACCGTTTTGACAGCGAGGCTGTCCCTTAACCGTTTT
>JAACJT020000033.1:5990007-6016228 GCA_009936485.2 Gymnarchus niloticus | reverse complement strand
TTCCTCTCAGACCTAGACTGAATCTCGACCCTACTCTTCACCTGTGGGGCTTTCTCACACTTCCTCTCAGACCTAGATTGAACCTAAATCCTACTCTTCACCTGTGGGGCTTTCTCACACTTCCTTTCAGACCTAGACTGAACCTAGACCCTACTCTTCACCTGTGGGGCTTTCTCACACTTATTCTCAGACCTAGACTGAACCTAGACCCTACTCTTCACCTGTGGGGCTTTCTCAGGATGCTGCATTTTTAGATGTCCCCCCAGACCCCGGGACTGCCTTTGCAGGTTGAAATAAAAAATAATCACAAATAAAAAAAAATAGCCAAGCAGGATCATGGGATATATTTCATATCATTTTTGTTTTCATTCATTTTTCTCTGCATTCTGTCTGTTTTCTTCCTTATATACTGTGTGTGTGTGTGTGTGTGTGTGTGTGTGTGTGTGTGTGTGTGTGTGTGTGTGTGTTGTAAACTTGTCTGATTATTACATATCTACACACAGCTCTTGCTCTCCCAGGGAAATGCAGTAGTCTGTGACAGGTGCCAGGATCTGTGTGTAATACATGATTAAAATTATCATAACACAGATTTTGTACATAAAAGGCTTTGCTAAATTTGTTAAATTGTACTCAGTTGTACTTTGGCCAAGCAATATCAAAAGTGGACGGATGGACAGATGGACAGAGGGAGGGACAGATGGATGAATGCTTTTCAGCTCTGATCCCAAAACTTTCCCTAAAGCCCTGCAGAGAATCAGTGCCCCTAAACTGTGCTCACTGAGGTTCCTTCATTTATTCAATTTAACTCGTTGTTCATTCATTTGTTTCATTTGTCTGCCGAAAATACTTCAAAACAGCAAGTGTGATGGTGTCAAATTTCAGATATTCATTTACTTTTCCTTTTCGTGTAGTTGCTAAGTTACACAGTGACACAGTGGTAATTTTCAGCGGGTGAGAATTTGGCGGGAAGCTTCCTGTGGGGGTGGTGAAAGCTGCTCGCTGGCTATTAATCTGTTTCTTTAATTACCTGTTGGAACACCCATCATAGCAGAAATAAATTTCTGTAGGTGGATTATACATATGTATATAAGTCACAAAATATATTAACTGATGCCCAATATGTTTTGGTTACCAAGGAACTAAAATGATGATGATTCTAAACTAATTAGACTTACAGTTTGCTGTTTTACTGTTAGAATCCTCCCTTATCCCTTGGCAGAAATCCGGAAGTTTCAGATCTCATGCTCTTGAGCAGCTTACTTTGCAGGTAAAATCCAAAGCCCTGAGTGTCACTGAGACCCAAATCACACAGGGTAGCTTGATGAAGGCATACTCTATAATGCATAGTGCAAATCGTGCTTCCCTGAAGGCATTGCAAGGTCCTTCAAGCTCTGGAAGGTCCTGTCCATATGCAACATGCTGATATATAACCGAGGTGTGATGTTAAGGTATGTTATTGGTGGTGAGGTTCAGAGGACACTGCACTGTGCATCCTCGAGTTATTGCAGGACATTTCATTACTCCTTTCTTGCAAAGTTTTTCTTTCTTGGGGTGGGTTCGTGAAAGAGAGAGTGATTCATACTTTGCCCAAAGCAGGCAGCAAAACACAGCTGGAGTTCGGGTTCTATGGCACATTGTTAGACCGCCGTGGTGAAATTCTGACGAGTTTCCGAGGCTGTAATCCCCGCTGACACTCCGTCTATCACACTTCTTGATATTTCTGCAGGAAACAGCCTTACATTAATTGATGCTGAGAGGTTTTGAGTGAGATGTGCTGTCATCATTCCGTCGGTCTTAAGTTCTGTTAATGTGCACGCTTTACATGGCTGACTCGGTAATATGGCTAAACCATCCTCTGTAATTTATCAGCGTTTATTTAAATGACCAAAATCATCCTATTAGTGAGATGTGCAGCTCGGGGTGCTTGCTGAAATGGTGTGGTAACTAAACAAGGAATACCGAAGCACTCAAACAGATTATTTAGAGTGCTCTGCTGCCCTTTTCAGCTTCACTGTTCAGGTATAGCGCTTTAAGCTGTGTAGTTAAGAAGGGTTAACCAGCTTATGGGTATAAATTGGGCATCATGCAACTGGATTATACAATTTCCATCTACTTGCTGCACAGAGAAAAATGTTGAAATATTAATCTGACAAAAACAAAACAGTCCGAGATGATGTTTGCAATGAAAACGATAGGAATGAACGATCTGAGAAAAGGGAACGACCTTGGAGGATTATGACCGGCCTGTTTTTTTTTTTTTTTTTTATTGTTCCAAGAAAAAACTGGGAACAACAGCTTGAAATGAAATCATGTTGCCAGATTTAAGTACAATTCCAAAAAGTGTATGGCTGCCTCATCTGTAAACATGACGAGTCACTACCAGAGTATGTGAGAAACTGTATGTCCGGTCATTTAATGTAGACCCTACATAATGACTCTCACACACTACATAGCTGTTGTTATCACAAACTTTGTGTATTCTCATGGAATAATTAGGCAGTTTTCACATATCTCATCTTGCTCTGGTGAGAGCCACTTTTAGGGTCAGAGCACACGGCCAGCCAGCATCCCTGGAGCAGTTGGATGTTAAGGGCCTTGTCTAAGCGGCCCCCGTGGTGACATGAGATTTAAACCTGTGACCTTCCGGATGTGGGCACCAACTCCTGACCTACAAAGACACACACTGCTCCCAAGTGTCCTGTCTTACAGTAATGGTGTCAAATCGTTCTTGTGCATATTTACACAGAAAAGTTTGTCCTTGAAAAAATGCACACCAAAAACAATAATCATCGTAATCGTTGTGTTGTGTACTGCGTACCCCAGCCTTGTGCCTTGTGCTGCCTGAGACAGACATTAATAATAATAATAATAATAATAATAATAATGATAATAAGAATAACTCGAAATTTGACTCCAGACCTGGTAAGAGACAATCAGTCTAACTCAATTTAGCTTACATCTTCAGTGCTAAGCCTGCTGTTCTGCCAGGGAGGAAGAGGTCAGGGGTCGTCCCAGTTTTGATGGCGATCGGGAGGAAGAGACAAGCCTCTGCTTGTCCTTCTGTCTGTCGAGGAAACAGTAACACCATGGGGCCTGATGTCCTGTGACCTCTGTCTTGATGACCCCCCCCCCTCCCCCTTTCCCATCAGGCTTTTGAAAGCTGCAGTAGGAAGATCCGCTTGAGTGTAACAAGGTCTCAAAGAGCAAGGAAAGAAAATGGTGGAAAACTTTCATTAATCTCGAATTTTCCTCACTGAAAACAGGAGCTCGTTAATGACATTAGATTTTGTTTGTATTGCTTTTACGCAGTTTTTTCCGTATTTACTGCTTTTCTGCAGTTAAAATCATTTAAGTGAGAAAACAGCTAAGAGCTAATACAGAACCTTATTCAGTCTCTAGTTTTATGTATTTTTTTTTGCAGGATTTACCGGTTAACGATGTCATATCTTTCAGTCATTACGCAACACATTCAAAAAACAACAGAAAAACGTATGAGGTATCTAACGACAAAAATCCTGAAGCTTGTCTCGTCTACAAGAAAGATGTTGCCCCAGCCTCCGCTTTAGCAAAGCTACATGACAACGTGACAAGGCCACTTCAGTGCCTGTAAATCGTTTGCCACATGCAAGCATGTTTGGATGCAATTTGAATGTATTTTATAGACCTGGCATTTAGGTGCAGGCAGTCCTCTGGGAATAAACATCAAATGCTTCAAGGAAAGCTGCCTGCATCTGCAAAACCTACATTTGTAATGCACATCCTGAAAATCTCCCGAATCACTGCTAATGCAGTAGTTTTTTGTTTATTTGAAACCTTAAATAACGGATAAATCAAGTGAGTCAACCTAAGCAGAGTCTGAAAAATTAACACCCCGTTGCTGCCAGTGGCTGCGATAAGATTAATCTGTGGATTCAGGTCTCAGAGCCGCGAGGCAGGATGTAAACAAATACTCTTTGGGTTACGGGTCAATTTGTAGGAGTCTGACTTGCTGCCCCTCGCTCCTTCATTTTTTATATAAAAAAGCTAAAATTCCATCTGTACTGCGATCAACGCCTTGTTACAACAAGATGACCAGTCGCTCTTCTCCGCAGCAGACGTAAAGCGGGGGGTTGTGAGAGACGGGGTCAGTGAGGGCCGAGCTGCCTCAAAATACCAATGATAGTCAGGCACACACACGCACGACCTCCCCTCCCCGCCCCCCCAACCTTCCATTAGCTTCTAAGCTTCTCCCTGCCCCTGGCCGCTTTGAAGTGCGTCATGCGAAAGAGGGCTTCCGTTACAGCCGGTGGGGCACTGCCCTCCGGGTGCCATCCGAGCTCGGGCTGTGGGGCACAGCTGCGCACGTCACCCTGGACCGGATGACAGTAGGGACGCAAGAGGCTCAGTGCCGATGGACATATGGCATTTTGTCACCTCAAAATTGGCCCGGAGATGATAGATGGATTAATTAAGCGTATTTACTAATTAATTTAACATATTAATCGAGGTCAAAAGAATGCATGTGTATTTAAATTTTGTGAGAGCTGCTAAAAAGATGCCAAGAAGAGTAATGAGTAAGACATAGCATGCATAAGAAATGCGGGTTTATTCTTTTATTTTTTTTCTGGGTTAGAGTACCATGAGAGAGCACAGGACGTGGCTACTCCAGTCTGCACAGGAAGTAGGATGACTTTTAAGGCATCGGTTATGTGTCATGAGGGATAGTAGATGGACCCATCAAACTGACAGACATACACACTACTGGACAAATCCCACTGACTCCCCTGAAGCTTTATGCTATGAAATTACATCCCGTGTTTTTTTTTTTTTTATTGCTTATTTGAAAGATGCTGCTGTGGCTTTAAATTCCCCGAGCGACGCAGCTGAATGAATGAAGCTAAAAATCCAGGTAAAATTCTTTCTACTTGTCTAATAACACAAATACTCACTCATAGCTTTAGGTGTCTTCAGTAGTGTTAAACTGCCCACTGTCCAGAGCCTCCTCGTTCGGTCGAGCCTTTCTTAGAGAGAGCCCCACGCCCTTAACGGTAATGCTCTCAAAACGTTCGATCAATGCTGGATGGATAACGCTACCACAGGATGCTGATGCATTCACACAGCATTGTGTTACCGGACCCTCCACGTCAAAGGTGGACAAAGGTGCCCTGAGAGCAGATGAATTGGCCATTTTGTTCTCCAGCTCCTGTAGAATCTTCACCCAGAAATGAGCATTTCTTCTGTGTGCGTGCCCACCCCGAGGTGGACGGTCTGTGATCCCATCCAGAGCGTCACCCTACCTTGAGACCCGTGCTACCTGGCATAGATCTCCAGATTCACTCAGACTATGTGCTGGCTAAGCAGTTTGGAAGATGGATTGATGGATGGATGCACAGATGAATGGATGGATGGTTTGCAGTACATGCAATATTGCAATTAGCCTTTTAATACGAAACAATTCAGGCCCTAGGAAATTAAAAGCTTTAGATGCCTGAATTTGATCAAATTGATATTTAAAGGAGCCCGTCTTTCTCAATGACATCAGCAGGTCCAAGCCAACTTTCACGACCTCCTTGTACAGTTAGGACTTTGCGTCTGGTCAACATGTAAGTTCAGCAGATTCCCTGGATACAGATTATAGTTTGTCTGGTGCTGCCTCGTTCTGTACCACTCCCTTCCTTAATCCTCCTTTAACAGACGTTGTGTGTAATGATAATTACTGCTTCTGTTTTTCGCCGATGAGAAGCGTCGCACTTGACACACAAACACACGTCACATCCCACACACTTGCGCTACTCTCAGCCACAGCACCAAGGGGCCTGAATTTGACATTTGGATTGCTTGGGGTATGCGATCAGAAGCTGAGCTGTAGTCATTTCCCAAACACAGTAGAAAATTTTAGCTGGGAATATCTGGGCCACCGTGTTCGTTTGTCGGCTGAAAATCTAAATCTCTGCTATGAAAACATGAATTAATTTATCCAGTACCTCCATTAATATGATATCTGATTTAAACTAGAAGGAATATGGTTACTAACCTGAAGTATGCTTGTATAAAGAAATGGAACCCTTTTCTAATCTTAACAAGCCTCCCTCAACTTTACATGTGTATTTCTGAACAAATATTAAGACTAAAGCAGTCCTCACTGTTGGCTTTACCCTTGAAAGGAATTGATATTCTCGGAAAGTCTCCCATCAGCTACGTTAATTTCATTCTAAGGATATGTCATGCTTCAAATCAGTCATTTTATGGAAGCCTGAGACTACAGCTAAGGGCAAAGAAAGGGTTTTGACTTCCAAATCAAGCAACTATGACCTTTGTGCAGGAGGCCCTAACACGGAGAGCCAAAGAGTTGCTCATCAAGATTCCTGTACCAAAACCTCCTGGAGGAAAGCCAAGATTAGCTGCCACCAGCTCATTTCTAACGCAACAATGCGTAATGAACAGAGAGAGCACAGAAACAGTGGGAGACCTTGAGAATTTCAGGCACCAAACTGGACGACTCTGAAGCCAATTTGGGGAGAAAGGGATTGGCATATAAAGTTACTTTCGACAGTCTCAGGCTGGGTGTGTGTGCTGACATTAACCTCTGCTTGTAAAAGCATTTCTTCAGAACTGTTAGCTTCTCAAAACTCACTCACAAGATCATTCCATTTCCCTGTAATCTTTGCTTAAATGTTATTGTTACGTTTAGAAATTACGCAGCGATATTGCATTTTATTCCCCTTCCTTATAAGCAGGAGGTTGTAGCTGTAAGGGCTGAAATCGAAGTGAGTTAGTGGATAAAATGGAGTCATTTAGACTGCCAAGCTGAACAAGAGTGTACAGTAAACAAGTAGACGGTATGTGCTGGAGTCAGCAGATAAAGCCAGTTTAACCTTGACTATTTTAGACAGTGTTTCACGGATGCTTTTGACTGATAAAGTTCATGGTGTTTTTTTTATTCCTAGTAAACAAAAACATTTTTTGTGTCAAAACTGTCACGTCCGTCTGTTGGATTACTGCCATCTGACTGGGTGACCCACAGTTTGAGCTTTTGGTTAAAGAGTACAGTCAGCTCAAGATTTTTTGCCACCCTTCACGAAAATGTCTGTACAAAATGAACATGCCTAGTCATTCAAATGTCCCGCTAAAGCATTTGGGGTAAGCCATATACTTCATTTTGACAAATTTTAACAAAATCCTTTATTGAGAATCAAAATTCTTGGCACCCTCAACCGTTTTGTAAATGGTGAGTATCCCTTGAAGATGATAACATCACAGATTCGCTTCCTAGGATTAGGGTGGAAGACACTTTTGTAGAAATCTTTCTCAGCCTGTACATGCAAAACATTTCCGGATTCTTCATAGCCCTAGTGCTGCCCCCTTTGAATCAAGTCCTATGACTTTGATGGCCATTGGAAAGGTTACATTACGTATTCCCACAACTTTTTCCATGATCCAGCACCATTTTTTACCATGGACATCACGTGCTGCTCCTGCCATGCAGGCCTCCAAACACACGTAGACTGTGCATGGCCAGAAAGGTCAGTTTTGATCTGATCGGACCACAGCACACAATTCCAGGTGTAGTTCCAGTGATGCTTGGCAAAGTTCAGACTCAGCGCTTTGTGAGGTGTGCTCAGTAAAGGCTTCTGTTGGGCAGCCTTTCCAAAGAGTTCATTGACGTGCAGGTGGCGTCTGATGGGGGATTTTTTAACTTAAATTGACTCTAAGATTGCAGTTCCAGTTGTGAAGATCTCTGGCCCATCAGGTGTTGTTTAACTGCTGCACCGCTTCCTCAGTGTATGTGGTGCCGATGTGGACGTGCTTCTCTTCTCTTCACGTTTGCAGCTGCCGCAAACTTCCGAGACTTTTTCGAATATTGCCTTGACGGGGCTTAGTGCTGTTTTCAAACGTTTGTTCATGCACTTTACGTGCATTCCCTGATCTGTGTAGGTCAACCGATATCTGTATCTTTTCAGCTGGAAGCTCTTCGGCTCCCCCCGTGGTGATGGACATCAAAGGGATTTCATACGTTTGCCACCTTATATTTGAACCCCAGAGGCACCAGAGCTGCTGAAAGGGACCAACAAATAAAGAGCAGAATTAGAACCAGACACAATCCGAGAGAAGTCACTTCAGATTTATTTAAAACGTTCTTTACGGGTGCCAATAATTTTGAGATGCTTGCTTCATAGGAACAACTGAACCACTCAATTGCGTGGAAAGAAGTTTAGTATGAAAATAAAAGTACACAGCTTACCCCCAATCCATCAGTCACTTCAGGATTATGTTTTATTGTTTTTTTAACACAATCACTTTGCTCACCCGAGACATTTTTGTGAAGGGTGACAATAATCCTTAACCCAGTCATGCATGAAGTATGACTGCCTGAGACCATTATCCATAATTGATAATAGGATTTAAATAGCTAACCTCTATAGTTAGCACCATATCTGAAAGGGTTAAATGGCTGTAGTGCTCATGTTAGCCGAATCCGGGGTGTACAGCATCCATCCAATCTTCAGTCCTGCCAGGAGTTCTGTGCAGAGCATTAATTTTTAGTCACTTCTCCACATTCTCTTCTAGCCCCATTCGCAGACAATAATCAGACACTGAGAAAAAAAATGTTCATCTAAGCCCCCCCATAGAAATATCAATCCATCACACGTGATGTCGTTGACTCCATTTTTCATTTTAACAGCAAAAAACTGATGATTGCATCGATAATGCCTGACTGCAGCCCATGAACATTTTTCCCAAACTAGAAAAAATGTAGAATCTCTCATTTTCCCAGGTTTTTAACACCAGGAAAATCCATCCAGCCATTATTTCCTAGTCAGTGTCACCAGAATAAGAAGGCTGTTTAAATGAAAAAACCAGCAAGCCATGCTGGTATGTTTCCCACTAACATTCAGACTGCAGAAAGAGATGTTTTTTTGAAACGTTACATCAGTGTGAACATGTACAGGGGTGGGTCTGGAGGAGGAGTCAGTGTAACATGGATGATCTTTACTGATTTGCTCCAGCGGTCTGTCACTCTCAGACGTTAACAGCCTGTATACATCCGGTTCATTCAGTTTTGCTTGGCCCCCTTACCAACCCAGACAGCGAATGATGCAAGTCTTGAGTTTGACTGTTTTTTTTTCTTCCTAACTTGGCCAATATCCCTGATTGCTTAGAGCCGGTCCATAACTGGTTACTTCCTGCCTAATCACCGCGAACTTCCTGTACAGCAGGGTTCTGTTGACTGGCCCAACCCACAGATACTTCATTTGACAATGGCAAGAAAAATAAGTCTTTGCAACTATCTGAATTGTTGCAGTAATTTACTCATGAAATGTGGTCTGTTTTTCATCTTCAGACAAACACAAGCTGCTTAAACTAATATATTCAATAATGTTTTTACTAAAAATACAAGCAACTATTTCCTTGTGTGTCTTTTTTGCACTGTTTAATCTTTCACAATGCAAGCTGAAAACACGACTAAGCTTCCGGTGACAGGCCTCAACCTTGACACTCTCCTGTTGTAACGATTCCACACAGACCAGATCCAAGTGCAGAAGTGTGATGGCTATTGGCAGCGGCGAACAGCAATTGAGTGTCATTAAGCAGGCAGGTGGTCCAGAGGAACCGGGACAGCTCCAGGAAGTGGGTTGAACAAATCCTATAGTCAACCCTGAATACATTGGAGAATTGGACCGGACCCAGATCGAGCCAAACACAGGTGTCGAAAACCAAAACACGCCATCCGAAAGCACGGTCCAAAAGTCAAAAAGCCAACAGAGCAAATATCGATCGGTAACCAAAACACCGAACCAGGAATCGAGAAGCCGGACAGGAATGCAAAGGGTCGTGTACAGAAGTAGTAGCTAGACGCAGGAACAGCGGGCAGTAAGGTGACCACGCTCAATACCTCAGAAAGCTGTAATTGTCTACAGGTGAGACCGATATTCTGGGGAGGAGGAGTGGCGTGGCCAACTTGCTGAGGGCGTGGCTCTTGTAAAATGTCTTGATGCAATTTTGAACTCATGGTTCCTTCAATCATTGAAACCCCTCTGGGCCCTGAGGCAGTAACACAGAGCCAAAACCATGATGCTCACTCCATAATGCTACACAGTGCTTTTACTGCTGGTATGTTTTCCTTCCAAACACAGTGGTGTGCATGAATACAAAAAGAGTTCAGCTTTTGTACCTGAAGTGTTATGGAACATTCCGGAAGTCTTTGGCTAATGCAACGCATGCAGCATTTTTTTTTTTTTTTGGTGAGCACAGGCTTTCTCTGTGGTGTCCTGCCACGAACACCATTCTAATTTGGTGCTGTTTTTTTTTTTTTTTATTGTGGACACATGAACAGAGATTTTAGCAAGTTCCGGAGGTTTCTGCAGGTCTTTTCCTGTTACCCTTGAGTTTTTTCTCCCTCTTCACTGCACCTTGGCCCGCTGGTATGATCTTTGCAGGGCGCCCACTCCCAGGATGTGTAGCAGTTCCTCAATTCCCACTCTTCAGACGCTTCATTCTTCCTCTTCAGTCCTCTGACAGTTGTTGTGAGTGAGACAAGGTGTGTCTAAACAGATCTTTCTCGAGAAGGTCAGGCACTGTCAGTAACCTGACTTTCTGTGTCGTTTTAATAGGGCAGGGAGGAAACAGAAAATATCCTATGAAAACTTTCAATAAACGTGTATGAAACAACACTGAAGATTTAGTACAAAGCCTAACGCCTTCAGACATGCCTGTTTGAGCTTGACAGGTCCGTGGAAGGTTGCACTGAGACATTAATTCAGATAAAATTTTAATGAGTGAACATCGGCCAACAGAAATTATAACTGCTTAATCAGAAACTCCATTCGGCCTCTGAACAACTTTCGTTGCTTCTTTGTGTGTACCGTGTGTGCATGAATTCGTATGTCTGTGCAAGGGTGTGTTTTGGTTCTAGAAGACAGAGCAGCTGTTGATAAGCTGAAGTGCCCCTTTGCATTTTGAAATATCTTAGCAAGTCCTTCAGTAACACTACACTTGACCACATCACCACAAGGCCTTTGTAGCATTCTGCAGCTTTTGTGATTGCTTTCAGAAACTCTCATAATTGGCTATAAACATTATCATGTTCTGTTATGAATATACTTTTATGGCAATGGCAGCGTGTTGCCGTAATTTTAATGCAAATACTTACTCTGTAGAAATATCTTCAGTCGGTGTTTACATTTTAATTTCTCCAGAAATGCCATTTGGTTTAAGACCCAAATATATTTTGAGTTGCTATGAAGTGCATTGAAAACATCCCATAGCGTGACACACGGTACTGGTGTCTTTAATTAATGTAGAACTGCAAATTTCAAATTAATCTAATAACGAGAATGAAAACATTGCTGAGTCAAGGCCCATTTCATAGCATTTATGCCTTAGGACAATTTTGGTAATACCACTGATGTGTCTGAGTGTTTGAATGTCAGTTAATTTCATTTTCACTTAGCTGGGGGTTATTTTGGCTTCTAGTTCAATTTTATCTCAGCGCAATCTTTGCTGGCCAGATTTTTATGGTTTTACTGTTAATTTTACCCTTGGTCCTCAGACAAAAAAAGTCATCGCTCTCCCTCATCCTTTCAGTCAGAATGATCTCTCCAGATAATTTTGCCATGTTTGGAATTCATGACTTCATTTTCAATGCAGTTTGGTATCGACGCATTCTGAAATTCCAGGTTCAGTTTTGAACTCTCGTTTAGAAAATCCAATGCATTTTTCAGTGCATTCTGTAGGCACACGAGTTCTGCAGTATTAGATATCTCGTTTCAGACTCTTTAAGGGTTCGTCACATTATTGTCCTTTGCAAGCTGACAATGAGATTGTCATCTTTTCACTGAGATGTATTTATCAATATGCAACAATGTATGTTACGGGTTCCAAAAGTGCTGTATCATACAGTATCTTTAGACACACGGCCATGTTCATTGTGTGCTCGTTAAAAAATGCTTTTACGTTCGAAGTCCGTTGTGTTTTTTAAGATGTGAATATTTTTCCAATACAAAATGAACACTTGGAATTAAACAAGATCGGGCAACTAATTGAATTTGCACAATGTAACATCATGCAGATGTGATGTGTGTGTGTGTGGTGAGGAGAGGGGGCAGCTGTAGAGTAGGTGCCCCCAGCCAATCATCCCCACAGCTCCCCATTAAGGCTCAGCCTGACAGACACGCTTGCCTGTCCTCTGAATGCGATTACAGCATCCTGATGTAATGTCTGACCAATCGTACAGCTCCTGCTCATCCACCTTGAAGGATGCTAGAGCTCGGCAGCTCTGTCTCTATGACAGGAGAGAGAGAGAGAGAGAGAGAGAGAGAGTGCCACTTTCACAACCGAGTCTTTGAAAGGTTCTCTGTACCCTGCGAGGCTGGGTTTCCGCTGTCTCTCCCGTGTTCATTAACACGGATGTGATTAGGTCATTAAGCTCACAATGACAGGTCACCGTCAGTGCCTGTGGCCTTGCTGCAACACAACAGAGAGGAGAACACCAGAAGGACACGACGTCCTGTGTCATACAAAGCCTCAGAATGGGAGACTGACTCTAATGGAATCGCTTTGACCATTTCGGAGATGAAGGGGGAGGAGCAAGTGGATCCGGCCACTCAGACACACACACACACACATACAGAACACACTGACCAGGACCCAAGTTTATCATCTGAAGCAGAGAGGGAGTGATGACAAGCTTTTAGAAGATGTGGTATGGCAGAGAAAACATGTACTGGAGCCTTTGGTTGGGTTATAAATGGATTAAAACGTTACACAGGGAATATTAGAGTTATGAGGCACAACCCTAGGGGCACATAGATAGACCTCATCACAGGGCACAACAAGACTAAGCAACGTGAGTTTGCCACGTGGGTGATTGTTATACAGGCCACGACATTCAGTACAGAGCTCACTGCCAAAGCTGGTTTAGTTTCAGTTGATGTCTTACATAATTCAATATTATTCATCACTAATGAATTGTTAAAAAAAAAAAAAAAACTATTTAGTTCCTGTCTTATTAAAAAATACTTCGAGCATTATTTGAATTTCGAGTTAGAAGCCGGTGATGCTAATCACTGTAGCATACCCGCGTTGACTGCAGCGAGTCAAGTGCACCGTACGCCGGTAGGTTTTTACGTTTGGGCGGTGACAGATTTTACGAGGGCTGATTCTCATTAGGAGTGTATCCACGCACGCCAAGAGCCCGCAGACAGACTTCAGCCACAGGAAGACCTGTCTGTGAACCGGGAGAAATGAATGCAAATGCCACAAGTAGGAAGAGCTTAATGTTTTCTCAGCCACCGTGCATCTCACTCATCTTGAGGAGGTAGTCCAGACAGCACGTCTGGCTGCGATATCCTGCTCATATCCTGACACGCCTCTGATTCCCCCAGCGCCTCTCAGGCGATCACTGTCACCTTCCCTCCCATTACAGCGAATCAACACGTGTGTCGCCCCCCATTTTAATGAATTCTTCATGGATGCTGCAGCACATAATCGCAGCATCGCCTTGCAATAAAAAAGAGAGAGGGAGAACGAATAGGCCTGTATGAATATTTCACAGCGGTCCTTTCTGAAACCCGGAGCAGCTCCTCCTCACGCACAGTGTCACATTTTTTAAATCTTTCAAAGAGATTGCCAAGAGGATGGCCCCGCTGTGATGCAGTGTTTGTACAATTTAGTATTTTAATATTAACATAACTAATTAGTTAATGCATCCTGGGATAGGCTCCATGTTCTCCATAGCTCTGCCCTTGATCAGTGGTACGACTAAGAATTATTATTATTATTATTATTATTATTATTATTATTATTATTCAATCCATCCTTCTTCTAAATGCATATTCTGGTCAGGGATGTGGGGGTGGGGGCTAGGGTCTATCCAATTTTAAAAATGACAATAACATTGACAACAAAAATAATAACAATAATAAGGACTGTTGTTCAAGGCATATGCAAAGCTGCACAATAATAATTCCACGATTTGCCACCTTCTAAGTAATGGGTAACATCCATTGTATCTAATACTCAGCCTTAGTCATTGCAATGAGACGTATTTATGATTTCTGCAGACACGTCGGCTCTCGTAAGAGACTACTGAGTGGAAAACATCCTAGGGCTAGGTGTAACAATTAGGCAAGGTGGGATTTGCAGGAGAACAAACTCTGTCACCGGAGACTGACAAAATTCACTCCTGCAACCACGAAGCAGGATTGGCACTGACCTATAATTAATGTAGACGCCCCTCTGGCTATTTTGGCCAGCGTATTTAAATAGAGCCTCTTCTTAACAGTGTGATCCGACAAAAGTGGCAGGCACATCTCTTTTACTCATCCTGGAGTTGTTGATACTCAGAGACTCGGGTGAAAAAACTCAGACTTATGTATAACTAGGTTTGGCGTTTCAGTCACTCGTAACATCATCTTTCAAAATACACCAAACCATTTCATTGTTGTAATGACTTTGCTAAGGTGGCAGAATTACACCTTAAGAAAACTGTAACAAAACATACTTGATTTTCCACTGCCCCTGTTTTATGTAGTCGCGCTGCCAAAAATGATCGACATCGACTCAGGATCAACAGAGGTATTGCAAAAATAAAAAGGTTTGGGTTTGTTTTTGTTTTAACGGCATATATATGAAGAAAAATATTCAGATGAAATTTCGGCATGTGAGCCTGCATGTTAGATAACGTCCCATCCATCATCACCAAAATATCGTTATATGCTAAGCCGTAGAAAAGGCAGGAGTCAGTGGACTAGCAAGTGAGGGTCTGCTTTCAAAATGCAACTGAAGGCAGCAAACTTGTCAAGCACAGGCCTGGCTGAGCCTGGTCCTCCAGGAATCCTGAAGTCCTGCAGATTTCAAAGCACATTTAAATTAACACCTGACAGCCACCTGGAGCACTGGGTCAGGTGACTTTATTTCTCAATAATTATCGTACCAGCCGTACATTTGAGCTTTTTATCACCAAGGCTGATTATTGGCCTTTCATTCAAACGTTTCAAAACTTTGAAAAATACTCAAATTTTTATTCTGGGCCGGTGTCTTGTAACGTTGGTAAGCAATAATTCTGGGTGTCTAAAGCCACACACATGAACAAAAGAATTTACCGGAAAAAGCGATTCCTAATCAAATTTGGGAAAAGCCACAAGTCATCAGCAATCCATGAATAGCATAACCTTTGAGGAAACTAAGTTATTTGTGTGTCCTTGGTGCATTTTTCTCTATACAAGTTTGGTAAAATAAAACAGACCTTGAAAAAATATGTAAAAGCCAAAAAAAAAAAAGGTTAAAATAACTGGGGTCAAACCAAGGCTAAGACGTGAAGGAGAAACAGGAATGAGACTGGGGTCCGTTTGACCTTTTGTTCTGTTTCTCTAGGTTCACCCCTGAGATGAAGGGCAAGATGGATGCTCAGTGCTCGTGAATGTGCTTGTTGACACAGCCCCTTCTGGTCAGGCACCGTCTAATAAAAAGCCTCCCGATCTAGCTCCATCTTTTAGGGATGAGGGAATCTTGGGACTACAAACTCGAATTCCACACAGTAAGGCCGTTCCTCGGTCTCCGAATACACGCTCAGGTGGTTGTAGGTGGGAGTGGCAGTGTGGAGACAGACAGAAATATTCTCCACACGGAATGGTCTCAATGCCCCCAGTACCCTGGCTAGGATAAGCAGTTAGAAAGAAGACGGATGTATAGAATTTCAAAATTGTTGGTGTTTTATCTTTAAAATACCGCACACTGTACACAGTTCACTAAATACTCACAAAACTCACATCTATACAAAGAAAGCCCCCATTAAACTGAAACCCCCCACACAAACCTAAATCGTAAAAGCGGTCCCTTATACTCAGTCTCAGTAAATATGCCATTCTCGACAACTGGGCAAAATAATATTTACTTTTTTTAAAAAAAGAGACCTGAAAATAGGATGAGCGGTAACTCCTTTTTTGGTCAAAGCAGCGGTTGGCAAAGGAGTAAGAGCAGGAACGTACTCTCTCAGTAAAATCCGTGTTGAACGACTGTGTCTCCGTAGAGACTGACAGGGAATGGGGGGGCCGCCATGCAGCCGGTGAGTCTGCATCCCTGGCTAGGAGTAACGTTAGAATACCACGCTGTATCACCTGCTCAGGAAAATAACACACACCCTGTGACAAGGATATAATCCGAACCTTCGCACTTACATACGCGTAATACCTCCACGATTGTAGTCTGTGTCAGCATGGCTTTAATTTTCATAATTTGCTTTCCCTGCGTTTGTTAGGTGCCTCTTCTTCATTTGGGTATTTAACAGTGTGGCGTTAATTAGTCCTACTCATTCTAAATCATTTGAATGCTAAATTCTGGCTATCGCACATTTGTGAGCTACTTTGTCTGACCTCTGAAACTTCCTGCTTTCTGTAATTCTTAATTTTTTTACACTCCGTGCCTGTGGTAGGCCTTTACAGTAAATCTCGTTTAACGAGCTTTTTCCGGTCCGTGCTTTGTTGAAGTAAACCCACCTGAAACGGGTGGTGTCTCCTAATCAGAATGATCTATAACGAGGCACTACTAAAATTTCTTTGCATAAAATGGTAAGAAATTGCAGTGAAAGGATGTGAGGTTATGAATGAAAGAGACCATGACCTTAGCCCTACTTCTGTCTCGTGTCATGTTTTACTGTCCCTGCACGTAGCCTTGAAAAGAGACTGAAATTCGTTCACATTTGCAGCGGGAAGACTGGCTGCTGAAGGGAAGAGGACAGGCACCGGACTGATTCAGATCCCAGTGGAACAAGAGAGAATAAATCATCCGGCTTGGAGCTTTGGGCTGACTTCCATAGACGTTCCATAAGTGAACAGGCGTACGAAACCATGCCAAGTGTGATCTACATGTATCTCGTGTACTGCTTTTGTTTACAGAGACAATGCCAATTAATGGAGAGATAAATGAGATTTTAAAGAGATATCTGATTAGGAGAGGTCAGGAGACAAACGACAAAGCAGTTTCCCCTTGCCCTGAGTTTTCAGAGACGTTTTTCTTGGACACTGAGCTATTGGGTGAACGTGGTGAACTTCTGACAACAAATAAAACATGTCTACTTTGTTTTGTATAAACTACTATATAAGCTACTGTATATAATACTGTTATGGCTAACTGGCAGCAAATCCCTGTAACAATATTCCAACGTCTAACAGAAAGCCTGTCTGAAGAGTAGAGACTTGTAGCAGCAATGGGAGGTCTAACTTCCTCTTCCTACCTGTCGCTAATGAGATGTCATGCAGGCAGGTGTCTACATTCTTCTGAGCATATAGACGGAAGGTCAGTGCTCTTACAGCAGTACCTCCAGTGCCATCAGCATAATTAAGATGCATAACTTAGTCAATTAGCATGTGATACAATCCAGACTTAAGATGCATCAACAGTAATGTATGCAGTCTGAGAAAAAAAATGTGAAGGAAAAAAAATGCATGAAAAAAAGAAGATAGATTTGTGCAAGTGTGTACGAGTCTTTGCAACCGTGTCGGGGTCCTGTGAGGGTACAGGGGGCCCACCTTCATTACCCAAGGTGGATTCATTAAACAAAGCGACGGCTCTTGGTATGTGATCTCCGAAACCGTTCTTCATTGCGCCGGAGCTGGACGAATCTCCTGCTAAACCTGTTCCTCTGCTTGCACGGTGTTTTGTGGAAGGGACACGAGAAGTCATTTATATCATTATTCATGATATTCATAACAGCTAGCAGTCAGCATCACCCTCTCCACCACCCTTTGGGAAGACTCCAGGCTAGTGTATGTAGCGCGTAAGAAAGACACTCCTCTTCTGTCATTCCTTGTGGACAAAATGTCAGCCGTACATCTCATTCGTGTACCAGCGATGTATACACACATACAGAGGCTGGGGTAGAGCTGGCTTTAAAGGACATTTAGGAGTTTAAAAGCTGTAAATGTCACGAAGCTGTCGTTTCTGCCTAGACTGCTTCAAAATATGCTTGCCAGATGAAACCGTATAGCATAAAGTGTGTTTTAACGTGGCGGCTTTTAACAGCTGAGTTTTCGACGGTGGGACCAAACCAGCTGGTGATGAAACGACTGCTGACTCCACTGAGCACAGATGCTTGGCTGTTCCAAGTTCAAGGCAGGGATTTATTGTGTAATAATAGTGATGTGTCTAAATGTAAAACCATTCCATCGAGGTGCCCCCCCTGAAGCTGGTGTCACCTCAGTGAGGCTCCGCTTGCCAGGATAGTAGAAGCACGTTTCTCCACGCAGTCCTGCACGGACCCTGTGTTATATAAAATCACCGAGAGTATTGTCAAAACCGGTCAAAATGCAACCTCCTAAACTTGTCTGGTCACAACTGCCCTGAAAGACATTTTTTTAGTTGTTGGAGATTTAAAGTGACAACAGCATTAAAGTGTGAAGTTCAGTCAATGGAAAATGAAGGGTCTTTGGACAGGGCATACGCAAAATGGCACGACGTGAGTCTGTTTCTCAAACCCAAATAGAACTGAAGCATCAACGAGCCACTCACTTCCACCACACCCCCGCTGTCATTGTTCCGAATGTATAGGCCTGCCATGAATTCAGATGTCCCCTGATGGGAAATGAGCCGTCTGTGGTGCTGCCATGAAATTTCTCACGCCGTTAATTCTGGACTTTCTGGAATTCAAGTTCGTAGCCTGCTATTAGGCTTGCATCAAAACACAGCTAAGCTAATTCAATCTTCGGTATGTCTTGTAAAGTATTTTGCCTTAGCCAGCTAAATGGGAATCATGGTAGTTAATCTTTCATGCTGAAACTTATGGAAGGCGACAGCAAGAAGGCTTAAGGTCCTCGCAGGTTTTTAAAGGAAGTCCATGTATTCTACGTGCCCAAAAAGGATCATTGCTCCACATCTTACATTAATTAAAGCATCACATATTTGAATACGCACTAAATATTCGTAGAGTGTTTGTATCGACGGGCTAGCTAGCTGCCTTAACGTTCTGCCGTTAGGTCCTTGTCTGGCTCCAGCGTCCTCGCATGACCGTATGGCTCTGTGCATCACATGGGACTCCTGGCTGACCAGCTGTAAAATCCGTGAGCAGAAAAGCGTATCCTTGGCATGAGACGGCCGTTACACCGGACCCTCAGACGGAGGTGAATAATTCATAAGTCAAACTGCACTCGCATGGACCTTAATGCGGATCTGAAGTACAGAACAGACTTAACTGGCTGCATTTTTCCCGTTATCGAAGAGCATGTTGTTTTAAGCATATTTGTTGCTGATATCTTCCTGGAGCCAAAAGGAAAATCAGATCTCTGGATAGAGCAGTGTTCCATGTAACGTAGTTTTGAATCTCTGGTTTCGTTTTCTTACTCCGTTGTTTTTTTTCTTTTTGAGATCAAAACCGTGATAACTCCCCATCCTAAGTAGCCAAATGAATTAAAAGCGAATTTATACAGCATCACGCACCAATTTAACATCAATGAGCCTCATCGTTCCCCTGTCAGCCAAAACAGATGTGTCTTAGAACATGCAGTATCTACAGCAATTTTGAAACAAGCATTTTTTTCTGTTTTTTTTTTTTTTTTTATATTTTTAACGAGATGGGGTTGTAGATAAGTGAGAGAGCCCTGCACAGCATTTCCCGGCAGGCACAAGTCACCCAGGGTTTCTTGAGTTGTCACGGCCCCTCGGAATGTTATCCCATGTAGCGACTCCCATCAGTTTCGCGGAGGAACTGACACGCAGGAAATCGGGCTGATCTGACGCCGTGCTCCTCGGGGACACTCGGGCCTTCGCCATGCTAATTGGTAAGCTTGCCCTGCTAACACATCTGCACTATGACCATAGGTAATTTAATAAGGTGGTGTCACGCTCTGGCAGCGGTCTGGCTGCCAGGCCTGCGTGTTCAGCCAAGGCCATGTGGAACGGGCAGGGTGAACGCCGTCCTGGAGAACTACCACAGTCCAGCCTGACCCTCCTATGCACACAGACATACACATGGACAATAAAAGACATACAAAATATGTGCACATATAAACAGATATGCATTAGCATAAGCGTCTAGCCCCCCACGTGTGTATCTGTTTCCGAGTCCCAGAAGCCTGCGGCCTAGCTCTTGCTGAAAGGCGGCCTACGGTTGACCCGGGGGTTCTGGGGCCGAGCGGCGGCAACCCAGCCATCAGCCGGCACCGGTGCCATTTGTCGGCAGGGCGGAGTGTGATGAGGGGCGAACGTGAGGTTGTGCTGGAGGCCGGGTCACCCCGGGGACTCGGAGTACATGTGTCCGGGGTTAACTCTTCGCACCGTCGGGCCATCTCACAGAAAGCAGGCTTGTTTGGGGGACCATGATAAACACCTTTGCTCTGTTTACACAGGTCAGCCCTCTCTCCCGGCAATGTCTGATCTGAGATCAGTCTTGGTCTGGCTATGTGTCCAGACCACCGTGACGTGCACCTACACTGTTACCTCGAACCGCAGGATTCGTGGCGGCCATGTCAGAGTTACTGGGCTCGCGGTGTCAGGCGGCTGAGGGAACCTCACCTCTAATTCATTTGGAACGGTTCGTTTAATTGCTGTTAATGACAGCCTTTTAATTATAGCACTTCTTCAATGCGTGTAACTCATGGCCCATATCTTTGATCTGTTTTCGCCTCGGAGTCATTTGCATGTTTTAAGTGCAAAGCCGTGAAAATAAACAGAGTTTCCTTATCTCAGAGATTTCTGTGTAAAAGTTCACAGGATACTGGCCCCGAGACAAGCAGCTGTCCTATATCCTGGAGAGGTATGGTGGTAGTACGTGGTGTGTGTGTGTGTGTGTGTGTGTGTGTGTGTGTGTGTGTGTGTGTGTGTGTACCAGTTTATATTATGTTGTGGGGACAGCGTGTCTCCAGAAGGTAATAAAAACCTGATTTTTTTTTTTATGTGAATGTAATCAAAAAACCAAAAGAGCCAAGACTTGGCTACTTATAGTTAAGGTTAGGGTTGGGTCAGGGTTAGGGATGTCATAGTTAGGATTAGGGTTAGGCCCTTAGAAATGAATAGAAGGCCCCCACAAGGTTAGAAACACAAACATGTGCGAGTTTCTGTGTGTACGTGGGAGTAAGCGAGAAGAAAATTGTGATCTCAGCTCAAAGCAAGTCTCTCTAGCGGACCAAAGAGAAGAATTGCCCTCACGTAAACAGGTCGAGGATCAGAAGAATCCAGCTTTGACCACTTTTCAAGAATATCCAAATATAAACCAGCTGTACAGAGAACGCTCACTGACACTACAGACAGGGTGCTGTGGATACACACGTTACGACCTTAATAGGTTCCCACGTCTTCACAGGCCGTGACGTTAAGTGTACATCAAGGCAATTCGTTTCACAGAATACAGTATATAAACAGCCTTATATATAAAATATAGCCCATAAATAGATTATAAACAATATAAACTGGAAAGATCGAGCGGATGATAATTTTCACTTTCTGTCCGTGTGTGTAGGAGCACGCTTTACGCACACCCCTCCCATGCTTGTAGATACAGTGTAGTACGCTTTATACCCCTCCCCCAAGAAAAGCTGAACTAGGACCACCATCTAGTTCCCGAATTGACCTTTTCCTCTCACACAGTTGCTGCTGGGTGTGATATCGCTAATTTGCCCCGTTGGGCGTCAAGATAAACTGCAAATATGATTTTACAGCTAATGTTGGTATAGATCAAAAAATGGCTAAAAGATGAATAACTAAGCAGAAGTGTAATATTCCTCAATACCCACAATCAAACGTAAGTTCATGTTAATCATTTTATCACTCAGAATCAGCTTATTCTGACGAACATATTCTGATTTACACAACCTTGCAAGTGAAAGATTCAATATTGCTGCTCTGGCCAACACAAACTGCTTTGGAGTCTCGTGCATCTCTATAAAAATATGCAACAGCTGTTTGCATTTCCAATCTGAAGGAGCCAAGACCTTCGCTGCTGACTGGAATCCATGGGAGCTGGATGTAGATTTCGGTTCACTGTTCAGAGTAAGTGATCTAACAGCTGTCCCTCTGCATTCCAGAGGATAGGCAGCTCCATGGTACTTTGAGGCTTGTCATAAATAAAACGTGACACCATACCTGTGTCAGAGCAGCGAGGGAGATAAAGAAAAAAGGGGAAAAAAAAAGGAGAGCCAACACCAAAACCAAACATAAATGTCTAGGGGAAATATGAAAAAGTCAATTTGGTACAGGGTGTGTTTTAATAATTCATCCACGTCTGATTGGCTGAGCCGCAGACGGACACCGGTTGGCTGTCATTTCAGCTGTTCGCCCGCGGTGCGTGGGCAGGGAGTGAGTAGCACGAGCAGGGTCACGTCACACAGTGTCACACGATCAAAGTCAGACCGAAGAAGGGATGATGCTGACAGAAAGGGGGGGCGGGCCTCCCGTGTGGCCTCACACCACTAATTACCACCCAGACAAAATGGAGCGACTCCACGGGGCTGCTGGCTGTTCCAGCTTTCTGCTTCCAGTTCAGTAACCTCCCTTGGAGAAAAGAGGGGACACGCCCACCCGACTTAGGCAGCGCGACGCCGTAGAGGCGAGGGGAACACATGGCACCTGTGTCGAAACCTGAGCCCCCCCGCAAGTCATCCTGGAAGTCCGGCATCTAAGATAATCACATCATAAGAATCTAGAATGATCATCTTATTAGAATCTAGAATCATCACATAATAAGATTATAGATTCATTGCCTAATTGGAATCTAGTATGATCACCTAATAAGAATTTTGGGAATCATCACCTGATCAGAATCTAGAATCATTACCTAATCACAATCTAGAATAATCACACAATGAGAATCTAGGATGATCACATAATAAGGATATTGAATCATCACCTGATCAGAATCTAGAATCATCGCCTAATCAGAATCTAGAATAATCACACAGTGAGAATCTTGAATGATCACATAACAAGAATCTAGAATGTTCACATAATAAGAATCTAGAATGATCACCTGATCAGAATCTGGAATCATTACCTAATCAGAATCTAGAATGATCACACAATGAGAATCTTGAATGATCACATAATATGAATCTAGAATAATCACATAATGAGAATCTAGAATCATCACATGATAAGAATCTAGGATAATCACCTAATCAGAATCTAGAATAATCACATAAGAAACTCCATCAGCACTTCATGGTTAGTCAGCCAAGATCACTTGCTAGTGCAGAATTCCACCCTCAGTGCCCATCATCTGATCATCTGATGTATCCATGCATCCAGCTGAGCTCCACACTTGCAAAGTCAACGGAAAACCCTGTCAACCTGTTATGTTACTCCGTGGACCAACAAGCTCTCTAGCTGGAAAATGCAGGCATGTCGGTCCGTAATGAAACATGCAGCTATGTTACAGATGCACATGTAACGCAGTCACTGTTATCCAGTACTGGATAAGTGGTTATGAAAAGGAGTGGATGGATGCATGGATGGATGGATGGATGGATGGATGGATGGATGCTGTTAGTTCTTTCTAGATACATACAAGTATTACCTAAAACGGCTAACAGAAGCATTGCGGTCTGGGGTAGCTGGTGAGCGAGATTCATTTGCTATGGAAGCAAATGGGTGTATGTGGACACCTCGAGACTGACGAGGATGTTTCTACCAGAGTGTGATAACTGACATGTGACCAAAAAGCGATCCGGGACATCGCGGCGGTCGTATCCTGGCTGTCTGTAGAGCAACACCATTAATGTATCAGGCTGCTTCAGGTGGACTGAGGCTGCCCTACCATTTCAGCCATTTGTTTGTTTTTCAGACGGTTGGGTGGGTGGTGGGTGGGGGGTGAGGGGTGGTTAATATTTGGTCTAGCCTAATTGCTGTGAAATCAGCCCATAACAAGATGGTCACACTTTGCATGTTATTTTGGCTGAAAAATAGATTGGTTTTTATATTGAATTACCCACTCTATTATCAAGTGGGCGATTGATTGAGAATGTTGGCGAGCTGGCAACATTCAAAATCCCACTGGAGTGACATTTAGTAAACATTTTCAAATTCTCATTAATTTCTGGAACCAAGAAAACATCATATCCCAAAAAAAAGAACTATGAAAGCAGGTATTTTTGCTTTCTCCTGTCGAAATTTGTTTTTGAAATGCAGTGAATGCCTGGAAAGGAAGGCCAAGCAGTCTGTATTTACCCTCATGATGAGGCTTACCGCCGGGGGCTGTACAGTTCTGATCCTTTTTCAGACAGTTTCACTCAACCATTAGCCTAAAGGCCAACACTCTGAATGGGAAGCGGATTACTAGAGTGCCACCTGGTGGCAGATTAATCTAATCGTGTATGGAATGTATAATCTGATGCAGGTTTTCACCAAGCATTCATCAGTGCTTAAGGCAGTGTTTGCTGTCTTTTGTCTGTGACTTTGTAAATTCACACTGACACGGAAACAATCGGATGTTAGCACTCTGGGCCAGCTTCACAAGAGCAGCCAGTGACATAAACACAGCCTTGTATCACTCGGAGCTGAGTCTACGTGACCCCACGGCGCTGAGCTGTCAGACTACCTGGACAACCGTCTCCAACTTGAGCCGTTCACAGAATTCCCGACTTACATGGAGTCTTTCGATGACATCGCTGTTGAACCTTGACAGGGATATGAGCAAATCCGAATCTCTAACACACCTTGCTTTGCACTGTGTTTAGCTACCCTCAGATTTTTATTGTTCCTTGACCAACAGATTTCCTCTGTAGCGTGGGGTTTGCGATTTGTTTATAATCGGTCAAGCTAACGTAGGAACTGACAGTGCAAGCCATTTCATTCGGATCGTTTTGCTTCATACAGCTGGGTATCCTGAGAACACTTTTACCAGTACGTGTTATTTAATCACGTTCAACAAAAGACTGTTTCACGAACGTGCACTGATGCACTGAAAACCTGAACCAAATGGTATGCAAACCTTTATTTATTAAAATGTATGCGCTGTATTGATTGCATTGAATATGCCCAGGTGCAGGTGTTTAGCTTAACATCTTGGGTTAAACTGCACTGGGCTGCCCTGTGCCAGTGGCTGACTGCTGAGTGAGGTCAAAGGTTATGCCTCTATGGCAATCTGTTCCACAGATGCCCCCGGTATTTCCGAGCCACTGATTGGCTGGTCCCCAGATGCCTGCAGAATCACCAGGAGCCCACTGGCTGCCAGTGACACACCACAGCTGTGGGGGTCGCCGACTGACCGCTCTGCTGACACGGATAGCATGGATAGCCGCTAGCTTGATTGTTCCACAGATGTGCAGTAACATGTTAACCATGTCAATCTGGCCCACTTAAGTAAATATAATCTTCAGGGTCTGGTACATACATTCCAGGATTCAAATTCTGTCTATGCTTCTCTGCTGATTCAGCTCATTTCTTTCCACTGCCGTGTGAAGCATCAAACGCAAAGCCTTCAGTCCTCTAAGGTTATCTCAGATAGCCGGCTCATAATTCAAAACAACCGCATGGGACGGAATCGAGAGCCGTCCGTTCCAAAGTCCACCTTTCCCAGGTAAAACGGATTCTTCACAGACCAGCCAGGCCACGGTGAAGAGTGTATCATCAGGGCTGATACTCCTGTTCACCTTCGTTCTCCTTTCGGACTCCCGGGTGGAGAGCCAGGATCACTAATAGCTAAAGTAGTCTGGTTTTATCTGCACTCTGCTAGCTGGCACCCGGTCATACTCACGGCAGCTCCTCCCGCCCAGGGGCCCAGCTCCACATGGGGGCGACAGTTAGAGCTCGTTCCCAGCACTTATCTCGAGTCTAGCGGAGAAGCCATGCCGTCATCTGTCCTCTACCTCATTACACATGCGAGGGCCAGCCCCTCCCCCCTCCCCCAACAAGGAGCCATCATCCCTTCAAAGGGATTATCTGTTCTCTGCCTTCATTGAAGCTTGGGCCACACGGGGAGGGTTCTGCCTGCTTACCGCGCTCGTAAAGTGGCAGACGCCATGCTAACTTCCTTCTTTTTAACCTGGAGACGTTTCACCGCCCTACTTTTTCCATGCTGCCAGAACCAATGATATCATCATGCTTGTGCTCTGCACCTTTTCCACACGTTGGCTGGACACAACATGGCAGCTCCTATTGGAGAGGCCATGCACAACAATTCAATTCTATTCAATTTTATTTATATAGCGCTTTTAACACGGAGCGCGGTCACAAAGCGTTTAAATAGTCCCGGGCCCACAGTCCCCAGAGAGTAAGCCAAAGGCGACAGTGGCAAGGAAAAACTCCCTCAAGAGGAAGA
>JAACJT020000033.1:5968404-5985555 GCA_009936485.2 Gymnarchus niloticus | reverse complement strand
GTTCCTCTCCTTTAAAGAGTCTTGATGTGGAACGTAACACGGTATGACCAAAACCACCCACGAGGCCTACATTTCAAACTGCTTCACTCAAGGTTCCATGTTCCTCTCCTTTAAAGAGTCTTGATGTGGAACGTAACACGGTATGACCAAAACCACCCACGAGGCCTACATTTCAATAAACAGCCCCAGATAGGCTGCAGTTTGTCTTTTATAACTTAATAAAAATCTGTGAGACACAAGGTCATGTAAGCCAAACACACGAAGTAATTAAGAACATCATTCCTTCCATGCATCTTTTGTTCTCTCCACGCTGCTGCCTTTCAGATAATTTAATGGCAAATAGGTATATGAACTTTGGATGGGGACATGTTTTCGGTAAGAGGCCGTGCAGCTCAGCAATGCAAGAGAAATTAAAATGAGAGCTCCACCGTGTGGTGCCTGAGGTGGCAGACGTGTTTATGACTGCTACCGCTCGGCCTGGGGTAATATTGCACCTGAATGCGTGGCTGAGTGAGGCGGTGGAGTGATCAGCTCAGGAACTGCTGTCACAGAGCTGGGATGGGGACAACTCACTGGACGGGATGGGCCAGTAACATCAGACACAGATAAGGTGAAAAGGGCGAACAGTGAACGTGGTACCTACTGGGCCACCCCAGCTATCTTACCCGAAGAAAGGAAAAGCAAACGACATCATACTAAGATATGAAAACCATCACAATTTTCTTTCATACAAGTTGAAACTGCAACAGTGACTGTCATCCATCATTCATTATTTCATATTCCAAAGAGTAAATACTTTCCTTTTGATTTATAACTTAGCATATTACTTTAAATAATGACAAATAAAAATGGCATGGACAAAATTATTGGGACCCCTTTTGAGAAATAATTGGATTGTAGTGATTTCTCAGACAGACTACGTATTTTAATTAGTATCACAGGTGTGTCCAGTCGAATCCAATCGGAATGGAGATTAGTACTCACTCGTGGTCGGGCTCCCTTCCGTTCATCACACTGAATATGGACAAGAGAAGGAAAAGCAGTAAGGAAGAAGGTAACAGCCAAGCACGGTCCAGGTAAAGGCTGGAAGAACATCTCCACAGAGCTTCATGGTCCTACGACCATGCTTGCTAATAATATCGGGTTATTTATGGTTCATGGGATCATGGCTGACCACCCTGGACGTGGCCGCAAGAGGAAATCTTCATTGTGATTCCAGGTTGAACAGAAGGATAGCTTGAATGGTGCGAAAAGAAACAAGGAGAACTTCAAGACAGCTTCAGGCTGACCTCCAAGATCGCAGTGTCTCTTAGTCACAGCTCATGTGTCCTTCAGCAGATTAGCGAACCAAAACACATCTAAGATCACCCAAGAATGGTTGAAAAGAAAACATTGGACTGTTCTTCAGTGGCCTGCTATGAGTCTCGATTGCAATCCAACTGAACACGCATGGAAAGAGCTAAAAGCTGGGAGTAGGAACCAATCAGCATAGAGATCTGACTCTGTTTGCTGAAGAAGGGCGGCCAGATTGCCAGGTGAGAAGTGTGGAATGCTCCTTGAGAGCCACAGAGAGTACTTCACTGCAGTCATCGTGTCAGAATGGTCTGCTACCAAATATTAAGTTAATGGTCTTAATGATTTCATCCATGCTATTTTCATATGTCATTTAAAATAGCAGGTCATGAATCATAAGCAAAGTGTTTGCTCTATTCAACAATAAAAAAAATAACTTTTGTCAATTTTAACATTTCACAGAAAATTGTGATTCTTTTTTAAAAAGTAGACGGGTGCCAATACTTTTGGCCGCATCCATATGTAATAGTAACTCAGATATAAATACACACTGATGTACAATCACAGATTTACATTTAATACACAGTGTTCACGGGTTTTCATGGTCAAATATAGCAGAGATTAAGGTAGTCGTGTTCAGTATGTGGATTGTTCAATATATTATCTTTTATGTACGTAGCCTTGTGAAAGTTCTTACCTTTTAATATTCCTTCCCCAAAAATGCAATGAAGAATAGGCAATATCATGATAGTAGTCCCTGTAGATTTCCCCAGGATATGTCATATTGACTCAAGACTCAAGACTTTTCGTTTATTGAAGAGCTGTATAATTGCTTTTTCACACTGGGAGTGTAGAACGCACTGAAAAATTTTGAATTTGTGGAATATTAAACGCGAAAACTTTACATGGATGAAGATATTTCGGTGAGGATAGTGCAGAGGGTGGTACATTGTGAATCAGAGCGCACACGTGTTTCGAGGAAAAGTTTTGTGGACAGTTCTCCCAAACCGGGACTTTATTTTGGAAGGCATTGCAGCAAAATCCCCGGGCTCAGTCATGAACCTACAGAGTTCCCCATGGAACTTGAACCCCAGGCCTTCAATGTACGTGGAAAGTGGCACTCACCCACACAAACCACCTGCTGTCGGGGAGCCGCTGTGCAGCTGTCAGCTGACATGTCCATCGACCTCAAGGGCTTGTGGGTGCTGTGAGACTGGCCAAGCGGGGAGCCGTCAGCTTCTTCCTCTTCCTCCTCCTACTCCTCCTCTCCCAGCACTGAGCAGCTGGGGGCAGTCACCGGGTACATGCCTGGCTGCCTTGCCGCTACTCCCTGCCAGCTATGCTGGAGCCCCCAGCTCCTAAGGACACCTGTCTTGCACATTTTCACATTTCATGGCTCAGTAAAACTACCTGGGCATCTAAAGCTGCAGGATATGTATCTTTATCTGAAATATATTCGGTTATTTACATGAATATTTGATGCCGATGTCCCTGAATAGACAAATCATGCTGCAACATTACATGTCTCAACATTTGACTATTGCTTTTTTAAATCTGTACAGCATAAAATTCATCGACATTTTACTCATAATGAATAGATACTCTGCTCTGGGGAATGACATTGGAGAGTTTGGACATATCTGTGTCTTAAGTGCCTTAGACAGTTTTGAAGCAGCTTAACTTAGGCTGCTCCTGTGTGCTGAGGTCCTCACTGTCTGAAGAGCACATACCAAACGACTCGGTTTTGACACCCCCCGTCTTCACGTCGGACCTGATTCCGGGCCACTGTGGGTTAAACCCCCACGAGCTTCTTGGATGTTGGCTCGGTGCCAATGGAGATGGGAAGGGGTCCCGTTGCTTTGAATGCAGCATCGATTCTCAGCAGCGAGAAATGGGATCCACCTCTGTCAGAGGGGGCTTTGAAGAGACGATAGTTACTGGAAATGTCAACACTGGCCAGAGGGTGAGCATTAATAAATGACTAAGGAGCTGTTGCCATATTTTACTCTTTAGCAACAAAGGGGATTGGGGAAATGACCTTCTACTCAGCTAGCATTGCCAAGAAATTCAGAGTGTATACAGTATATGAAATAATATGTCCAACTGACCCACCATTAAATCTTTTAAAGCACGTCCTCATGGTCTGGTGGCGAGAGTTAAAAACATGTCATGTTACCAAAGGGATTTCCCGGTGTGTTCCTCATGGAAGAAAAATTCAGAGATGTGTGCCAATCACACACACACACACACACACACACACACACACACACACACACACGCAAATCTATCAACTTCCATAGTGCTTAATCGTACACATTGCATGGTGTTACAGGCCCTGCCAAAAAATAATCAATTAAAGGATCTTTACAATGATTACAAATCTAATGAAATACAATTCAAATTCTTGAGAAAGTGCCTACTGAAGTTTGCATTAATCCTATGTCATCGGCAGGAGCAGCAGCCCAATTAGTCAACTCAATAATGAATTTAGCGTATTTGTTGTTCCACGCACAGCCATTTGTGTCCCGTAAGTCACACTAGCATTAGATCCATTATTGATTTGTACGTCTCACATAGCAGAATCTGGCTGTACCACGTTTGGTTTCATTCCCCGCTCCCTGCATCTTCTCACATGCATTCGGTCGTTTTTTAAATTCCTCCTACAAGCTGGTGATTGAGTGAAAAATGTGACTTTGCCAGCAGCTAATTTGAAGATGGTGCTATCCCTGGATTTTCCAAAGCAAATCTTCGCCAGGTGTGGACCGCTCAGAGCACCTCCCCGCGAAATACGAAAGGACTCTTGTCATTGTTAGCTTTCCGCCTGAACACACCTGCATCCGTTGTCGTGTAAGGCCGATCAGTCGCCGTGACTTACAGCCGAAGATGACTGTGAAAGAACTTGCCAACGTCAAGGCTAACGTTTTCCTAATGCTTAATATCAAAACATTGGCTGCCGACCAAAAGAAAGTTGGCAATCACCCTTAGGAGACGGGGCTCGAACAGTCCGCTCTATGGAATCCACAAGGTCATGCAAGGCAGAGGTAACAAGGAATTTATGAAGCAGCCTGATTTCCCGCTGCCCCTGGAGGCGTTTACCTCTTCTGCAGTTAAAGACGTCTGAAGAGTAGAAAAGTAAAAAGGAGAGAAAAATGTTGATTAGAACAGCCTTTTTGTTATCTGTAAGAGACACACAGTAGCGATTTCTCGATTTCTCTCTGCTATGTCGAAATTTGTGCCCTGTTACAGACTGGCATCCTGGCCGGGGTGTACCCCGGCTTTGTGATCTGCATTGTCTCTGATAGGGTGAAGGTCCCCCGGCAACCCTAGGGGAGACTGGAGTGAGGATGGATGGATGGATGGATGGATGGATGGATGGATGGATGGATGGAGTCTCCAAGAAGACTCACAAACTTGACTTGAGAACAGTAACAGTTTTTTGAATGACAATTGTCACCAGTTAAAGGCAAAAACTGAAAGACGTTGAGATCTTATAACATTTGGTTTTAAGATGTCTGAGAGCGTGACACGAGTGCAGTGATGTTTTCTAAAGAGGAAAATGTCAGTCGGTTACCTTAATCCTTGTGTTGTACTGATGCCCATTTTATCTCGTAGAAACAAAACAAATCAAGCCAGAGATATTATACTTTATAATATTTCCACTCTTCGGAGTCAAAGCCTATGAAATTACTATTAGGTGAGCTGCTGTTCCGAACCTTCCTCATCCTGGAGGTCTCTTTCTCCTAGCTGGTGCAGACTGCAGAGTGTCTTTCAGCAACACTGCAACAATCAAAATGCATTTTTTCCCTGTTACATAGTGAATTTTTTTGACAAACTTTTTGCAGTAGAGCGACTGCAGGAAAGCAGAATTTAACCACGGCATTGTTTATTTTGAAAGCAACTTCAGACAGTTCCAATGCAGTAGTGTTAAAATGGGGGACTGCACAAGAAAGAATTATATTTAAATCAGGCCGTCTCATTGTCTCGCTCTCCCTAAAGAAGACGGACTGCCGTCAGCTACTGAGCACAGCGTGCGCTGTTCTGTTCTTCAGCACCGACCTTCGAGATGATCAGACAGCAGAAAATCCCCATGCGTGGACCGTGGGATTGAGAAGACATGAACGTCAGCACGGTGTGGCAGACTGGTCCAGTTCACCCTGAGAAAAATGAGGAACGCTGTCGGCTGATATTAACTTTAATCAAGCACTACTCAACAAGCAGGCAAAGATAAGGGAGTGAAAGAGAAAGACAGAGCAAGAGAGCGAGAAAGAGCTGGAGGAAAATGTGTTATATCTTTGGTGTCTAGAGTCTATTTCTTTATATGCTGCTTCGGAGTTCAGCTTCCCTGGAACACACTAAAGCCCCCAATACAGCATGGTAGTAACACACCATTTCACTCTTCCTGAGTTCCACTTACTTTACCCAGCCCCGTTCATCACGTCCATGCTGAATACTGTTGACCACTTATAACATTCGACCGGCTCTGTGCTCTCGAATGTCCTAATGTAGATGTTAGAAAATTTGAATCGAATCGTTACAACTGGATAAAAATAACAGATTAAATGAATCATTAGCTGATTTTGTCACGTGAAAAGTCGCCGTAGACTCTCTTCATAGCTAAACGCGGGTCACTTGCTGCAGGAGCCAAATGAGAAGCAGTTCTGTCAGACATCTAACCTCTTACTCAATTTTTCAAATACCGGTCGATTCACAGTTTTAATGGCTTCAATTCTGTTCGAGATACAAGATAAGATAAACTTTAGTTATTCCTCCAGGAAAGATTTGCATGAGAGTCGTCAGCAGAACCAAAATGAGGTGAAGATGACTGACGGAGAGGGTTTAAGATTCTGTTTAAATTTAAAAAAAGAAAATCTACAGAGTAGGACTATCACAAGAAAGATTTTAAGGTGCCACATAAATAGCTTGAATATTTTCAACAATTTACAGACATTTAAATTTCCTGCTCAGTAGGAAACATCTGGCCCCAGATCACAATCAAGTAGCTTAGAAATGAACCAGTAATTACCATGGGAGGTCGCAGTCACGTACAGCAGGAGTGAATTGGCGAGAAGGGAAACCCCCTTCAAGCATATCTACTAAATAAACACAGTTGTTTGTTGTATATACCTGTGACTATAGAGATAACGAGATACTGCGGTGTCATGGCTTGGGGGTAGTAATTAGCCTTAATAACAGACCCAGCTGTAAAGCACTACGTAATGTATCATAATGTACCCAGAGAGAGGCAGCTGAGACAGATGGCAGGCGGAGAAGAAGCTGAAAGTGTGAGGCTCCTTCCCATGTGGAAGTGATTTCCTCGCTTGGTCCGTAGCTGACAGGACTCGGCGCTCAGCTGTGGGAGTTTGTCACACTCTGTGCACTTTGAGAGAAAGAGCCTCCGTCACTTGCCAAGCCTCCACTCAGTAATGCCCGTTTTCCTTTCCCCGCTGGAAGAATTTCCAACAGCAGGCTCCAGGAAGCGCATGTTTGTTTGCTGAGAAGGGGAGCCTTGCAGATCTTTTGCATGCATGCGACGTGAGCCAGGTCAATGACTTCAATATATCGACATTTCAGTCCATTTCTCACATCCCACCTGCTGCCCGTCTGTAGTCACAATAGAGGAGAACCAGTCAGATACAGCGAAGCTTCATCAGAATCAAAATCACATTTATTGGAAAAGTACGTTGACACATACAAGGAATTTGGTTTCGGCCATTCATCAAAGCTCATCGACCTGGCCGTCCGGAAAGGTGAATGACTTTTCTAAGGAATTGCTCTCCCTTGTACGTTTGTAAGACTGTGGACAGGGTCGAGGTGAATTTAATTTGGTTTCCCTACTCTGAGACTGTACCAAATGGTCAGAATCTCGCCTAAATGTAGCGTGCAGTGTGTACTGAGCATCTGGAGTCCAAGGTCAGCCCAGCGTTGGAAAGGTTTTGAGAAGTTAATTGTGCTGTACCTTGAGCATTAAACAGATTGACAGCTTAACTGAGGACTGTGCCATACCACCAGGAAAATAACATATCGGATTCGTCCGTAAGCACGGCGGTATGCCGCACGGAACACACGGCGTCCGTGTGACAGGTTGGCTGCAGGTTTAAGAGGGTCACAACTGGTTTATCCTGAAGACAGCAGACAATCAAAGGCATCTTAACAGGGACTTAGTGCAAGGAGCTGGGTGACTCCTCACCGGCAAGCTGAGACTGGGCCTGAAAAGAATTAGAGCTTAAAAACACAAGATACTCATTAAAGTGAAATATTAAAATACAGCATACATTGTTAAAATCCTGTGTAGCCGGTTCTCCTTTGGAACGTTGTGTCCGATGAGCGGTAAGGTGTTCTGCGGTAAAGCATTTCTAAGCCTGCTTATTACGTTTTTAAAAGCAGTCCATCTTCAGCATTTGTCCTGCAGACCATCTCTCTCAGTCACTCAGAATAGTTTTAACACCATTCCTTTGCCTGCAGTGTACTTGAATGTCCGTCTTTCAGTTAGTTGAATTCTCCTCTAATAGGGGTTTGAAAAAGCAAAACTTGACTGCTTATGCGAGCTGAAGCCATCCTCGTTGGCAAATTTCACAGTTAAATTAAATGGCAGCATTATAAAGAGACATTGTTATGTATTTAGCTACAGCTCTAGCATTCTTGACATTGACTATTTGAGTAATGCATAGGAAAAATAAGTTTTCTTTCCCTGCTATTTTCATGCACAGTTTAGAGAGGTTTTTGGGGACACGTACACAAATACAAATACAATGATTAAGTGATATCAGATTTTATAAATTAGGGCCAGGTTTTATTCCCTGCCTCAGCTTATTAAACAGAGGCAACCATATGACTTGCACTGTTTATTATCTAGACGTATTGTTAAGTGAAAAAAGATATCCCATCTAATTCTGGCTGAACATAAATTACGGGTCAAAGAGACCTTGTTGTTGATCTGTGCTTGTAAGGACAGGAGGACACGGCTAAAATGTTCAGATAATTAAATCTTGAAGTCACACACGCAGGTGACAACCGTACTGCAAAAATAACGTTTACTGTTTGAAAACATCGCTTGGCAACATCAGTAAATGTGTTCTGTAAAATATTTTCTCATAAATTCCAAAGTGAGGACTCACAGACCGAAATATCAGAAAGAGCATAAAGCATTTTTTCACAATAACGTAATTTTCCACTGATCTGAAGCAGGCACGTTCGTGCTGAACCAAGACAGGTAACACGTGACTCGTAATTCTGATGAGAGAACACAATGGAGTCCTTCAGAGTCGGGTGCATCATTCACTTCTCCTAATAAAAAATGTCACATGCTGCTTCTCCAGCATTCTCCGCTCAGGGGTTCGATCTGTGCCGTTAGCCTCCACCCCGCTGTGTTAGCGGTGATGAACACGGGCCGTATCGACTGCCAGACGAATGCTCCTCCGTGAATTGTCTGCATTCGTTTGACTTTTTATTAAGATAATCTTGTTAATTGACAGGCAAACTCGAAAATAAAAATTGGAATGGTCAGCCAGTGTAGAAAACCTTTTGTGTGTCCTTCTGATGAAATGTTTAATGCTGAGAACTTAAAAAATAGCCAGGAATATCAGCACCTTGCTGACTCTCGGTATATATGAAGAGCCTAATCGCGGCTTCTGATTTCCACTGTAGCGTGCTGGACGACACCGCTGCCTCACACCTGCAGGGTTGGGCTTCGAACCCATCCGCCGCTCTCTGTGTGCGGAGCTTGCAGACAGGTTTCCTCCGGCAGCCCAAAGACTTGCGGTTAGGTGAATTGATGTTTCCAAATTGCCCATGGAGTGTTGCTGCCTTGTGCCCCGTGATGAGCTGGCATCCCATCCAGGGTGCTCCCCTGCCTTGTGCCCTATGCTGCTTGGGATAGGCTCCAACCCCACCCCCCTTACTGGATAAGCAATTAGAAAAAGGATGGATTTATATTTGCCTAGAATCATATTGACTCGGTTCAATGCTATAATCATCAATGTCCCCCGAGAGGGAAACCAATTGAAATTATTTAAAAATTTTAATATAAATGACATTTCTGAATCAATCGTCCTTAACTGTTCACTTTGATTCTTTTGATGCTGTTTATTGATTCTATTTCATTTCTTCTGTTTTTTTTATGTTAATAGTACCAATGTTATGTCTTTAAAATGTGTACAATTAGTCATCTAAACATACATTCATAACAGCACATGTAAGCTTTCCAGAAGTTGTATCATTCTCTACAAAGCCCTGGCTACTCAAGCCTCACTCAGCATTTCAGATAATTACATATCAGCCGGCTTCGTTAGAAAGCTATGTAAGCACCACTCCTGAAAACGAGCTGAAGACCGCTCACTGCAGGCATCTCTACGGTGATAGAAGGTATTGTTTCGTCTCGCACCAAAGCTCGGCACAGAACGCCAGTGCGACTGGAAGCACGGCCATTCGGACGGTGACGCGGTGTCACGCACGCTGGACACCAAACTCATGATGGTGGACATGAGCTCCAGCTGGGACACTGCCATTGCTCCTTGAGCAGGTCCCTCAGTCTCCGTCGCTCCCACGTGAAATTTGTTACACAATGCAGAACTGAGAAGAATGAAACTTACCGCAACGCTGTCATTTGTCAAGCCGATATTCTAATTCAAACCACGAGTTAAAATCGGCATTCTGCAGAGGAATATACTCGTTTCCTGCCTGCACGTCCGTCCGCGAAGAAATACAGTAATATAAATCCGTGTGTCTACTGCTTTATATTAAGAGCCAAGCTGAGGAACACGGACGGTATTCTGAGCACGCTGAGATTCTGGATCAGGTACCCTGAAGGAGATTTTTCACGACCGTCAGAAACCTGGTCAGATGAGGTCATGCGTTACTGTAGAAGAAATGTCTGTGCACTCGGATTCCTGCGAGGATATGGGTGAGGAGGCTAGGCCTTCACAGCCGAGGATGGCTACTCATCGCTATGTGAGCTTGAGGGCAAACAGAGAATATCCTGAGAACTTCCTTTTTATTACATTTCAAACTGAGACAGAGACAGGAACAAAATATAGATTTTTCAGCACTGATGACTTTTACCAGAGACATGTTCTGCTAAACACTTCAGGTTTGCAATACGTCTTTTTTTCTCATGTCTTTCTGAGGACCAGCAAACAGCAGGTAGCAATGCCCGTCTGTGAGCCCGGCTGTCTGCCTACCGGATCTAACAACGCAGCACCGACGCACGCAGTCACACCTACAAGAGCCGGACTGAAACGCAGAAAGCATCGGGTGTGCGATTACACCAGAAAAACTGTTCTTAAATTAAAACTAAACCGTGACTCGGAAAGCTGACATCTGCACATCCAACGGGTTGCTGGAGCGAAAAAGATTTTTTTTCCCCTTACACAACATAGACTGAAACAGCCCCGGATCATTATGAGATACTGGGGCGCAATCAATTTTTTTTTTTTTTTTTCTCGCTCCACCTATTGCCAGGAGTTGCCATAGTGAACTGGCTCCAGGCATCTATCTTGAGTGAAAGGCACTGAACCACAGGACAGTTTCTGGCCCAACTAATCCCCCTGCATTTTTAATGAGGGCTGCTGCTTTCGTGGCTCCCCTGTTCAAACGGCGCTTACTTAATCACACAGCTCATCCCACATGGTCCTTTGACAGGTGGAAGGCAACCAGGGAGGATCCTGTGGCTCTTTAGGGAGTGAAGGAACGAGAGACAGAGGGGGAGAGAGAGAGGAGCGAGGGGGGAAGACAGAGGGAGAGAGGGAGAGAGAGCAATAGACAAAGAGAAAGGGAGGGAGAGAGAATAACAACATATGATACCTAGATTTTAATATTTTTCACATGGGTTTAAAGGAGAAAAACCCATTAAAACAGAGGGCAGGAATATGTCAGATTTTCTGCTTGCCACAGTGAAATCAGATTCAGTAGTTACTGTTGCATGCCTTACTGCAGTTGATCTGGTCTCTGTTGTATGTATGCAGGAGATCGAGGCTTAGAGATTCAGCATTTCCAGGTGAACTCGGCTCTCATTACATATTCACATTGAGATTTACCTCCCACTCCTTCTGTATTACAGTCTAATGCTGATCGATGGCCACCTAATGATTCATAAAATAGCTTCCTTCACTAAATGATAAAGAAACTTATCAATGGAAAGTGACAAGGACGGCAGGCAATTTCTCTCTTACATAGAAGTAGCATAGTCTGTCAGACATACAAAAAACCTTTCATTTACTACAGTTGTAGATTTAACTATCAAACTGATGTTGAGCAGGCTTGAGGTACATTATATTTTCAAGTCAATGTAGTTTCAAATATTCCAATAACCCCTCTGCTTGTCTAATACTGCTGTGTCCAAGTCTACTGTGACTGTACTATTAAGAAATCACATCTATCCTAGTCATTTCCATGCTGTGGACCATTGGAGTGGACCCACGCTAGGTCAAACTGGTCAGTCCGTTTCACTTGGTTTTCAAGTGGCTTGAAAGCCTTTTCAAAATTTGTGCGACATCAAAATTTGACACCTTTAAAGCTTCCTTGGGCCTTGGACCACAGTTTTACTCCAAAGCATGGAAGTAAGACCTCGCAAGGCAGATACTGCGGCCACGTGTTAGCAATGCGATACCTGAGTGCTGTGGTGCTCACGAGAGAATTCACTGTTTGATAATCGCTGGCATCGCCCCCCGTTGAGCCAAAAGACTCAAACTGACAGAATTAACAATCCATCAGTAATTCACTTGATGTGAAATGATCAAAACAGCACTATATTTATGTTTCATTATTCACTGCACAATGTGACAATGATTGAAGCAGTACACGTGCCCATTTACATATGATTCTGATTACAGAATGAAGAGAAATTGAAAACCACATTTCCGAAGGGCCACTTAACAACGTCATAAATAACGACTCCCCAAGAAGGTGACCTCCGTAGCTTTCGCATTCCTTGCTGTTGACGGTGCACGCTGAGTTCGTCAAGCCGAGCGTCAGCCGAAAGATGGAGCCATGACCCCTGACTCCAGGGTTCATTCCCACCACAGGAAGTGAGAGCTGACCCAAGAGCAAAGTAGCACCCAGGGGTAGAAGACACCACAGAAGATCTAAGATTTTACTCCCGTTTCAAAAATGACATTAATGCGTTGCGAATTCCAGAACTGGATAACCTTGTAATGATATCTGAAGGCTTTGTCACCCGTTGCCTTTAAGGAATCTGAAAGGTCACAGATTAACTCATCCAGTGGGTGACTTCAAACAGAGTACTTCTACAACACCGCTAAGCTCAAGGTGACGTCTTTGATTGCGTCGGAAAACTGAAGCTGGAAACCTGCCGTATCATACATGCTTCTGAGTTTTTTCCTTTGCTACATGTGGCCGTTACACAATCATGTTAAGATACTCTTTCTCAGCCCGTGTCGGCCCACCCTGGCTGCTGCTCAGACCTCCGTCTACTGAAACTCGCACCCCGGCAAGTGCTCGCAGCTGCGTGATGGAAACGCCGGGTTAATGTTTCGGGCTCCCGGGAGATCTCAAATAGCCGACGGCTCCTGCCTTTCGGAGGCCGTCACGTCGGCACCGGAATTTCTTCTCGTGATAAATAATGACGCAAAAGGGCATGCTGAAGTGGTAAACGACCTCAAACCATAAAGACATATTTTTAGCCGCCATTAGCATCTTTCTGCTTGCTTTTTGCAGCTCTTTAAGCTCGATTGCAGACCCTCTCCTGCAGGTAGTAATCCTCCGATGACCCACTGAGGGAAGTAGGGGAATACACCATCTCTCAAGCAAGGAAATCCTGTGCTGTGGCCGCTTCAATTATTCATAGGACAGACCATAATATAAACGTTCATTGGCTTCAGTGTGCTTTCCCAATTACAGCAATGTTGCTGCAATATTAAACAACAGAAAACTGGCTTATGCTTGTGCGTTTCTAGCAGGCACAATCCCCCCCCACCCCCCCCTTTAAAATGAAAACATACAGAAATAAAATGGCAGTTAGGAGACACAGTAAAGCCCTGTGACAAGGCAGGCTGTCTGTCTAACCCAAGAGACTTAACTATTCATGCAAGCGTTACCATCTGAGGGCCCGCGTGCGATGGGGGCTGAGAAGCCCCAGCTCGTTAGTTTCAGCACGGGTGTCAGCCAGCTGGCTGTACGGCAGGGCGCTGATGTCTTCCAGAGGTGCAATTCGATGAATCCCAAGTGAGGGATGTGTGCATCTCTCCCTTAAGGGGACGAGCACTTGATGGGAGAACCAAATGGGAACATTGGAAATCACACTGAGACTCGCACTGAGACTAGCTCTGGGACTCACACTGTGACTCAATCTGGTACTCGCACTGAGACTTGCTCTGTGAGTCACAATGAGACTCCCTATGGAATATGCACTGAGACTCGCTCTGGGACTCACACTGTGACTCAATCTGGTACTCACACTGAGACTTGCTCTGTGAGTCACAATGAGACTCCCTATGGGATATGCACTGAGACTCGCTCTGGGACTCACGCTGTGACTCAATCTGGTATTCACACTGAGACTTGCTCTGTGAGTCACAATGAGACTCCCTCTGGGATATGCACTGAGACTCATTTTATGATGCTGAACAGGTGAGTTTACAAGTATGTCAGATGCATTCGACTGACAAAAGGCAAATGTCCTGATGTATCTGTGATGACACACTAAAAGTCAGTAGACAAAGGTCCCAGGAAAAGAAAAGGAAATGGTACAAATCATATATCCAGATTTTGTTTTTTTTTACTCTTTTGGTGACAATGGTGAGATGTTTTGCATAAGTGTCAGCAGAGTCATCAAATGTAAACAAGGTGGGAGAGCAACAGGATGTTGGTGTCTGTGATCGATGTATCACTTTACAATTGTAATAAGGATCATTAAAGGGCAACTCCTGATTGATCACCAGTAGTGCTGACCATTTAACGATGACACGCATGTGTGTGTGATTTTTTTAAGGTTTTTAATGTGCTGTTGATCTCTGGAAGCTTAACCTAAATGCATTTGTAGATAAGTGGACTTCTCGGAAGCTGTGCGCCTCTCTTGTACGCCATTTTGGGTAAGAGCACACTGCCCAGAAATATTAATGTAAATGTGCACTCAACATGGGCATGTTTATAATAACTCCATCTTCTCAAAAATACTCTCAAGATGCTAGAAAAGGTAAATAACCATCGCATTAAGGCCCTTGTAAATCAAAGGAGATGTACTTATAAGCTGTCGCATTCATTACACGCCCAGAAAATTGCAAATGATGTTCAGAGCTCGGTTTTGACTATGGAACTGAGCGAAATTACAAAAAGCATGCTGGGACAAAACTGGGAAAACGTGCAGTGAAGAATTCCATGGCTGCAGTGCGTAGAAATGGAAAAATTCAAGCAGAAAGTTGGAGAGCTTTTGCATTATGCATCCTGTAAATGAATAAAAGTAGGAAATGCAGAAAGGAAGATAAAGATATTGGCATTATCACACATGCCTACGTGAGGAAATGTCATTAGTTCCTTGTAAAAGTATGATTTATTCTCTTTCAGTGGTCCAGGTCTTCATCTGGTTCACCTTTTTAAATAATCTTTAACATAAGACATGAGAGCCAGTGTGTGATGGATTATTCTAATTGTGACGAAGCGTCCTGGGGAAGCGAGAAAGCCAGAGTGGAGGAGTGAGGACTCTCCAGCAAGCCTTTGCTGTATGGTATCGCTGCTCAGCTGCTGTCCGAGGAGACTACATGATCAGGGTCTGATGTCATCTCTGGCTGGTGACGTAGGAGATTAGTGACATGATCATCCACTAAACGAATGCCTCAGTGGACTGAGGCCGAATCTAAACAAAGCAGGTTCCGTCCATGGAAATCAAGTCACGTGGGCTGATGATGGCGAATTTAAGGAAAGTTCTCATTGTACACAAAACCAGACAGACAGACAGACAGACAGACAGACAGACAGACAGACAGATAGATAGATAGATACTTTATTGATCCCCAAAAGGAAATTTGGGTGTTACAGCAACAATAGTAACACAATATTACACACACAGATCATAACAACAAGTCATAATACCGTACAGGACAATAATGATAAGAGAGCGTATCCGTGTAAGAAAGGTATGGAACAGTCATCGACGCTGGAGGCAGAGAAGAGTGAAGAGCCAGTGACTGAGCAAAGTGAAACGTGAATACTTCAGGAATATGGTACAAGAACAACACAACAATGAAAACAGCATTAATGCAAGTGATAAATAGAAAAATAAAAATAATGTTTTCGTAAAATGTCGACTTCATGTCAGGAATGTGTTTTGTTAAAAGCACATTTCTGGAAACGAGAAGACAGCCACCGACCCAATAGGACTATGGTGTTGGAGGGGATTACGTTGTCTTTACGTCATTATAGGAAAACGGTGATCGAGATGGAAGTCATCTGGTGACCAAAGGAAGTACTACACCCTGCTGTGGGTGAGTCGTTCTCTGTGGAACATCACGCGTGGCTTCAGTGCCTACCTGCGTTCCCTTGCACCCAGCGTGACGTCCAACAATTTTCCCCCAAAACTGTTCCTGCACCTCTGTGACAATGAGAGCAACATGAACCAAACCGTCGATTCCACCCCGCAGGTCCTTCCCACACCCCTGCGGTCCCAGAGTCATGCAAAAGTTCACGTGAATTACAAAATGAGTCGAAGAGCAGCTGATTGGCCAAGCACGTGGCAGCCTTGGAAGACTGGGAGATTAATGGAGCCTGCAACATGTAAGCAATGCCCAGTAACGACATGCAGGATTGACAGGAAGATTCCGAAAGACCCCCCCCCCACCACCACCTGCCCCGGAGAAGTGCCTCAGCATCTCCCCTTCTCATTTAATCACCCAGTACCATGTTCTGAGTTACCTGCGTGAAAAATGCAGCACAGTCTAAGATATTCGAACCCGTCCCATTGGCTGGAAGGTCACAGGAAACGCTTGGTGGTGGTAGCCTGCTGAACTCCAGGTACAAATGCATTATGTACGGACGCCAGAGGTGCTTCGCGAAGAGCCGGAAATGTCACACACAGCCGGTGTGTCCCGCAGCATTCATCCAGCCTCCCCACCGCAAATAACACCAGGGCCTGGGACCGTGTCGAGGCATCAGAGCTGCTATTTAACACGGGGTTGCAAATTAATTTTGGGGGCAGAGGCCGAGGCCGCCTTTGAAAAGCTTAGCAGGAAGCACCTCAGGTTCTTCTGTGGCCACGTGAGGACGACATCCCCCAGGTGTCAATGGGCCACCCACCCTTCAGTAGTGACAGCTTCCAGCGTTTGGCCAGGGCAGCGTCCGCCCAGGCTGCCCATAACTGTGCTTTGGGTTACCAATATTACATACAATGAGAAAAAATACCGCATGTTTAAACGCTTTAATTTCTGATATTTATCTCCACTTTTCAGTAACTGATTTCTTCATTGATAGACATGTTCCGCTCTAATTTTCTTCCCAGACTCAAAATCATTTTTAAAATTCCGTGTCTCTGTACTGAAAGATAATGAATTTATGGCCAGTCCTTATTTCCTTCCTTTAATGTCCTCCTGGCTCTGAGAATGGTCTATAGCAGACGTCGTGGCTACCGACAGCATTGACTTAACTGTAGCCTTATCAGCAGAGGACACAGAGGTAGACCATGTTATCAGAGGCAACCTCGAATTCCGGAATTAAAGGCACACCTATCCAGTACGTCCCCTGGGGCAGTTTAGAGGTGCTGAACATGCTTCAACACATCTGTGACATGTCCCTTTGTGTCAACGACAGAATATTAGGCTTTACAACACACCGAGAATAGAGATTTTGTGTGTGTGTGTGTGTGTGTGTGTGTGTGTGTGTGTGTGTGTGTGTGTGTGTGTGTGTGTGTGTGTGTGT
>JAACJT020000033.1:5939611-5968304 GCA_009936485.2 Gymnarchus niloticus | reverse complement strand
TTTTAGTACTTTGTTGCTTTTCGTTATGATTGGAGGATGATTAATTGCTTCTTTTCCTCGTCTTTCTGTGAAAAGCCATTAGAGATGAGTCTGCATGGAGCTGTCAGATGAAATTGGATCACAGACACGTGTCGTTGTGCCTTGATCCTCTTTAGATGTACCCCATCTAAAACAGTAGTTGAGAGCCGGCTTACGGTAGTTCTTAGATAGACACTTCTTTCTGCCCGGTGAAACGACGGTCACATTATAGGCCTAAAACCCCCAACCAAACCTGACTTGGGACCGTGCCAGTGGGTGTGTCTCATAGGTCAAAGGGCACACACCACGCAGGAGGGTTGTCTAAACCACGTGTCTGGCCACGTGACTGCCCCCGCATCCGTCCCTCACCGTGTCACCATCGTGGTAGCGATGACATCACTTGGCACCTAAAATGTTCATCTTTGATCCCATGCCTCCAGTCCAGAAATAACTGCAAGGTCCCCTCCAACAGCATGTCATCCTGGTGTCATGGGAGCCTGTCTGTGCTGGTATCTCACTTCCCGTGGTAGATATGGGAATAAAGAGAATGGGTCAGACTGCATTCAGCGCTGAAAGTATGCTGGTGACATTCGTACTGCGGTATGATAGGGTACAGCCTGGTAGGCCGCTGAGCGTATGTGAAACTTCCAGTCTCGGTAAACCCTATAACTCTTATGACACACAGCTTCCCATTTTCATTTGTATTTCTGTTTTTAAAGTACTTTTTAAGCAAGATCCTGGTGTTGGATTCCTCCTGAATACCTTCTCCTATCACTGAATATTTCATGTAAATACACAGAATCCCTGGGGCAGCTTACTTGCGTAAAAGGCAAAGGGGGAAAACAAATTATAGTGCCTGAAAGGATGGTCATGAATTAAAATGCCTTCGATCTGAACTGGACCAAGATCATTTGAGGGATCGTTAAAGGGTAATAATTTAAGTAGAACAGTCACAAAGTTATTTAACAAAATAGATTGCTGGTACTTTCTTCATCTCCATGGAGAAAGTGAGCAGTTTTCACATGTTCCGTCTCGCTCCTAATGACACAGATGGATATGTGGGTGAGGCCAAGTTTTTTGGTTAGCCAGAAAACAAAGACTGGTACACAGAAACAGAATCGAGAGTCATTTGTGTTCTTGTGCTGTGTTCTGTTTCTCTGGACCCTCGCTCCTCGTTGTGCTCCTCGTCAGAGAGCAGCAGTCTTGGAGAACTCTTCCTGGATGCCTGGTGTTTCATCTGTCAACAGGGAGCGGTTCGCAGGTGCGTCAGAACACAGGAGGCCAAAGCGCTTCCTTCAGCAGGCTGCTTCCTCTGACTGGTTTTGTTGCTGTGGGATCCTGAGCCACCTTCTGATGGTCAGAACATGGCAGGGACAGCAGATACAGGCTGGCCACTGCGCTTATTTATCTCGGGAGGCTTTTTTTTTCACAAGGCTCAGGCATGCTGTGCACTCCGCCTTGTCAGTGTGTAGGGTCTTCTCACGTGACGGACCATAGCTGAAATAGAAAGGGCAGGCAAAGGGAATTCAAAGCAGATCTAAATGTACTTGTTAGAACCCCTAACAGTGAACCTCACAGCTACTGTTGGTGTTGACCATTTCCTTTGTGATGTGCTGATTTTTTTACTTTCGTCTACCTTTGGTCCGTTATCTTAAATCACAATCATTTGACAGCTTATAGTTAGGTGAACTTGATAATTAACAGCCATATCTATGTGTGAGAATTATCTTCTCGGCCAAACAATCCTAGGTAAGTGGAATTCACGTGAAGTTTCACAGTCAGCCAACCACAGAGTCTCCACACTATACCGAACAGGGCTGACACTGGCATTCAGAAGCTCATGACCCTCGCTTTGCTGGCAGAAGGTGCAGTGAGGGCATCGGAGTGATTTGTTGTATCTGCAGCTCTTTCCAGTCTCCTAGGTATCCTCTGAATGTCTCCCGCCTGATGAGAAACCCTGAATGCCTGGACTGCCCTAAATTTGAATTTCATCTCGTCACCGGAGGACTTTGTATTGAAATGCATTGGTTCCTCATGCTGTCTTTAGAGTCGCTCCTGGTCTCTCATGTATTCCTTTGGCCTGCATTGGTACACCAAGTAAAACAAGGCTCTAGACATGCTGGCAGTACCGTGGAGTACATTAAACCATTTGCTCTGTCTGTAAAGTAGTGCACCCTTTGTTACGCTGATTAAAAATGATATTTGCCCATACAGTTTTCAACTGCTCTTCCCGTACAGGGTCGCAGGGGGCCTGGAGCCTATCACAGGCAGTGCAGGGCACATGGCCGGGGACACCCAGGTTTGGATGTAGAGGGTTATGTAACAGACAGGGAACGAGCAAGCCTTCGCCCGGTTTGGCCTCTGCTGCCCTCTCTGGCCAGCCGCTTCGAGCTCCAGGGGCCGGAGCAGATGGCCCGTGTTCCTGGCACCTAGCGGGGAGCAGGTGGAGTGTTCCACATGGTTTATATGGCACATGTTACACAGTTTGTCTGGTGTGACCATGCTTTTCCCGGGGGGACACCGGGAACCTTAAATCTCAAGGAAGACCCAATAAGAGCTGCAAATGTATTTGTAGTTTTTTGCTTTTTTTGTCAGTAATGCTTGTTTCAGGCAGTGAGTCTCACGTCATGTGATTCAACAAATCCAGTGTTCCATATATCTGAATCACTTTTGTGGTTTTATGTACTCTTGAAGGCAGCAATACCTCTACTTTAGTGCAAAGGAGTTCTGGGTTAAGAACCAAGAGTCAGTACACAGAGTTGTCCAGTACCCGAGGACCTATTGGGGTTAAGGGATGCTTTTGCCAAGAGTAGGATTTGAATCTATGACCGTGGGGTCGTAGGTATCGACTCCTAACCCACAGAGCCACATCACATAATTCCAGGATGTTTTCCCCTCTAAAAGTACCATAAGTTCAGATGTTCTTCTTCTGTCTCCCTCTGGCTTTCGGTGATTTGGTAGGAGATCTCGGTGAGGAGCTGACCAAGTACCTTCCATCTATACTTCAGCTAGCGCATCCTGGTGGCCAGTTGCCTTCCCGTCCTTCATTCCTCTTAGGCTGCAGCTCATGGGACTGGCTCATGGGTTGGGTCACCATTCAGGATCCCTGGGTGCAGGAATGTCTTGTTACAGATCCCAGAGAAATACTCGCGCCATCCAGAAAGCCTCCGCAGGTTTGCCCAGGTCTATATTAGTTGTGCTGAGCACCTTCTCCTGTTGGCTTTTGTGAGCAGGCAACTTCTACCGTTCTACCCTTTCAGGCCCTGTCTTGTGTGGTTGCATGTTCCCTCCACTGTCAAGGTGAATCTCAAAGACCTACAGATGATGTTGAGGTATAATGTTGGCTGAAGGGATGACCTTTGTGTTGGTGGCCATATATCATCTTCCGACGAGCCGGTAATCAATCTGGGCGGAGTTTCCTCTGCTGGTGTAGGTGGCGGGATGTAACGGCCTCTTCTTGAAATCGGTGCTGGCTGTGAGTAGATTGTGAGCTTTGCTGCAATTCAGAACGTGGTGACCATCATCATTCTCCACTCCAAAGTCTTGGCCACTGTGGAAATGCTCACGGCTGTCTTCTCTTCTGTCTCACGTGCCCCTTCACGTCTCCTTCAATTAAATATGTGCTCTTCAGGTCTAATTGCTTCCACAAAAATCATCCTTCTCGCTGTTTTGGCAGCCTGACTGTGGCTCTTGACACGAGACGACTCTCAGTGCCAATATCTCAGTGTCGATCTTGAGTTGGTCAGAGATTCAGTCAATGGCATCACGTAGTTTCTTGCTGACGGCCACAGAAACCCCATTCGCCTTTGCCTTTTGCCTGTAATAGACGAGGTTATATCCTTCACTGATCTCCTTGGCCGTCGCTCCTTTCCGTCCGGTCTCCAGGATGCAGGCGACATGCTGGTTTTTCAATACGCTTTGCCCGGTGAGTGTTCCAAGGTTGATGGTGGCTAATCGTAGATGGGGGACTTTGTGGATTGGCATTGCTGATTTTGTCAGTTGCTGGGGCTATCAGAATACATCAGCCGGCTCGTCACGCAGCTTGACGTTGACCCTCACAGTTAGCCGAGTTCCCTGGGGTCCAGGTTAACTTTGCTGTTAAATCCTCTAAACAGTCAGGGAAGTTCTTAACCTTTTCGTCGGCAAAGCCTTTTCATTTATGACTATTGTCTCTCCCAAGAACAGATTTGCGGACCACTATACAGCTTTCCCAGTCCACCTCTGGGCTACGGCCCAGCTGTTGACAAGCAGCGCACTAGATAGGGGAGATGGTGATTTTGCAGACGACGACATGCATCTCTCCTCTTGGCTAGAGCTCCAAACAGTTCTGTCGGCAAACTCGGTTCGACTTCTGCAACCGGGACCCGTGGCTGTCTCGCTACGCCAGTGCTTTTTACAGCAGGATTTCTTTGTAAATCACTCTGGGCGTTGGCCTCATGTCCAAACGCTAGATGAGCGGCACTCGGATAGGAAAAGCCGGCAAATGCACTAGTCTGTTTCTGAGTCCGTCTGCATTATCAGGAGAGGTCAGGCCAGCATTGCAGACACTCCTTGGGGGGACAGGCTGTCCAAAGCCGTGATTAACCCAGGAGTGGCACAGGACACAAGTAAAGACATGAGGGACTTCCTCTCGCACCCCCTGCCATGTAAAACTGAGGCATGGATTTAGTGTGTGTGTGTGTGTGTGTGTGTGTGTTTGTGCAAAAGATGATTTTACATGCTAAAATGTGGTGAACCCGGTGAGAACATGTAAGGTAGTCACGGTAAGAAGATTACTGGATTCTGATGTGATTTATAATTTCAAAGGTTCATCATTGAAAAGGTACACAAAGTTGGTTGTAAAGGTAATCTTTCACGTTATCGTACATTTTAACTCCTCACATCTTTATCGACACGGAAACCTGGCACGACCATCAGAATATTGTAACATCAGCTGTTGAATGGTACTGACGTTCAGTAGGATTGTTGTTTTTGCATGTGGCCATACTCTTTTAATGAGCTTGACGCTGTGTTCAGTTTTGGGGGCGTTCCATTTAGGACATTCCATTTAGGTTCATTTGATCATCGTGCCATGATTCCATCTATCCACCTTCCAACTTGTTATCTCGACCAGTGCCATGATTCCCCCTATCAAACTTTGTATTCTTTTGTCCCGCACAGACCCCATGATTGCATGATCGGTTTTAACATGATTAACATCTTTGGCTTACGTGCACTCCATACAATGTGAAGTATGTGGATTCTTGCTTGTCTGCCCCTTGACTGACAGACTAAGCTAGTTGTTGTACTGCTCTCTGTGAATTAACGCAGAGGTTTCATTTAGTTTGCCAGTTAATTTACCCTGGACTGCAGAGTGGGGCAGAAGCGGAGTTCTGAGGGGAGTCGTTTCTTACTGTACGCTGACCACCGGCTAGAAAATTGACACTGGCAGGTTCTTGGCCCCGGAGAGTTCCTTCCCTGGTGATTGGTTAAAACAGACCACCTGCAAATAAGTACTCCTGTCACGCTCTTTCCTGTGGTCACGGGCCTCATTATAGTTCTGTAATTAGGAGTGCTGTTACTCTAATTTGTGCCGACTTGCTTGCAGCGTCCGCTTTCCCCCTCATTTCCAGGGCAGTCTGCCAGTTTCCGAGGTAACCTCGTTAATCTCGAATTGTTTCTGCGTGTCCTTGTGTAATATTACGTTTCCCGCCATTGTTGTTGACTAAAGGGACTTGAGTTTGACGCAGTATGTTAAATCTTGCCGTTTCGCCTACAGGTTCTCGTCTTCCCATCAGTCTCACGTGAACTGCTCTGACTGGATGATAGAGTGTGGATGAAACATCTGAAACAGTGCCACCGATTGGTCTCAGAGATTTCAGCCATGTTCTGCTCCTCCTGGCCATGTGACCTGCTCTGTTTTTTCTCTCGTTTCCACTCCCGTCTGAACAGTCCTGAAGTCCTTGGGTCTACTGGGACTCATTGTCACGCTTCCTTCGGAGAATTTGATATGTTTACACTGTTTACCTGTAAAACGAAATAAAATAGCCAATTTCATTAAAAAAAAGAAATTCTCTTCATGAAAGACAGCTCCATGTGCACGAGTGGCCCGTCTTCAGACTTCAGGCCGTCTAGCTGTACGTTTCTCAAGATACTCAGCTGTAGTTTCACCCCCTGCCTCCTGGTGGCACGGTCGCCTTGTAGGGGTCTTCTCACAGGTCTTATGACCAAGGTGTTCCCCCGGATCCTCGAAGGGGTTCAGACTGGTAGACAGCGTTTCCATCGACTACTTCTTCATATAATATTTTCTTAGTGCCTGACGCCAAGGTGTCAGGCACTAAGAAACATTGTCCTGCTGCATGATGGAGCTGGCACCGATCAAAGGGGATGACGTGCCACCGTGACACAGGTCCGTAGCCTTGCTGTTTCAGTTTTCTGTGCATTCGGTGAACGTCTGGCACCTTAGCAGCATAGAAGCAGTCTGAATATTTTCAGAAATCGACTGGTAGGTCTGCAGAGCTGTCACTGGGGTGCATGGAGGATTCTTCAATGAACAGAAATTCTGAAGAATTAAAAATAGTTTCATTTTAAATTAAAGCATTTATTACTTTGTTTCAGCTGCATATTTTGATCAATTTAGTGATACCCTATTGAATGACATTTTCCAGTTCCTTTCAAAAACCAAAAACGGTCCTCGTGATCCCAAGACTTTCGAACGGTCGTGTACCAAACCCAGCCTCCGGCGAGCTCGACAGATTGTTTTTCTGGTCAGGTTTGGGAGAAGGGCTCTCATCAGCCGTTATCTGTGGCGGCCGTTTGACTGGCTATAGAAATGGCACCAGCAGACTCCTGGCTGGGTGGGGCTGACTGGCAAGGGGCATTGTGGGTTTAATGTTTAGTCGCTCTGCTTTGTCATGAACCTTTTTAATTAGGAACCGGAATACATAATGTCATTCTTTTAACAAAGTGATTGATTTAAATTTGATGAGTGGTGTAAGTTGCACCTCCCCCACTGCTGACATTCTCATTTTATCGTTCATACTTTCTCTGTCGCCACTGTTCAGTGGTGAATCGATTTCCGTGTGGACCGATGGACCACCAGCTTGTCATTTTGCACTGGGAACTGCATCGACTGCCCGGGCTTTGATGGCCTTTTAGCACGGAGCGTGAATTTTAACTGCTGTACACTGGAAAACAACTAAGGGACACTTCATGACCCCAAAAGACGGCCACACTGTCAGGATAAACAGGCCGTTCACATTGTGGGACCACACCGATTACGTAACAGGCTGAAGAAGCCAAACCCTGAAAATAAAAACGGCTAATCGAGATCATTAGGACCATGCGTGCTGCCGAACCCCTGCCAGGAAGCCTCCTCTCTGAGGTTGGGAGCATGCTCTGTTCTCTGACAGCCATAATTTCGTGTTAAGTTCAGGTAATCTAGATAAGTTGTAAACGTAGCTCCTGTAATCATACTTTGTATCAAGGAGTTGTGTTGTCACAGTCAGACGATGTCCTGATTCGTATTATCCTGTAGGATGTTTGCTTCTGACATTACCTGGAAATACTGTACTACCGGAGATCTTAACAGAGAGCGTGTCTTTGTGCTGTTCAGTCAGCAAAATGATTACAGGGATCTTGGTGGTGGCAGTTTCATATGGCCCTTCCTGACAAGTTAACTCAGAGTATGTGTGTAATTGTCTGCATCATAAATTGATGGCATCCTCTGCTGCTTACACACACAGCCGTGTGTGTGTGTAAAACGGGCAGTACGGAGGTAACCCTGCCTTTCCTCACATGTCACAAAGACATGCACTTTACGTGAATTCTCATCTTGAGAGTACGTTTCGTATTCTCTGCCTTCTGCCCTTCTAGCCCTGTCTATCAGTGACGTTAAATGGCATCCATCATGAACTGGACGAGATGGATGGATGGAGGGTGTTGTTATCGAAATAGCCTGTGGCTACCCTATACAATTTCACATCACAGCCGTTGTTTTTCCCTGCACCTTCCACGTGGACTCACTCAGATGTCAGTCTCGACCCGCCGTGTAAAAGGAGAACTCGTCACTGTGTTTCTTAGCACTGAACGACCGGTGTGAGCCGTGTCACTTGTCATTTCACGATGCTCTGACCTGTAGTACTCGTATTAACTAGGCCTACATCTTTAAATGTGATTCTCCTCACCGCTTCTTTCACGGTCAGCCTTTTTGCCGCTCTTGCCTCTAGTGGGCGCTGTACTGTATGTTGAAGCCAAACCCTTTCAGTGGTTACTGTTCGGAATGTACTGCATGACTACAGAGTGGAATGCGCACTTTATTTTGTAATGTTTACTGGAGCCTTGACTTGCCTCGTCCTCGTTTGCCAGAAAAATACAGTAAATCCGTCAGTTTTTGTCTAGCTGGCTTTACACGGACTACATTCCTAAATTGCTGTCCATTTCCTGTTTAAATACAGTAGACGACACCCTGTGCTGTTCTTATGGGAACACAGCCATCTCTGTTCGTTTTGTCACTTGTGCTAGGCTGTAATGATTGGAATGAGCGTATCGATGTTGTTCTTTTTGGTGCTGTGGGGTGGCACGGTGGCTCTTGGAGCTGTCCTGTTGTCAAAGACCTCCGGGACGGTGAGCCCGCGTCCCTCCTCTGCACTTTGTGTGTGCAGTTTGTTCTTCTCGTGTTGGGGATTTCCTGTCCAGGGTGTTCCCCCGCCTCGAGTCCTGTGTACCTTGGGTGGGCTCCAAGCTTCCTACGACCCTGTACTTCGATGCATTGTAATAATGTTGGTTGAGCTGCAGTTATTTACAGTAAACACTGCAGCTAAAGAATACGCCTGTTTTTTATTTACTCCATCATTTACTGTCAGGCCGATAAAATGTGCTCCTTGCTGGAACGGACGACAGCTCGCCTGACTGACCACCTCGCGTTCACAATTCGTCAGTCACACAAAGGTGAAGTGTGCTTCAGAGGTCTCTCCTTCTCTCAGCAGCAATCGAACGCACCCTTCAGTCAAGCAGTGATCAACGTGCGGCATCCGTTAGCGAGCAGCGGCGCATCAGAGGTGTGAGGGCACAGCACCGCTTGCTAAGAATCAGAGCAGGAGACCATGCCCTCATGTGGATCGTCTTCCAGGACTGCGCCGCTCAACACCATGACCCCTGCCACGTACCAGCCCACCTGGGAGCTGGCCCTTGACCCGCTGGTCTCTTGCAAGCTGTGTCTTGGAGAGTTCCCCACGGAGCAGATGACCACCATCAGCGAGTGCCAGTGTGTGTTCTGCGCCCTGGTGAGTGGTGGTGTGAAAGAAGGTACCGAGTGTCCCTACCTAGAGCGAGAGTCACAAAGACAGCCTATAGCTAGGGATGTACTTCAGACACAGAAGACGAGAAGACGTCGTGTACCCAGCATTCAGTGGTGCTCACCGCCGTGACCGCTGCGTCTTGAGCAGGCAGGCAGTGAGAATTTCGGTATACGCCATTTCTTCAGGCGGACGCCACACGATGCCCACAGTTGGTCAAAACACGTCACCTGCTCAGCCGTGTGACCCGATCACAGTCACGCAACCAAGATTAATGAACACGAGAAAAGGTTTCGCCAAACCGATGGCCAGGTCTGCATCGTAAGAGAGATGTTAGACAAAACCTGCTTAAGTAGAGGTTTGATAATAAGATAAGAACTCAACATGAAACTTGCGTAAAGGACCCAGAATCACGTAAAATCGCCGCACGCCCTTGTACTGGGATGGTGAGCGGTGCGGGGTCTTTTCCTGTCTTTTTTAATGAGTGTTGTCTCAAATGACATTTTCAGCGCTCATGACTTTGGCTAGTTTGCATATCTTTTTAAATATACCCCAGGTCATCTTCAACACAACCACAGCTAGAGAAATTAGCTGTACAGTAAAAAAAAAAAAAACAGCTTGGGATCATGGTACAGTGTGTATCGTTAAAGACAGATGTCTGAAAACAGAATATTCTTGCAAAAATAGTCATCACAGAAGCTGCCAAGGCCCAGTTGTGCCTTCATCATCCTCACCATCGCTGACCTTGGTGCCATGTTTTCAGTGGAAGCTCCTTTCCCATCACCCCATGTCTTTCCTAATCACACGGCCCCTTGCTCGGCCTCGGGGTTCCCCACCTTTCCTACATTTCCACGCTGCATTTTAATCAGTTACACAGTAGAGACGACGCTCTGAGTAGGTCTCCGAGCAGGCGGTTCTGCAGGCTGCTCCCACAAGGGTCTGACTTCCGCTGGATTCATACCAGATGCCCAGAGGCCCAGAGGAAGCACAGAGTTCATCCTGACTTCCTGTTGACGTTTGAATGGCGCTGTACTCGTACTGATGCTTTGTAGTTTTAAAAGTCACGTGACTTTTTCTTTACCATTTGATGGATTGCTTAATGTTGTATGATGCTTCCATTCACTGACAGCCCTGGGGAGTACGTTATGCACTTAACTTTGTTATTTCTCTGTCCCTGTAGTGTCTAAAGCAGTACGTTGAGCTTTTGATCAAAGAGGGCCTCGTAACAGCAATTAGCTGTCCAGACTCTGCCTGTCCAAAAAGAGGACACCTCCTGGAGAATGAGGTACTTCAAAATGCACGCGTTGTCCAACGCGACATAAATTCCACTTGAAATCAAGATGGATTTTTTAGCTTGTATTTCAGTGTTTAATTTCTCTTTCTGTCTCGCTGACTTGAGGAGGAAGCCGTGGATATTACTTTTCCTTCGAAGGAATTCTTCCTGTGTGTTTCTGCTTCTGCTGACGTGTTCTGTCCTGGCTTTACCTCGCAGATCAAAGACATGGTTCCTGCTGATGCCATGCGGAGGTTTAAGAGGGTACAGTTCGAGAGGGGTGAGTTGGATGCTGCTGGCTTGCCCCCTGGCTTCCATTCTGTTGTCTCAACATCACACAGCCGGTTTCATGACTGGTGTCGGGTGCCATTTCCCCACTCGGGGATGCTTCGCCTTACCTTGAGGGTTTTCAGGTCCCCCGTCCCCCGCCGTAGCTTTTCTGGATTTTGAACAACTTAAAACATAGTTATGGCGTGTAAAATGAAATATTTATGATTCAGCAATATTCACAGGTTGCTAATTAAATTGCATTGATTTCAATTTATTTTATAATGCTTTTTACAGTGTAGTTACCACGAGGCACTTTGCAGGAGAGTGTGGTAATCACCATCTACGTTTGTACATTAGTGAAAAAGGCCAGAAGACCACGGAGGAGAGGAACCAAAAACTCCTCAGCAAGGAGAAAAAAAATCCTCTGGGAGTCAAAGGTCGACAGGCTGCCCACCCCATAGGGCAGGGCGCCATTATAGAGGAGGAAGGAAGGGCATTTGAATGATAACATTCCGAGTAAATAGCAGTCAGGTCCATCATCTGGGAGGCGCATCACCATCCTGTTCCTTGTAAGATCTTCTTGTTTGCAGACTACATTGACAAGGTCCCACTTGATCCTTGGGACTAATACAGTTGGATGGTGCCCACGCCAGACACTGTCCACACATGTGGAGAGGAAAAGGGAGCAATACAGTGAGTGTATTTTCATGTCACAGCAAGACAGTTTCGTGTTAGTGTTTTTTTTCCATGTTACAGAGGTGCTGCTGGACCCATGCCAGACCTGGTGCCCGTCCTTGTCCTGCCAAGCGGTGTGCAACCTTACGGAGGCCCCGGGGTCCTCGGGGCCCCAGTCCGTCCGCTGCTCTGTCTGCAGCCTGGAGTTCTGCTCTGTGTGCCGAGTGGGCTGGCATCCGGGCCAGGTCTGCAAGGAGAACCTGCCAATCGATGCCTTGTTGCTGGGGGAGACAAGGTGGGGTGTATTTAGGACCTCCTTTGTTGTCATTGACAAAGGAAGATAATCACTGATAATAATGAGGCGGGCCCCAAAACGGTCCGTGTGCTTGACAGTGTTAACGATCAAGTCACCTGCCCTGGTGTTTGGAGAAGATGCAGTTAGGAGTGAAGGCGTGAGCCTAGTTTTAGACAAGCAACACTGTCTCACCCCCTAAAGTCCCTGGTGTGGCTAGTAGCCATTTACTTGAGAACCATATCCTTCATTAATTTTCCTGCATGTCAAGCATTTCACTCGTTTTTATTCTCCTCTGGGTCTCTCTTTGAAACCTGTTATGTAATGATTGATGTAGGGCAACGGCACCCAGGTGAATGGTAATTAGGGAAAAAATTAGTCTGGTCTAGTGTGGAATGAAAATGAACCCCCCCCTCGTTCCCCCACAGTTCTTTTCAGAAGGGTGAGGAGGACACCCCCATCAAACGCTGCCCCAGGTGCAAGGTGTACATCGAGCGGGACGAGGGCTGCGCCCAAATGATGTGCAGAAACTGCAAGCACGCCTTCTGCTGGTATTGTCTGGAATCGCTGGACGTGAGTGGCCCTGCCTCCACGGACTGACGACAGGCCGCCTCAGGCCTGGTTTACAGTCTCTGGGCACTCGGAGATGAGACCTTTTCCGTTTATAACCACCTTTACTGCTGGTATTGTCTGGAATCGCTGGACGTGAGTGGCCCTGCCTCCACGGACTGACGACAGGCCGCCTCAGGCCTGGTTTACAGTCTCTGGGCACTCGGAGATGAGACCTTTTCCGTTTATAACCACCTTTACTGCTGGTTTCAATCACAGCCATACAGCATCGATCTGGTAAATGAGGCTGTTGCTGTAAACTCTAAGGATCGAAGGTCTGGGCTGCTGGACAGGACTGGTCTTTACCTGCCTTGTCTCTGTCCCGTCCCCCTGTGGCTCCGTTCGCCCAGCCGTTGGGTGACTGATGTCATATCTCCTTTTCCCGCTGGCAGGACGACTTCCTCCTGGTACACTATGACAAGGGGCCGTGCCGTAACAAGCTGGGCCACTCCAGGGCCTCAGTCATCTGGCACAGAACACAGGTGGGTCTGGGCCGCTCACCTGCTCCTTTTCTCCATCCTCGTTAAGCGGTGACAGGGCCGTCTTGCCATATTCCGCCACGCCGCCTTCGTTACACGCTAAAAGGGTCCTTCAAGACGTTCTCTGTGCTCTGACTGATGGAGGCCTGCTGCTTGAGTGACTATGTCATCCACTGGGCTTGACTCCAGCCTCAGGAATCTGCCCGTGTTCATCAGCCATGTGTTTGTCACGCAGACAGATGGCTACACCTGTGGAAGTGAAATGGGCATTATGGGCTGCCAATGGCCAAGAAGAAACCTGCTTCATTGTTCCAATATTTCACACTCTTTAGCGTTTGAATCACCATGCTTGCTAAAACTGGGAATCTCACTGCCTGCCAGTTGAGCAATTTTGATTTCTCAGAAAGGCCTGCAGTCCGATGCCCGCATCACCGAAACGGTTCTGGTATGAAGGGCATCTGTTGTGTGTTTCCTGTGTTGTTGCTGCCATCTGCTGGCAATCTCTGAATGTTTTTTCATAGAATATGTCTGCACTGATTTGACACGCATGTGTTAAGCTTTGGCCGTTTGTGTTTGTGTGTCTTCATTATGGCGGTAACCTTTAGACCGAGGGAATATCGCCCTTTGTTTTGTTCGCTAGTTTATTTGACAGGGGCGGCGTGTTCACGTTTATCAGTCAGAGAGACTAATTGTCATCAGTCCGTGTCACTCCAGGGGTACCAGCCACACGGTTTCTGTCACGCCTCATGCAGTACGCTGCAGTCACTTTGGTCTCCACTGGCCACGCTTGCCGCAGCAAGCCCCCTTGGGTTGTGCGGTGTGCCCGCAGCACCGAAGGCGTTGGCTGATGCAATGGCCTCTGGTAGATCCGCAGCCCTGTTTTGGCTCCGAGGGCTCTGGTGAGATTAGATGGCGGCAGAAGCCAGCAACCCGTTTGTGCTGGAGCTCCGCAGCTCTGCAGTGGTGGCTAACGCCTTTCGTCCCCTCTCTGTACCTGTCTCTCTGTGTCTGTGCTCTGTGATGTCACAATGACCCTCTGACCTTCCATTCTTCCCCCCAGGTGATAGGAATCTTGGCAGGCTTTGGCCTGCTGCTCCTGGTAGCTTCTCCCTTTCTCCTGCTGGCCACGCCCTTCGTCCTGTGCTGCAAAAACAAGTGCGGCACGGGGGACGACGACCCGCTGCCCACCTAAGGCCATGGAGGGGGGTGCCCTCGGCACGCTTTCTCCCGCCGCCGTTTCTGCTCCCTCCCCTCTGGCCTGGCAGACTTTGTTTTGAGGGAGGGACGGCGTAATTCAAGGCAGGTTTTTTTCAAGTCCGTCCCACTCCATTATGCCGTCTGAGTGGGTGTGGCTAAGGAGAGTCGGGTTTCCGAGGGCCGGAGCTGCTCTGTCTCCATGGCCGAGGTTAGCGACAGCAGAGTAAGATGTGGACCGGCTCTCTGGGAGATTTGTAGCATCTGTCCGTGATTCTTCCGTGTCACCACCTCCTCTCAAACTGCATAGCTGTGATGTTTCCTGTGTACTGGAGGAAAACACAGGTCAGCACTGACACTCTGGCATCCACCAATGACTCCTGAGTCCATTTCGGCTGGAGCCCAGGGAAGGGGTTAAGGTTCGTCCCCGATCGGAACTTCGCAATGAGGAGCTAATTTACCGCTTTTTCTCTTACTCCAGAACAGATTTCTCATAAATATCCACTTTAAGGAAGATAAGTTTATTTCTTCAGCTAAGGTTGAGCCTTCAGGTTAGTAAATACTGTACATATATTTTGATTTTTGTTTTTTTTGTAAACGTTTTGTAACACTTTACAAGTCACGAGTTTCTTAAAACTTGAAATCAATGCAGAGGAGTATTTTTGCTTTTAAGAATCACTTGTTGTAGGATCCTAGGTACAGTTATTCTCAAAAAGGGCTGAAGTTTCCCATTCATTAGCACCACAAAACAAACGGTCATTCTGGTCGGCGTTCCAGCTGTTGGCATTCCAAGTGTACGTGATTTGATTACAGGGTTTTATAGCCATACATGCTAAAATAGAGGAATTGGGTCATTTAACATCACGGATATTTAGTTGTACCATGGTTTCGCAGATTAAAATAATAATTGCATTCTCTTTCACGATGTGCAACATCAGCTTAATGAATTCAGGGAGACGTCTGCCATCTTCCTCTACTTCAGGTTAAATCAGAGGTGCGACATCACCTCATTCAGAGTGTGTCCCGGAGTGGGATTGTGCAGTAATTTGCTTTCCCTGACTTTCCGGAGGCTCCCACGGCGCCTGTGTTGAACTTAAGATGCAGTAGCCAGGTTTCACTTCTATGCAATCAGCTGACTTGTAGCAATTAGAACGTCTCCTGTTTCATCGGGTTGGCTTGGCGTAGCAAGTATATAGTGTTTAAACTTTAACGTGTAGCTCTTTTTAAGAGCGGAGCCAGTGTCCTGTACTTCCACTTGCGCGTTTATAAATGTGTGTTTTTTTTTTTAAAACATATAGTTTTAGAGCATGCGGTGCAGCTAGACCGATCGATATCCTTCGCAGCCGTCAGGGGAAGAGGCTGGAGAGCAACTTTCATGCAGCTGTTTAGTTTGTTAGCATGCAAAGCACTGGTTACCTGAGGCAGGACATTTTCTGTCAGGACAATTTAATTTCAGGCCCCCCTTTAAACCCTGAAGCTGTCCATCCAGGCCCCATCGGGCACAAGGTCTGGGTATACCTTGGATGGGATGCCACCCCACACACACGTACGTACGTGTAGCCATCCACAATGGGCGATGCCTTCAGACTTTCACGGGACCTCTGTGCATTTTGCTAAAACCTCACAACGGACAGAGATGAGATTCAAACCCTGGGAATTCGAATCAGCAATGTCACCCACCCTGAAGTCAGTTTTGTTTCTTGAAAAAAAATCTTCACGTATCGCATCAAGGCATCACACCGCTAGACATGTGAGTTTGAGCATCTCATACGCCTGCTCTGACTACACAGTCTTTGAGTGGGTTAGGGAGAGCCCAGCCCACCCTGCTGTACGTAGGACCTCACCGTTGGCCCTGGCTGTATTCTGTGAACATGAGGAAGGCTGGAGAGCAGCCTGGTGCCTGTGATTGGTGGGAAGCAGCTGTCACTTATCCTGTGATCCCGGTGCCATTTGGTTCATCTGCATGAACGATGCATTATTGCCATGCTAACGGTTCCCGTAGCATTGCTTCTTTCGAGGTATGTGAACTCCTCCATTATCACAGGTGTTTTCTAAGCTGCCCTTTAATATTCTGATAACTGCCATAGCAGTTCGTTCCATTTGATGGGTTTGGTTCTTCTGTCATCGACGTAGCCTCTCAGCTCAGGCTAACGTTGCCTTAAATGCAGACCCCGAGTACCACATTTCATGTTAAAGATCCCCGGACTCTGTGTGCTCACGTCGTATAAACTCTAAACTCTGTAACTCTGTCCCTACACTTCAGACGTGAGCACTGGAGTGGAATCTACTGTACGTTCATGTAGAAGGGCTGTGGCCCCAACTGACAGAAATGACATATTCACAACGGTTTCTCCAACAATAAAGGGGGGGAAATGCACCTGTTCTGAGTGTTAGTTACTGCACGGAAGATGGGACAAACACTCTTAAAACACAGCTTTATTGAACCCTGGACATCCTTTAAATAGCATACGGACAGGTAAGCAGGTTGTCCTTCCTCATCTGTAGCTGAGCTGCAGTTTTCTCCAGTGTTTAGAGTATCGTTTACTCCTTAAAAATATCAACACGTGTCTACGAAGCACTTGTACGAGGTAAGATCTGAGTAAGTGGGTTTTATTACACATTTTAAAGCTTCAGGTAATCCACATCTCACCACTCTGTTGCTCTGCGGTAATTGTTTACCTTTCTAGAAACATCTCTGAACATATTTTAAAACACAAAAAAAAGTACGTATTGTAAAAAAAAAAGATGTAGTTTATCAGTAACAAAAGCAATTTTAGCTGGACTGGCCGTGGCCTCTGTGTCACGGACACTTGCTTTCCAAGCCCCTCCCACGTCCTGTCAACCAGAAGCTGGGAAGATCATGTGATAGCCGGCTTTACCGCCGTATTGGGACGGCGGTGTGGAACGTCTGTCTGTTATTCTAGCCTCAGCTGGAAGGTGTTGCCGTGACAACTCGACCCCTGTGTATACACTTAACTGTGCCGTATGCAGAGCATCGCTCAGGTGGTATTTTTCCCTCGGAGAGTAAGACCATCTGAACATTATTCCCTATCTCAGCCGAGCTTGGTACCCTGCGTCGAACGGGGTGGCCTGGCTGGTGTTACGCTGAAGCCCCACCCCCGTCGTGGAAGGTCTCATCACGTTTCTTTTGTGTGCACTTGGCATCGCCTGCATTATCCTACATTAATGAGTGCGCTAGGGGACGTTCTGGCCGATGGGATGACATTTTTGTGGCATGCGGTCACAATGGCCTGTCCCCAGTGTTGAAGACGGCTGTCGTGGGGCACATACCAAGTGGTAAATTTAATAAAAACAGAGTGAGAACCAAGTGCATCACGCCTGAAAGCTTCTGCCGGTCTCACCCTAAGGTGTGTGATGTTGTCATGTGTTCAGCTGGGGAGGGGGGTAATCTTGTATTATTCCTGTCATAAGCTAGCTCATTACAGGTAAGAGACCACGCGTACAAGATGGCAGCCAACCAAATCCACAAGGTTCCTCAGAATCACCCCTCTCCTGGAAGGGCCTCCCATGGCAAACAGTTTTATGGGGTAAAGCCGGACAAACTACGTTCATATAAAGATCCCCAATGATAGGTCCTCATGCCCAGAATAGGGTTACTGGGACCCCCCCCCTGGAGCCAGACCTAGTGTTCACAGGCGAGCACCTAGCATAGCTCAGCTGAGCTTCGGCCAAAATGGCTAGGTGGTGTCATCTTGTGGGTTCACCACACACATGAGAAGTGCGAGTCAGCTGCATTGGACAGCAGACATATTAGATCTTGATCTAACATTAGTTATTCTTCCATTGAAGAATTTCATAAAGTCATTGTTTCTGAGACAGGCTGGAATCTGAATGATTCCTAGTTAGTTTAGACACGGAATCAAACAGGAATCTAAGCGTTACTTTTGTTATTCTCTACCAGCCGAGAGAGATTTGTGAATCTAGCTGTGACAAGAGCTTGTTTGGACTTTTAAAGACTAACTTTCCATGCAACCTGAAAAACCCCAACTTAGAAGAACATTTATGCTCCAATTTTCTTGAAGCTGTTTGAAGTTCACGGGTATGGTCAATATACCAAGGAGCACGTTTCTTATCTTGAAGCATTTTCTTCCTAAGAGGAGTAACCAAGTCAAGACTGCTGTGAAGTAAGTGATCGATGTTTATCGATTCCTGTTCAAGTTCAGATACATTACTGGACTTAACAATCTGGGAGAACGTCGGGGGAATCCTGTTAACAAAGGCAGCTGCAGTTGAGAGAGCAATACCACGACTGACCCTCGATTTGGAATGGGGCGCAGTGCAGTAGCTGGGGGAATCATATCTTATAGTTGGTTTGGGAGCACCTGGGCATCCTCGAGACCATGCTAGGCTGTGGCCAAGGAAAGGGACATCAGGTGTGATCTGCCCAGCATCCTGCCACCTGAGCAGGAGAAATCGAGGAAAGATGATCACGACGATGATGTTTTCAGTATCAGTTCAGCGTGACTGCAGTGACCATGGGGGAGGGGACATTTATTTACATAGGTAAGGGTCTATTCATCTTTCAACTACCTACTGTATCTTGAAGAACATTGTGGGTTGGACAGCACAGGCCGGGGTATGACTGGATCAGCGTGTCAGTGTACGTCAGAGCACACAGTCACGCTGAATAAGAAATGGTCTGCAGGAGGAACCCCACTCTACGCTGGGAGAGCACAGAACACTAGGAGAATGTCGAAACTCCCAACGCATGCAGAACAGAAGTGGGGTTCGAAGCCCAGACCCTGGAGGCATGAGGCAGCAGTGCTCTTCACGGTGTCTGAAATGCTAATATTAATACGCAATGATTCTGTGGTTTGAGCGTCTTTGTCTCCTTCACTGGAAGTGAACTGGTGCTTTTAAAAGGAGACCGTGAGATATGAAGGGGCGGAGCAGATGTTACCAGCCTTCTGCTGCACCCATCACTCATGTGGTCCAGTGCCTTACTGCTAGACAGCTTCACCTCTGTCAGCTACCATGTCCCAGCGGTCCTGTGTAATTAAGACGCATCAACCTCACGTCAGACATCTGGCTGGTCGAAGCCTCACTCCTGGAACTGATCTGCACAGTGGGGAGGGATGGGGGAAAAGATGCTGGCTATCGATCCGCCATTGGGTGGGCAGTAACTCGCTCTTCATGGCAACTCTCGAGTCCTGTATAGACAGGAGCATGTACCAGCATAAATCAGTGGTTGCTAGACATTGGTGGTGTAGGGGCATGATGGGTAATCCTGCTGCTTCCCACCTCCAGGTTCGCTGGTTTGAATTGTGTGTGTGTGACTGGCATTCCATCTTGGGTGTACTTCTGTGTTCTGTCTTGTATGCTTCAAACTGACTCGGCTGCTAAGTTGAACTTGTATGTACCACACACGGAATAAAACAAGGAAATATAGCAAAGATTTTGTTCCCACATTATCATTAAGAAATTCTTCTTCTTTCATCAGATCTCCATCACTCAGCCTTTCCAGTCTTTTCCTAGACGGTGCAGTCACACGGAGGTGTCAAACACCATCCGACTGCAGACTGGGTGTGTTTGAAATGGACATATGCAGGAATTACAGATTTCCAGAATAATCTGAAGGGGGTGCTGTGACATTGTTAATGGCCCGTAAGTGCATGCTTTTCATTCGAACTTCCTTTCTGTGATCTAAAATGCTGTTTCTGAGGGTTTAGTGTACCGCAAAAGTACAATGTGGGGTTTATTAATTCCAGCATTAAACTCTGGAACTCTGCTTTAATGTTTGAGTTGTGCAAAGTGTGATCTTTCCTCCTTAGTAAATGAGTTTCTGTACATCAATGATGCACTTTCGGTGTGTTCACCTTGCGAGTTGCACGGTAACGTATCCCCTTGCACCTTTGGCCCCGAACTGCAACGTTGCCGTCTATCTGCTCTACCAACAGGTGCCCTGCTGGCTGTACAGTGGCTGTAAGCCACAGATGGTTTCTGCGGCAGACTGCGAACATAGCAAGCATGCATCAGCAGAGAGGAAACTCCCCCACACACGTGCCGTACGCACCAAGTTTTCAGGCCCGAAGCGCTCCTTTCAGTTTTACGAATCATCACGCCTCGTTTTGTTTATCCGGACAGATGTTCATCCTGTTTTGGAAATCGATATTGTCAGTCAGTGAACTTCTGCTGGCTGCACACCATAAATCAATGCTTTCAATCCACCTAAAGATAGAATGGCTTTGCTGTCAGGCAATCCCTGGATTTTTGATGGTAGCAGTCATGGGTTTTGAAGACAGCGCCCGATAACACCTGGAAAATACACTCAGCTCTTATGGATGAACATTTTCAGGATCAAAAATAACTTTACTCAAAGGACTATAGTATACTGCCATATTAACATGTAATGATACTTAGTAATCATCTGTCTTCACACCCCTGGTCAGGGTCACAGGGGGGCCCAGATCCTATCCCAGACAGCACAGGGCACAAGTGCAGGGGTCCACCCTGGATGGGATGTCAGAGCGTCACGATGCACCCAAACACCAGGGGTGGTTTAGAGATGCCACTCAGCATAACTGCATGGCCTAGGGCTGCAGGAGGAAATCTGCAGAACAGTGGGAGAGAGTGCAAACTCCACACGCCGATCAGAAGCAGGAACTCGAACCCCCGGCTCTGGAAGCGTGAGACGACAGAGCTGACTACCGAGACACCGTAACAGCAATGATGGTGATGATTCCACTATTATTTTGTCATTTTTGTTTGTCTGAATCGCTTCCCATTCTGGGTCCTCTTCTCCCTTTAGCCCTGACACACCTGGAGTTGACTCCAGGCACTCTGTGATCAATGACTAAATAAGCATTTGAAATATGTATTTTTTTCCCTGAACTTTTGTTTAAGGAAAGACATACAGACACCTAGTCCTGTGCTGTACAGAGTAAACTAATTAAAGGTGTATACGTTTTTATGTTATACAGCCACCGTTTCCATAGAGTGGCAGTACGGCCAGCTGTTTTCAGAGAGGTATTTCTGAAGATTCTGACAGCTGGCAGGCTTGGCTGGTGTGCATGTTCAACAGGCTGAGATATCTGCATCTGGTCGCATTTTGTTCGAATGACCACAGCGCCAGACGTCGTCGAACACGAATGCTTTAAAGGCTTGAAGGTCTGATGGTTTTATTGATTTGATTTCCTAGCCAGCACAGGTTCATGGGGATGCAATTAACAGATTCAGGGACAGCTGGAGTCCCTCCCCAGTAGACACAAGGTTTTGATACTGGTCCAAAGGGGGGGGGGGCTACAGAAAAGATCCTGTAGGGGAGTCTGAGGTTTCTCCTGCAGTTCTTTCCTCGTTCGTCTTCCTCACTCCATAATACCATCTGCCAGAGTGCCAGCGGCATGGTTTTACGTTCAATCCCTACTTGACTGACAATGTGAGGCGACAGAGGATGGGCCAGTTACACACTAAGGGAGGCGGCTGTCCTGAGGTGCCCATTATGTGTACTATATGAAGCAGTAATAGAAAACGCTATTTTGGATAATTTAGAAAACTAATTTATAGTGTGAATAGTAGATTTCAGGTTTTTTTTTTTTTAAATAAATTCCTCAAAAAAACTATTTTCACTGAGTCGTTATGGCACATTGCCTGTTGATTGACAGCAAAAAAAGAATAAATTCAATCCGTTGCGATATGCCTGCGACACGACTGAGTTTGGAAAAAGTGGAGTGTCCTGAATGCTTTCAGAAAGTGTCCTAAATTGTCAACTAAGCAATGAACGAGAACGACATTCTGTTTTCTGTTCAGCTGAAACAAACGGCCCAAGACACACGGGGATGGATGTGTCTGAGGGTAACGGCAGAGGAAGGCCGTCCCTCCTCCTGTGGTTTCTACCTCTCGCTTGGGAAATTACCCCTCATGCCCGGTCAGGCCAGCAGCAGAACCCATGGCAGATAATTCACCAAATCTGAGAGCTCTTCCATGGAGAGGAACGGTAAACAAACGTCCTGGTGAATTGTGTTTTCCTCGTTATGTGAGGTTTCTTCAGCAATCCTCTCTCCCGTGTAAGCTATAAAGACTCCTATCACGGTCAAATTTTCTCTTTGGTTCTGGTGTAGTCTTTTGCAACACCTCGCTTTGCAGAGCTGTGCCGAGATGGGGAGGCTGCTGGCATGGTTTATATCAGTAAGACCCTCCACACAGCATCTCCTCCGAAGTGGTGCTCTCTGCGGGTGAGGTTTACGGTTGTCAGAGTTAGGATTAAGGTTAGGCCCATAGAAACGAACAGAAGATCCCCGCAAGGTCATAAAGATACAACTCTGTGTGTGTCTGCGTAGGAAATTCTGTTTTGTTGTTCCTTGAGTAGGGAAGATAAAAAGTGCTTGATATCTGATTATGCAAAGGTCTACTGTTTTTCTTCTGCTTTTAATTAAAATGAGTTAAAATATGCATGGAAAGCACAAATCATTTCAGGGTTTCCACTCAGACCAGCAAAAGTGTTACGAAGGAGAGAAAACAGAGGAGCTCACAAGGGTGTATCATTAAAATGGAGAAAACAAGTAGGTAAGGAGAGGTATTTATTTTTCTCCTTCAACAGTGTTTCTCCTTTAGAAATGGAGAAAATAGGCTCTCTATGCGAATGAGGCCTCTGTTCCTTTAAGAACTGACACGTTGCTGGGAGTGTTGATTGGCCGGGAGAGCATGGCCCTCCTGTCACTCGCAGCTCGTCAGCACACAGCCAGGCTTCAGCTGGTGGTGCCAACATCTCTGGTGACTACCGGCTTCTCACCTCCGGCCGCTAGGTCCACGTTCAAAACGATGGCTGCCTCCCACGCCGGGCCTACCGTCGGGTCTGGCCAGGAGGGAGCAGGCAGCGTCTGCCCCCCTCTCGTCGGATGCCCCTCCCGTTTCATCTAGACTATTGTACATGTTATGTGTTACTTATCTCACGTTGGTTTTCATACGATGGACATCATTTCTTCATTATTTATTTAAATCATTGCTTATATATGCTCTAAATACTGAATGGATGTATTGCTTTTTGAAATTTCATTGCTAAAACGGTTTACGTAAGAATGTCGGCGAAAAGCTATACAGGAAAACTACAAAACACAATGTAAGAAGGATGTGGCTTAAGGGAAAAATGCTGGGTAGCTTGATAACACCCACGCTAGCTCAACCTAGCTCAACCTCCGTTTTCATTTTTGTCTTTTCTCCCTTTTATTGTCTTTAAAACCTGCTTTTTCAAAGGCAACTGTAACAGGAGACAGCACGATGAGAGACACCCAGGCGTGACAGGAAGCTTTCACCGGTCTTTTTGGTTAGAGAGAGCTCTGCCAATCAAACAGCGAGTTTCGATGTTTGTCTATAGTGTTTATGCGTCGTGGCTAGCAGCCAGAGGCTTTGTAACCGTTATCAGAGCCAGGGGTGGCTCGATACCACATTTCTCATCTCCGATACCAACTGGCGGTAAATGTCAGTCCACGCCGATAGCGGCTGATCCACTTAAATGGTTTTTAAGCCATTTGTGTACCATATATAATACAGCATTCTAAAAGATGCTCAGGCCCTGAAACAAATACTCAAATCCCCTGAAGGAATAACAGCCGAGCCCACAACATGACCCAGTTATGCAATGCTGCCGCTGCCTTTCTATCCCGTCAGCCCTCACACACACCATCGGCTTTGCTTTGTCGCTGACCTGGGAAACTTTCCCGCGGTGCTTGTTATTGCGGGGTCACCTGTTGCCTGTGTAAATTTGTCGTATTCTTTTCCGTGATGCTTCCGCGAGCATCGAACGGGTCTACGGTGTCGAAGTTGAAAGTGTCGGGGCCACCAGCCGAACCGCTGATGTGGTCCATACTGCGTTCGGCTGCTACATCCACATTTCGTACGCAGACATCAGTCCACGCTACCCCCCGAAAAGAGACTTCTTAAAACCTTCTCTAGAAACGCAGATTTCTGGAAACAGCAGCTCAGCATTGCGAGTGTGGATGGCTGAAGACAAAGAGTTTTGAATAGCAGACTGTAGTCGTGCTCTGCTTGATCACAGGGCTCTTCCCTCGTTTTTATCCTGCTGTTTCACCAAAATAAACAGCTACACCATAACACCACTTTAAAATGAAAACGTAGCCATATGGACGTGTTTTTTTTTTTTTAAATTATTTTTTACATATAACCAATCCAGTGTTTCTGGTCAGTATCGACACAAATAGTGAATACGGGAATGGCACGACCCCAAGAGGAGGTGAAAAGGGCTTATCCAGGTACTGGGGTAAACAGGCATGACCTGTTTTAGTGTACAGAATGCCATGAATGTACTGTGTTTAGTTCCTTGCGACCCACAATGCCCTGGCGGTGTTATGATGGGATGTATTCTGAAAACACCGGTGTGAGATATTTCACCCACAGGTGAATAAAACATTTTGCTGCTCCTGAAAGGCGACACTTCCTGCATGCATGTACTGTTTAAAATCACCTCATATCCACTGCGTGTGTCTTTACTCTTTGCCGACTTTCTGTACGCTGCCAAGTGTGCGCCAAATGGCGAGAACAGGCAGTAATGCTGGCGATCGCGTTCAGCGCTGACCTTAAGATGAACGATGGCGCGGAGAGCGACATCTGGCTGGCTGGCTGCATGCCACGCACGGCCGCTCAGAGGGGCGCTCGGCGATGGGCTGGCTGCTGCTTTTGACAGCGGCGGTTAATTTTCCAACATAATCAATTTATGTGCAGCCCCATAATAACCATCTGTGTTTTCGTACATGGGAAATGCAGAATGAGGAGAAGTGGGAGGGAGCTGCTCTCGGGTACGGTCGGGTACTGACGGGCAGTGATCTCTCGTGATGGGAGCGGGTGGATGAGCTCGATATCAATTAGATATCACACATCTGGCGGGTTTTCCGCATGCTTTATGGAAATCTATGGATGGTAAAATCACGATAATATAAGGCCTTCAATTTCACTTCAAACACTCACACTGTAGTCTTAAGCGTTTGAAGCATAGCTGTTTGACGCTCCTCCCAGCGTTACTCCCAGTTATCAGGCTCCAGCTATGGGTAACATTCTCCGCTCTCACCGGCTGATCCCGGCCCGGGCGGGTCAACATTCACGCGTCTCGTGAAGAAACCTCGTTTGACCCACATGAATAGGAGGGAGCTTCTGTTCTGGTATTGACCAGATGGGGAATGAGAGGAGGACGGCAAAAGCTATACAAATACAGATGAACACAACTACGTGAAGTTTAAAATCCACTCGAGACTGACATATGACATCAAAAGTTATATTATTTATATGGAAACAGTCCGACGTGGGGCTGCAACTGACATTCGTTGGAATATGTATTATACTCCAGCATTTTCAACATTTTTTTGTTACACAAACAGCAAACATAAAATGTCCGATTTGGATCGGGTGGAACAATTCTGGACAGCAGAATACCCACAGCTTGTGCATGGTGATTTTTTCCACCCCTTAATTTTTAATTTTGTGTCTTTTCCATCATGTGAGAAATCCTTTGACTTTGTTCCACTTCTCAATTTTTCATGAAGTTCTCCATTTCAAAGGGGTGGTCGGCCACACGAGGCCTCAGATCCGAGGTTAGCTGTGACAGCGGGGAGGGTGATCTGCTCTAAGCCGTGCCCACGAGCCTCCACCCCAAACGTAGGACGGTGCAGTCTGGTATTCTCAATGAGCACATCCATTAGTTAGATGCCGTGTATGGCAATAAGAAAGTACTGCACTACGACACGTCTTGTAAACGAAAGATCAACTTTAGGAATATTAAGAGAGGGGAAAAAAATATCCAGCATGCTTCAGCCTACATCTGACACCCGTGAGTCCTTTTGAAAGGCTTCTGTTGAAGTGTAAAGAGAACCATCCTGGTGCTCAGGTGCATCAGTGATGAGCACAGCCTCGCTGGAGAGAATCGGAGACCCTCTCCATAGACCTTCGGCCATGTGGTATGAGAGAGAACGCTCCCATCGTGAAAGTGCTTCATCAAGAGTGAGTCAGGCATCTCACCAGGCCATAGCTAAGACTACAAATGACTGCCCAACAAGCTGTGTAAACACAAGTGTGTCCCCAGTCGTTCTCACGTGTCTGACAAAAGAAACCGTCGTCCCTTCCAAGCTTCTCATTTGCCAGAAGAGATTAAAACCGTTGAGTTCATTTTAGCATCATTACAATCCCACATGGAAAGATTACAAAGATTAGGGCGCTGCATGAACCTTTTACTGAAAATTCCAAAAATTCAAAAGGGGAATTATTCTTTTCTTGTTTTATACTCCTACACTGCCAAATGCAGCAGCTGTTTTCATGACGGAGGGTAAAAAGATATTAATGTTTTATCTGTATTGACATCTGATGTGAAGCTCCTGTTGTTTGTTTTGAAGGGTTCACAGCAAAATTTTTGCACACAGCTGTAGATCTGTACATTAAAAATAGTACAATTAGAGTACTTACTCCCACTGGCCTCTTCATTAGGGACACCTTGCTAGCGACAGGTTGGACCCCCTTTGGCCTTCAGACCTGCCTTAATTCAACAAGGTGCTTGAAACATTCCTTAGACATTTTGGTCCATACTGACACGACAGCATCACGCAGTCAGCTGTATCTTCATGATGCGAATTTCCCGTTCCACCGCATTCTAAATGTGCTCCGTCGGACTGAGATCTGGCACGTAACTGCGGAGGCCATTTGAGTACAGTGAACTCATTGTAACGTTCAAGAAACCAATCTGAGATGATATGAGCTTTGTGACATGGAGCGTTATCCTGCTGGCAGTAGCCATGAAAAGATGGGTAGGCTGTGGTCATAAGAAGATCGACATGGTCAGCATCAATACTCAGGTAGGCTGTGGTGTTTAAACGATGCTCACTTGGTATTAAGGGGCCCAAAGTGTGCCAAGAAAATATCCTCCATTCCATTACACCACGGCCAGCCTGAATTCTTAATACAAGGCAGGATGGATCCATGCTTTCATGTTGTTTATGCCAAATTTTGACCCTACCATCTGAATGTCGCAGCAGAAATCGAGGCTCATCAGACCAGCCAATGTTTTTCCAGTCTTTCATTGTCCGATTTTGGTGAGCCCGTGTCCACTGCAGCCTCAGTTTGCTTTTCTTAGCTGACAGAAGAGGCACGCGATGTGGTCATCTGCTGCTCTAGCCCGTCTGCTTCAAGGTTCGACGTGTGCCTTCAGAGATGCTCTTCTGCATACCTTGGTTATACAGAGTGGTTATTTGAGGTAGCTTTGCCTTTCTATCAGCTCCATCCAGTCTGGCCATTCTTCTCTGACCTCTGCCATCAACAAGGCATTTTCATGCAGAGAACCAGCACTCACTGGATGCTTTTTCTCTTTCGGACTCTCTGTAAACCCTAGAGGTGGTTGCATGTGAAAGTCCCAGCAATTCAGCAGTTTCTGAAATACTGAAACCAGCCTACGTTCAACCACGTCACCATCACAGCTACTTAACTCCCCTTTCTTCCCCATTCTGATGCGTGGTTTGAACTCCAGCAGATCCTCTTGACTATGTCTACATGCCTAAATGCACTGAGTTTCCTTCACCGGATTGGCTGATTCGAATTTTGCGCTAACAAGCAGTTGAACAGGTGCACCTAATAAAGTGGCCAGTGAGTGTAAATTACAAGCAAAGGTCTGTCAGGCTTGTAAAGACTCTTTGGAGAGCTAAGGTTTCCACAAAGCAGCCTTGGTGGTCGCTTTTCACCGTGATGTAAGCACTGCTCTGAGATTAGTCAGTTCTGATGGTCCTCCACACACCTGAGCAAACACGCTGTATGCCACTGAAGCCTCTCCTTTCCATTCCGACATGCTATACTGCCGGCCACAGTCTCCACCACTTCACGTCTGCAACTCCCCGAAGAGGAAGAGCGGCTGTAAAGACTGACAGGATGAAGATTAAGATAATCACATCAGGCTGTTTCATAGGCGTCTCTGTGGCGGTAGGACAGGCCGTGGCTTCCAGTGGCCAGAGGTTCTCAGTACCCTGTACACCCAAAATGAAAGCCAACTGGTCCTTCGTTTCGTGCTGGTTTATTTTTTTTTACCACACATTCTTAGGAACGCTGTTTGAGAGCATTTTGTTTTTTGAGACACAGCAGTCTTCAGAACACTTAACAGTCATTTGCATAGAAACAAATGCAGAGATTTTACTCGCCTAAGTGTAGTTTAGCGTTGAAGTTTGTTGTTGTTGTTTGGTAATTTGCATGTGAAGCATGGCATCACGTTGCCCTCCTGCTCCCTTCTCTCCTGCCGTATGTCTTGCTCACGCCATGGCCATGGGTCGTCGGCAGTCGAGAGCCTGGTGCGGAGGGACCTGCTGTCTCTGGCAGATGGTACTAAGGCTGCAGGCTCTGCTTCCTCCATAAGTGTCATCCCTTGCTGCCGATGCAAACATCTGCCAGGCTCCCAGGTCCTGGAACTTGCCATCTACCCCCCGCACAGACCCTACCCAGCAACAATGCAACCCTTCTCCAAGAACGCAAGACTACGTTTGTCTGAACTCTTCCTCAGGAAGTTAAAGATTACTTCCACCTAAACCCTTCTCCAAGAACGCAAGACTAAGTTTGTCTGAACTCTTCCTCAGGAAGTTAAAGATTACTTCCACCTAAACCCTTCTCCAAGAAC
>JAACJT020000033.1:5923662-5934037 GCA_009936485.2 Gymnarchus niloticus | reverse complement strand
TTCCTGAGGATATGTGGAGTGTCATCATGGCCCAGCGCTGGTCTCAGCTTCCTGAGGATATGTGGAGTGTCATCATGACCCACTGCTGGATGCAATGCAAAGGCCTTAAATGATTTATTTCTGTGCACCCAACTCATAAATCAAATACGCAGCATGAGACTTTTCAGACCCAGTCTTCTGACAGCATTTACCTTTTATAAATGATCAGGGTTTACCTCCCACAGAGATGCAGCCTAGCACAATTGTGCCCCCCGATTCCCAATTCCCTCTCTCATCTCCACCTTTGCTTCAGAATGGGCCTTGATATTCTCCATCCACGCCGAAGCTCACGTCTGTCATGTTGTCAAGACATTGGAAGGTGTAAACTGCAACCGGAAGATCTGCTTTACACTTCAGAGATTATCCACTGGAACAATTTGGAGCAGAAATAAGGTATGCTCATGGGAAATAGAATACTAATGGATGTAGCCACACAAAATAAACAAACACCCACAGAGAATGCACGCACACACCTACGCCCACCGTCAGGAGTAGGACTAAGGAATGCGTAAAGGTCCGAAAGATCATCAGAGCTGCACCTTTTTTCACCCCAGTTCTTCATGGCACCCCTGAGCAGCTGGCAGACTCTATACCCAGAATAAATTTTACCCTGGTGCTCCCGCACAGCAACGCTGATGAATTAACTTTTATCAATATCTCCCCGGTGCTTTTCATTACATGTTTAGTCGATAAGCATCTGACTGTAATTAAGCAGATAAGTGTTTGTGTTTAGACACTGTAAAGAAAAACACATTTTTAAAAAAGTAAGGGCACGTTATTATTTTTCATATTTCCAATGATGGTGAAATTCCACCTTAGTCATGTGCCATGTTTAAAAAACCCACAATGGCACGCAGCGACGTAGGGTATCGCAAGGCATCAGTATAACAAGTCTCGGCACTGGACAGACCGTGAGCTGTACGTGTCAGTCAGTGCCGTACTGACAACGTCACTCAGGCTTTCTTCACACACTTTCTCTGCGCCATCCAAGAGACGTGACATCACGTGAAATGCTGTGCGGCTACTCCGTCACCATCGAATTCTCCTGGTGGAAGATGGAGCTGTTTAACTGAGGCGATCCCACGCTCTCCATTACCACTCTGCATACCCACAACAGTGCAGTCACTTTTTCCTACGATGTACGGTATGCAACACAACCAGCAGTTTGTGTATTTACCCTAAACCCCTTGTTTATGAACTTAAACCATCATAAGTCAAATGCCTAACAGAAAGAACTGAATGAGTTTTTCCTTCTGGTTTTTTCGATTTTCCTCTACTTTTAGTGTGTGACAGGCGGTTCACAAGATCAGGTTACCACCATGAAGCGAGGATCTTCACTACAGTCCTTTATACGATTTTTATTCTAACAAACTAATCGTTTAACTAGACGTGGTAATATGTCAGCCATTGCCAACATGCGGCTTGACACTATGACTTTATCGTCAAGGCTTCACGCACATGCAAATTGTTCTGGGCAATGCACAGAAAAGGTGGGCTTTAAAATATTGCATTGCTGGTAACTTTGCTTCTAGAAACTGTCGTGCTCTGAACAGCGGAGGAAACAAAGTGAATTCGAGATACGTAATCCAACAGGAAGCAGCTTTACGAGCAGGACAGTGAGAAGCTGTTCACATACGTACCATAGTTCATCAACGAAGATGTCAAGTGAAATCACTCTGGAATGACTAACGAGTCACAAAAATGTCTATTAGCAGTAATGCTTATGGCAAGCCGGAGCGAACTGGGGCAGCGCTGGTGACACGTTTACTCTGAATCTATGAGCAGCCTTGACTGAATCATGGGGTGGCACATGCCAAACAAAAAGCATCAGGGTATAGCAGCACGTCTCATGCGAAAGAATCATGGCGTGGCAGCACAGATCGTGTAAAACAATCCGGGTTTGGCAGCAAGAAAAGCAGCAGGAAATCAAAACTGAAATGGAGATTTCCAGAAGGCATTAGGAGGAATGCATGGAGAATTACACTTTCGTTACTGCATAGATTATGCTGCTGTATTATATAATATTATCTGAGCTCGGCACTGTGATCTCATATTTCCATGCTTAGGGCTTCGATTCCTGCCCTCAGCTCCACATATGTGAAGTTTGTGTGTTTGTGTTTTTCCCTCTCAGTCCAAAAACATGCACATAAACAAATTAGCATCTCTAAACTGCCATAAGAGTATGAATGTGCAAGCGTGTGCCCTGTGATGGACTGGCATCCCATCCAGGGTGTACACCAGCCTGGTGCCCTGTGGTGGACTGGCACCCCATCCAGGGTGTACCCCAGCCTGGTGCCCTGTGCTTCTTGGGATGGGTTTCAGGATAATGCCACGAGCTGAGACCAGACAAGTACAGTGGAAGACAGATAACGCTAATTAAATGCATCATTGTAAACAACGCCATTGTATACAGTAATTGCAAATATGTTATTGTCACTTAATAAATAGCATTGTTATCAATGTGGTTATTACATGATATTAATGAGATTTCAAAATGAATAGTATTTCTTGTGGTCTTTTGTTTTATTTCCATCCACCCATCCATCCATCCATCCATCCACCCATCCACCCATCCATCCATCCATCCACCCAATCCCTGATCCTTGTCAGAGTTACAGGAGAGCCTGGAGCCTGTATAGGCAGCCCATGCACTAGGCTGGGCTACACCCTGAAAGGGATGACGTTTAAATTCTAACCTTCAATAAAATAGCATAACCTACACCACACCTACATGCCGATCTTGTATGCAATGTTATATATCTAGAATATGAATTTTAGAAAAAATGTCAAATAACAAAAAAAAAAGAACAGTTTGTGGCAGCCCGTGCTGTAAGATATCCGGCAGCTTCTCTGGCAAAGGCTCCGAGCTAATGATCGTCTCTGGGTGCCGTAAAACACACCGGCCGTCGCTGCTTTTCAGTCCTGTGAGAAAATAAACGGGATTTGTGTTTTTTTAAACGCACTCCCTTTACCGGCCTGTCATTACGCTCCAAGCCTGCTAACATCGTCGCTGGATCGATGTGATTGGAGAGTGCCTGACTCTAACATTTACCTGAAATCTCACTGGAAGCTTTCATGCAGGAAACCGAGAGCGCGTATTGATTTTTCCACAGAGAAGCCGGGCCGGATAAAGAGAGAGCAGCGTCCAACTGATCGGTGACCGCCGTGTGCCTTCCGTGCTAAGAGCTGGGTAACGTTTACCTGCTGGCCACCTGAGAAACAAAACCCGAACCTTAGAGCAGAAGGACGGCTGGTTAGGCTATGGTAAGGCATGGCTCGTCACAGACACCTCTCCACCTCTTACCTGCTTTCTCGTTACACAATCGCGGGTGCGTAGGTCACATGACTGAGGTATAACCTGTACACGATGCCAGGCCATCGTCACACGCTCACAGTCACGCACTGGGAATAATTCTGAGACGCCAGTTAGGCTTACTGCATGGTTTTGGAGTGCGGAAGAAAATCAGAGCAGCCAGAGGGAACCCACACAACCTACTGAGTACGTGGATACCCCACACACACAGAGGAGGTGAGATTCAACGAGGCAACGCGCTATAGACCGAGCCACCGTCCCACACGTAATCACGAACAGCTTGTGTGTACACACACGAGAAAGATGTCAAGTTCGCATTTAATCCCCTTTCCTTAGTTCAATCTTCGAACCTTTACCCACACACTCCACTAGACCCCATTGAATTAAACACCTTATGCAGCAATCCTTTAATCCTCAACTTCAGCCAGCTGCGGGATCGCCTCGATGTCACTGCACACGCCGGGCGACTGATTCACTGACAGGCGAAACTCTGAATTTACCACCAGCCTGAACAGGATCGACGCAATCGGGCTGAGGTGGCACCCCTCGTAGAAAGTAACAAGGAAGTGTTGAGGCATCTCTCTCAGGGTACCGAGGCACATGTCACAGAAAACGGTCAGGGTAGAGCAAATATACGGAATTCTGTGCCATTACTAACACACCCGAGTGGCAAGTGGACGAAGCTCAGATTGGCGACCAGGTGAAGAATCACCCATGGGCAGATTTTCCTATCCTGCTCTCCATGAGTCCTTCTACGTAGAAGACCGACAGTCCTGGTCACAGCAGAGGTGAGCAGCTCTGAACTATCAAAGCCAGGGAGGCCACAGAGAAATGACACGGCCCGTTTTCTGTCAGGCTGACTTCGATATTCAGAGACAGTCCCGCGATGCCGGAAACCCGAATTAGCCGCGATTCTACGATGGTCCACAAAACACTGAGCACAAACCCTACCACAGAAAAGCGCTGTAAACGATGAGCAGGTCTTATCTCAGCTGAAATTTACAGAAAATCCCTACACGCTTGCTCTACCGTGGAAAGCACCACGCCTTCACCGCTGAAAGTTATGCACTGAGATTGTCTGTAAAACAGAACTGCTACTGTGGGCAAAACGGAGAGACTCAGAAACATTTCCTGGACACTGTGTCACAAAAAGCAACAGGAACTGCTGCAGGGACATCTGGGATGTCTTTCTCATTGCCGTAGCTCCCTCACCTTCCAGCGATAATTGGAAGAAGTGCCACATTATAAAAAACAGACAGCTATTTCAGGACTGGGGAATGAAATCGTTAAAAAGCAACTTTTTCAGACAAGAAATTCAGGCTGACATCTCATGCAGCAGTGTGCCGTAGACCGCACTCCTGTGTTAACCATCAGCGTGCCACCCCCTGAGGAGAAGCCCTCTCCCCCCGGTCCTGAAAGCGATGGGTTACTCAGACCCAGGCCTCCACACACTGACACTGCTCACACGGCCAACACTCCTTAACAACAACTCCTTAACCTTCACCACCTCCACCCATATTCCGTCCCGTTGCTCCTGCAATTTCGGGTGGAGTTGATGTAGACCTCCACAGACAGACACCCGGTGACATCCTGACAGCTCCTCTCATGTGCAGACTGCCTCCTGGGATGTGGGGCTAAGCCAACAGGACCAGAGGTGCACAGCTGGGGCGGCCTGTGTGGGAGACATGAACTGTTGGCTTTACACTGTGTGTGTGTGTGTGTGTGTGTGTGTGTGTAGATTGCTTCCCTTTCATTGCACTGAGAGCCAATGGAAAGTCCCAAAAAATCAGGAAATGTAAACGTGTGTGAGTTTGGCCAGGTTCGCGTGAGCAAAAAGTAGCCGGGTCTCTGAAGCAGAGGGTAGTCAAAAAGGAGAACTTTCCACCACATAGACTAGTAAAGTAAAGCGGTAAAGTAAAGCATTTTTAGGAGCTTACAGGAGTTTGAGAGTGAGCTACAGCCTAACAAAAATGGGGTGAGAGAGCTTGGCGGACCACGTTAATGAGTAGGCAGTGGAGGATGATGGGTAGAGCTCATTACACTGGGTGCCTCGGAGAGCCCCTGTGGGGACATACAGGAGAATTTTTAGTCCTCTCCTACACACGGCCATATTCCACCGAGCCTGCACTGGAAAACTGTCTGTAGTTCTCTGTGCTCCTTCCCATTTTGAGAGCTAGCCTGACTGGAATCTTCTGAATATAAACAAAATCATTTTTTAAATGCATTTAACAGACCTTTTTTGGGGGGGGGGGTTGTGTATCGAGGCTGGTGTTTCTCAACGTTTTGTGGATCATGTTCAAGGCCAGTTCTTTCCTTGAGACCACAGTATATGAATTCACGTAGCAGGTAGCACGTACGTAGAGCACGTCTGTAGACCTCATTTTCAGTAGAGCTTACGTGGTTAGCTGATAATGCTCGTTATTGGCATCAGCGGTGGGCTTGCCGTCAGAGCTGATTTGGCTCGGATGGTACCAGGCAAGTGAAAGCAAGGCAGCACCTGGAAGGTGGCCTGTTTGCGCTGGGGGGGTGGGTGGAGCTGTCATCGGCAGACACCTGCAGTTCTCTTCACGCTCACCGGGAAACGCTTGTCCACCTGCCCATCCGTGCAACATGAACTTCAGCCCCCAGAACAGCCGACCGCGTAGAGGGCTGGGACCAGCGTGCCGGTGCTCAGTCGGCTTGAGCCCGTTTCGCCGTTCCGACAGGCTCTGATTCAGGTGACATACAGAGGACACAGCAGCAAGGTCCCACCTTATTACTACGTGCAGCACGGAACATTCCTCATAGGTTAGTGGGCCCAGAGTTATTCTGAAGTCACAGTTTACTGTGACCCTTTGGGACTGTTTCCGGGCCCCCCGCCGTCCACGGCCTCATTTAGTAATCCCTAGACAGGAAGGAAGCATAAATAGCAATTGACTTTTTTTTTTTTTGCCTTCAACTGTGTTCTTTCGGTTGGTACGTCTTTACGGTCTTCTATTATTTTTCAGGCCATGGAGGTGCCGTTCGGAAACCCTAAAACAGCAAGGCATGCCTAGCCAAAACGGGCTAGTCAGCAAAAGCCGCTTAACCCCGTTTTCACCGGAAGGCTCCTATCAAGATAACACTCAATGGCCCCTAAACCACAAAAAAAAAAAAAAAAAAAAAAAATCATTTGGAGGAAGTCATCCTGGGCCTGGGTAAATGCAGAAAACAAATTTAGCATGACTACAGCGGGCTTCTGATCGAGAAGAAACTGTCAGTCGCTGCCTTCATTACGGAATCGCACCGAGAGTTGTGCCTCTGGCTGTGGATGACTGCGCTCCATTCTTCCCAGCTGCAGACACCATCACCAAACATCAGGCAGCAGTGGCATTTCCTCTGCCATCACTCATCGTGCCGCGAAGGCCACACGGCGTCAAGATAAGCTTCAGTGTGACAAACCAGCTTCCTCCTTGCTCAGCTCCTCCTCGTCAGAGCACACTCCCTGTTTAAAGATCATACGTATGAAACTATACACACACAACACAGTCTTGCCCAGTTCTTGGCTACAATTTAATTGAACTGAAGTCCATTTATATCGCGCCTTCAACAAGAATCACAGCCACAAGGTCCCCAGAGAGTAAGCCAATGGTGACAGTGGGCAAGGAAAAACTCCCTCGGGAGGGAGAAACCTTGGGAGGAAGCAGACTCAAGAGGGAAGCCCGTCCTCCTTTTGAGTACAAGTTCATATTAAGCATTGTGAGGTAAATACGGACGGAGCAGTCCAGGCTGACAGGTGTATCCTGGAGAAGCTAAACAGGCTTCAGTTCATGACGTTACTGTCTACCCAGTGGCTGGGCATTCGCCTACATTCCTCCTTCAAAATACGATCAAACTCTACAAAATGGCCGGACAAAATCTACACCGGACGTGTTGGTTTCGGAGATCTTCTGGCAGCTTGTGGCTCGACTCTTTGGTGGTCGTTGTGACATTTCGGTTTCCGTAATCCTAAATATTAGACTAGTTTTCCCTTATGGGACAGCGTAAGTTATGGTGCGGTCACGGGTAATTTCCCTAATGGAGCCTCGGTGAGGCAGCGACGGCCGGCAGTCCACCAGCAGGCTCAGGCTGATTATTCTTTTTCTAAAAAGATTTTCGTTTGCTCGGAAGGCTGTGGTATGCCCTATCTTCTTAACAAGATCCCTTGACCTTTAAAAAAAGCTTTCAAAAATGACCTCCACATATATTCTGTTACAATAAGACTGCAAGTGAAAGTTATTTTTGTTCATCATAGAAGACGTACAGGGATGTGTTCAAACGTCCACCTGGGACTCATAGGTTTTCGGGTCGACCGAATTTTAACCCCCTTTTCAACTAGAATGTTCCATACTTTAATGGTAATTTTGTTGAAACACCAGACAGTTGTTGACTAACCAGGTGTCTCCACTGTCTAACAACATAAAGTCCAGCTTCTTGCTGACTTTCTGAATAAGACTGAAGTTTGCGTCATGCTGGCAGCACAGAAGAAACAGTTTAGCACAAATTTCACAGCAACAGGGTGAACTGGGTGAGGTGCTAATACACTTCAGCCACTCGCGATCACTACTAGCACTTGGGGAGTCAGATAAAACTTTTGCTAATAGTTAATATTCTGTATCTATCCCTTTACCCAACCATGCTGAGACGGTAAATGACGTTAGGGCTTAACATTCCTGTAAGAACAGCCCACGTCTGGCTTTCTCACAGGAAGATGTGTCTGCCATGTTAATTCTGGCCTAGTTTTTTTTTTGGAAAATGATTTTCCATCTTAATTAGGGCTGCACACATTCCTATGTTTCCCCCAAAGCATGAAGAGATCTGCAGAATGGCAGCATGACGGCCTGATCTCTGGTGGGAAATATTTATAATGTGTAATATACTGTAATAACCTCTTTATGATAAAATGCTGAAAAAATAACCTTCTGACAGATTGTCATTACAGACCTTTTGGTATTAGCAACTAAATCCATCTGCTTCATTTATCAGCATGATAGCATCATTTCACCGTGATTTTTACAGCTCACAGACGTAGATCTATCATTCTAGCTGTCCTGAATGAGGCTATTCCAGGTCTGCTGTTTTCCTGCAGTGCTCTGCTCCTTACCAACCCTCTGAAACTGACATTCCGCATTCACATACACCCGGTTTACCCAGATGGACACGTCGATGTCGCAACCACGGAGAAGTCAAATTTTTAACTGAGTCCCCAGAAACCTCCGGCTGTCCATTTGCATCACTTCGCATCTTCGCATTCGGCAACTGAGTCCTAAATTGAAATGTTGCTGACTAGTTAATTAGCCCACAGAAAACGACAAGCTAAGAAGAACCACTGTCCTGGTAGCCTTGACTTACTTCAGCACACAAAAAACTTTGAGCTTCCATTCGAATTAAAAATCACACCAATAAAGCTATAAAAATTATTATTGCGAAAAATAGCTCCATCAGTCAAAAGAATAACCAACAATGAGACTGACGTCATCTATCTTTAATACAATGGTTCCATCGCCGTTATCCCTTATTAATCCCACAGAGGTTACATCACAACTGACTCTGACTTGTTTCAATTAATGTTTCTCTCTGTTTTGAAAGAGAATTACCAAGAATTATATTTTTGACTGCAAAAACAATTTCAAATCAGAAGATATTGAATATCAAAGATTTCCAGCTCGGTTCATTGAGTAGGGGGCCGGGTTGTTATGGGTACCAGCCAGCAGAGCATCCACTGGCTCTCATTGTTTCGTCTCATTGACAGAGATCACCATATTGAAGAGCTACATCCTCCATCTAACAAAAAAAAGTCCCACTCAGTACGAGGGCAAAAGAAAATAGTCTCACACACACTTTCTTAGTTTATTCCTTCTATGGCAACGTGGAAAACTCAGAGTTTTTAAAACGTTTGCTTTAATTGTCACCAAATCTGGTGACAAATGCAGTAGGCTGGCATAGCCTGCATGGGTCTGTGCCAGCCTCACTTAGCTCTGCTCAGTTTGTTTCTGTATAACGGGGGAAACCAGCTCTACCATCTGTTTCCATGATAGCTTCGGAGTTACCAGATGGGGCACGGTTCCTTGTCTGTTGGCACTTTAAATCCCTGCCCAAAATGTCACGCTGAACGGATGACCTCACGGGAAACCTGAAGTTCTTCGCCTCCTATCTGAATCAAAGCAGCCTCTCCAACACATGTAGAAGATTCTGCCCAAACGATCTCGCCGCCAGACTCAAACAGCTGCATGGCCGCTTTCAAGTGCAGTGTCCAATCTGATTATTTTACGGTAGAGGTATGCTCCTCGCTCCTGTCTCAACTTCAGCCAATAGTTCCTAACCACTTTTAAATGCTCATCTGAGCCATGGCCCAAATCAGGGAATGAATGCCATTATCGGTAAGCTTTCTATCTGGCAGCACTTTAAACTCCTGACTTACGATCAAATGCACATCTGCTGTGAAATCCGGTCTTTCTGGGGGCATACGGCATAATACCAGCCAGCATCCATCACTTTCCTAAGAAGACAGGATCTGTGTCTGTCTGACACTCTGAAAAACCAATGCAGTGTACAAACCAGTACGAATTACTATGCCAACCTTATCGCAAACCCGACTTTAGTGCGGGTGGGATATGTAGAGAGTGTCAAATGAAGATCAGCAAACTAATTGTTGTTGTTCAAATTTGGCATGAATTTTTCAAGAAATGGACTTCAAATCTCCTGAATTGTGCGTGTGTGTGTGTGTGTGTGTGTGTGTGTGTGTGTGTGTGTGTGTGTGTGTGACAAAATGCCCCCAGGAGGTAATAAAAACATTTTTTACCTTGTGGGGACATTTGTCATGTCCCCACAAGGGAAAACGCAATTTTATAAAAATCTGTGAATCCATTTTGCAAACCTTGTAATCCTATTCAGGATCACAGGGGAGCCTGGAGCCCATCCCAGGAGGTCTTAGGGCACAAGGCAGGGGACACCCTGGACGGGGTGCCAGTCCATCACAGGGCACCAGGCTGGGGTACACCCTGGATGGGATGCCAGTCCATCACA
>JAACJT020000033.1:5911655-5923631 GCA_009936485.2 Gymnarchus niloticus | reverse complement strand
ACCCTGGATGGGATGCCAGTCCATCACAGGGCACAAGGCTGGGGTACACCCTGGACAGGGTGCCAGTCCATCACAGGGCACAAGGCCGGGGTACACCCTGGACGGGGTGCTAACACATCGCAGGGCGCAGTCACGCACACACGCGATGACACACGACAGACAGTTTTGGTGTAAAACACATGTCTTTGACTGCAGGAGAAAACCGGAGTACCAGGAGTGGGAGAACGAGCTAACTGCACACACACAGAGTCCGGTCAGAATTCAAACCCCGAGTCCTGGAGTAGATTGTGGGTCATTCTGCTTCTAACTAATATGAGGACCTAGACGAGAGACTCTGTCTCAAGCACAGCCAAGCACTAATCACGCACAGCGACCGTGGCTGTCTTTACTGTTGCTGGATCGCTCCTTCACCTCACACGGACAGCCAACGGGAGGACGTGCCATGACTCAGAACCTCACATTAGAACTGGACGCTTGTCAACCTCTCTGACTTCGACCGGTCCATAGTAAACCAGCCTGTCGATGGTCCACAGAGAGGAAATAGGGATCGGCCAATGAGAAGCCCGAGTGACAGTCTCGCATGGACTGCGATCAACATGGCTGCGAGAGACGTTTTGAGTGGCAGGTGCTGGAAGGTAAAAAGGGACAGAGGGGCTGCCAGTGATTAAATTGCGTGTGTGGGGGGGGGGGTTGCATGTCAGTGGTTATATCACAGAGGAGTGTTAGTGGTTAAATCGCGTGACTATAGGGGATGGGGGGGCTGCTGCTGACTAGGTCGGACTTGGGCCAATGGGTCTGGGCACTTTAGGTGCAGAGGACAAACCACCAGGACCACCGGCACGTGCCTGGTAACCAACTTACAACATGTTTGTATCCAGGCCCAATTCAATGCAGTTAGTCAGTTTAGAAGCTTGACGGGTGAAGTTTTACGTGTACGTTGACCGCGGGGTGATATGTCCTTCCTGACGCCACTTAGCCAAGGTCTTTGTGTTGAATCAAACGTTTACGGGCAAACTCTCTTGAACGATGAATAGAATAAAACATCACGTACTGGATCCTTCCACGAGAGCTGGGCAGAGGAGACACTGCCTGCCTACAGAGAAAGCCTGAGTCCTGCCAGACACGTTTACGGTGGCCATCGAGGGTGTAGCTGGTAAATACGCCCCCTGGGCAAATCTTGCGCATCTCACTGCACTACTGATGCAGGGCTGCTCCTGCACCCAGACAGAATGTCTTGCCCCCATGTGTACATACATCGCCATGCCTTAAACGTGGCCAGCTGGACGGCGATCTGCCGGTGATGTAACTGGCTGTGTACGGAGCTAAGCCCAGGTTCTACCAACTCCACCCACTCAGTGAAACCCCTGGGATTAGTTTGCTGGACTAACGGCTGTTAAACGAGGCTAAATTCTGGCTCAGGCCTTCTCCAGTATAATTAGCTCTGTGTCCCAGCTTTAAACCAGGGCTGTAGGGTCGATACATTTTCTTAAGGACCTTCAACTGTGTCTGTGTTACCTACACAATAACCAGCAGCTTCCACTCTCGAATCTGCACCAAACGGACATCACCACCTCTCACTGTACACAGCAGAAATGTGGAAGTAACAGCAGGTTTAGTACCATGCATTCTCTGGCCTGAAATGTAACCCAGTACGAGCATAAGAATGTTGATTATTAAATTTAGACTCACTGATTCCCGTTTCTTAATTAAATTGTCTCCTTTGTGCTGACTTCTCCCCATATGCTGTTCAACAGACAAGTCCCTCAAAAAAATCCTATTTCATCTCACAGCGACGAGGAGAGGAAAATATTGATATCGTAACGGCTCACGTCAAACCCAGGAATCATACAGCAGCGACACCAAAGACAGCAAACCTGCATGGCTTAAAAACTTTAGAGTTTTTCAATTTTTGTGTTATATAAATTTAATAAAAACTGAGCACAGCAGATGCAAAAATCAGAGACGGCCGAGATTATTTTGTGTAGCAGCAGAAAGCCTCAAATCTGGACAGTGCCAAGCGCTCAGGTTTCCGAATTGATTCTCATAAATAAAAAAATCTCTCTGCACAATATTAATGCACTTTTTAAAAGTGGTAATCGGGCCCTGGTCCCTACACAGAAACAATTCTGACTGGCGCTCTAAGCACGCCATTCCCAGATGCAGGTCACCGTGCTTTAAGAGACAGTCATATTTCCCCAAATCACTGGCTGTTCTCAAATATAACAACATAAATTGTAACCAGTCCTTCATTTGCATTTTGATTTCTTAAGTGGGAGGGTTACACCGAAATCCATCACAGCTGGTGTGAAGAAAAGTTTATTCTCTTCAGACTGCAGTCAGTCCACGGTCCTACGCATTCACGTGGCTACATAGACGATCTTACCACCGGTGATTTGCTTAGTTTAAGCGCTACTGGATTAGGTTTTATTTAAAAAAGGAAGGATGTAACGCATCAACCGAACACGAATGTGTTAAATGTATACACTCACTTCTTTGTCTATGATTTAATCAACAGGAAAAACTGTTCTGTCAAAATATTATTTAAACTCAATATTGGATAAGTTTAGCTAGATAACCTATCTAGGCTCTGTCAGTGCCAGATAAGCTCCAAAGTCTCTAGAGCGTATCATTGTGAGGAGTGTGTCGACGCAATGGACTCGAGCACCCCTTCCAGGGTGTACCCCGGCGTGTGCCCCCGCCAGGTGCTCTAGGCTGCCTGGGATAGACTCGAGGCCCGCCGGTGACCTACACAAGAATGGATGGATGAATTTTGTGGTGCGTAAAGAGTGTCTCCAGGAATGGCTTTCTGCTTTGACCTAAGCGCAGAGGAGCCAACAAGTCCTTCACCGATGCTGGACAGCCGGCGGGTGACAAGTCAAGGGTCATTATTTGGGCATAAATCTAAAGGCGTGAGCTTCGACAGAACGGCGCCGGAAGCTAGAAGCCCTGGGAAGTGTGGTGATTGCTGATCACAGACTGTCGCAGCCGTCATTTTGGCAGAGATGGGAACATTTGGCTGAAATGCTTCCATTGTGACTGTCTTCTTGCCGATAGTAAGACGATCACTGAGATCAGCTTGGATGGACCATGGAAGAGAACCTCCAGCAGGAGCAGCTTTCAGTTCAGAGCTTTTCAGTTCTATAGTTAATTTATACACGTCGAAAGATCCGAGTCTCTCTAACAGTATTTACAAATGTAAATGAGAGGCGTCTGCACACACAGGAGAGCTGGTTATTAAACGCATTTAAAGAGCGCCACAGAGGGACTGCTATTTAAAGGCAGTGGTACCTGTACAGGTAGACAGCAAGTAGATCAGGAAGAAAAGATTTGCTGTGCATTAAAGTGGACTATAACGAGATTTAAAAGAGAAACAACCATTAAAACAAAAATGTCCAGTCTAACATTGTGACAGGACAAGTGCGATGAAACCTAGTCTCAGATCAGCTTTGTATTCGGTGTATGTGTACAGCTGAAAGCAGGCAGGCGGTTACCAGGCCAACATGAAGAGGGAGATCACATGACCCAGGGGGCTACCCGGTCCCAAAGAGTGATGAGTGCTGTGTTTGTATCGGTGGTGGTTATCCCCAAGTTGCGGATAGGCAAATTCACATCCCCCCTCCCCCGAACGCCTATGTGTATGGAAGAAGGAACGAAAACGGAGCAGACATCCAGAACATCTTGGAGGGGAGGTCAACAATCATATGGCTACCGCTGCAAATTCTTTACATAAAGCATGACCACTTAGCGAGCTGCCTTTCTACACACACTTTCTCTAGACTCGCTAAAACCGCAGATATAAGCACGGCATGAGGCCTGGAAGTCACCTCCCTCGGGGTGCTTCAGAACAGTCAGCTTCTCCGTGTTTTCAGATGAAGTTTAATCTTGCTGGCTTTGCTAGGTTTCGAATCGTCGCGTACACCCACTCACTCCTGTGAGCCAGCCCCCCCCAAGCACACCCCCCACCCGCGGTGCTGTGGAGGATCGATGATGTTAGTGCAGTTACTTCTGACAAAAATGACCCCCCGTGGCAGCCGTGCACTTCAGAAACTGCCCTTTATATAAGCATGGAAAAAAAAAAACAACATCTTTTCACTTGAGCTGCAAACCTCCTTTCTAACACTTGCTTAATGCTTTCTTTGCTAATACTTGTTAGCCAGGTTAGCGAAGCTTCAGCTGGTCGCCAGGCGTTGCAGGAGAGAGCCAAGTCTGACCACATGTCCGTGCTGAGCCAAGGCTCTCTTACGGGTGATAATCTCCGAAGCTCACACGGTCAGACAGTGTGAGCTGCCTGCCATGAGGAATCTGGCCATCCAGATGTTGTCCAAATGCTTTTATTAACCTCATCTCCACGAGGGGCGGCTCTGCGGCTGCCGCGGGGGATCCGTGGCCGTGCTCAGTTTAACACCGGCCAGCGGACGGGTGTGGGAATCAGTCCCCACGGTAACAGGGGCCGCAGCTTCTTGAGAGAGCAGAAGCGATCGGGAGGAAGAGAAGAAAGGATGGAGACAAGGGAGAATTGCTGACATACTTTTTGCCTTTCTTTCTTAATCGCTGACATTTACTTAATCATTTTTACTTTGAGAACAGTTCCATTCTTCTGTTATCTCGGTGCCTCTTATTACCGACTCCATCCACAAGACAGAAAGGAGAGCCCCAGCCTCGCCCCATGCCCCGCGGCCATCAGATCTGGAAGCGGCCACGTCGCATGGGGCGTTGCCGGTGGTGTGAGATCGACCCGGTGTGAACACTCAGACATAAAGTATTAGAGTTAAGGCACATCACAACCTTGTCCCTAAGGATGAGACGGACCAGGGGAATCTTTTTAACCCGGGCCTGCAGTTACACAGCCCAGGCAGGCTCTCTCTTCTCCGTTCCGTGACCTCGAGGGTGACACAGACTCTTTCGAGCAGATTATGAGCATTCACGAGCGCCCTGGACGATGTACCCTGATAAACTAAAGCCTGTTTTAATGTTATTTATTTATAGGAATCTGCACCAAGCCAGCATGGAGGCATCATCAGCACTCAGAATGATTAAATTTGCAGCCAGTAAGTTCAAAGGAATTTCAGTTGAGCTGTTGGGGGTCCGGTCACACGTACCATCGCTATACTTTCCATATGGGAACAGATGGTCCTCCCAATCATTAACAAGCTATTGGCAGGCACAGTCCTACCTGCATCTGATGAATCCTAGCCTGTCACTTTATTTTTAATTCATTCCACCGCTGTGCCAAAAACCAAAATGACTTCACCTTGCTCTCCAATAACATTTATTTGCAAATGTGCAAGGCAGCAAGGAAAAACTCGTCTCCAGCCGGTGTTCAGCTCAGCCGAAACCTAAAGGTCAGCTTTTACTTTTCTGCTTTTTGTTGAAAGTGACTTGCAATTTTAGTAAATATTACAGCTGTTTGTTTGTTTGGCTGTAGTAATACAGAAACCCAGCACAAAGGTCCAACAATCAGCTACCTTCTCATTAAAAATCTCGTACCATCATAACAGCTTACATTTTAGGAGAATAGCAGCAAGCATACACTGACTGATCACATATCAGCTGCCGCCAGTTACAGTGTGCAGGACCCACTTTTCCCTCCAAAACTGCCGCCTTATGTGTTCAGAGGAGCCAGTCTGTACATCGCTGTTTACTGTCTTATTGAGCTTGTAGTCTTCCTGTTAGCTTTAACGAGTCAGATCATTTTCCTCCGACCTCCATCATTGACAAGATGTTTTTGCCCACAGATCTGATTGGATGTTTTTTTTTTCTTATTGATTGGACCGTTCTCTGTAAATGCTAGACACTGCAGTGTTTCAAAATCTCAGTGCTCAGACCACATATCTTAGTCGTTCCCAAGCTTAGCAGAGAGACTGAAGCTCTTGACCCATTACTGATTACCTGATCCGCTGTTCGTATCAACAACCAGCTATATGGAATGAACTGCCCAGATGAGCAGAAATAAATTATTATGAGATTGTTAGAAGACGTCGGCCGATTTCTCTTCTGATGTCCATGCAGGGAATGCATATTTCATTCTAAAATCTGAAATGTGAATCGCACATTTCTCAAGTCAGCCGTAACTCTGTTTTTACGTTACTAAATCTTTCCACGTTAAACTCCAAAGCTCACAAAAACAGCTATCGATGCCCTAAAGGGGCAGGACCAGAGCGGCTATCAGGACCAGAGCGCATATCCAGACCTGATTGATTAATATACAGCACAGCAAAACCACAGACTTTGCAGACTCTAATTACATAGCGGAAAAGAACAGCCAGGGGGTCAGGGTACGAGCAGCATGGGGGAAGACTGTGTTGTCAGAAGTAAAAAAAAAAGATCCAACATAAAAGGTAATGAGGATGATAAGAGAACGATGGGCCTCGACTCTGCAGAGGGGGCAAACAGTGTCTATGTGTCAGACCCTCGTTATCATTGTGGGGAAAGAAATGATTCACTGAACATGTGTGTTACAAGTGAAAGAGAGAGAGGGACAACCTGTTTGGACACCTTTCCTGAGCTTTATCCCGATGTGTAATCTAGGACCAGGTGGGGACCATGTGGGTAGCCTTTCTGCGACCTTGCTGGAGATTATCTGTGCTTAGTCTCCCGCCTGCTTGGGGTCAGTCAGCTTGGAAGGCTAGCTTTACAGCCGTGTTGTGTCACACGGCCATCAGAGGGGCAGCGCTCTGCTGTCCGGCTCACACACCGTGCGGATTGTGTGCGGACAAGACTACTTCAGGAAGATACTCTAGCCTCCCATCTGTACCTCAAACATACAGGTCTTTGCTCTGGAATTCGATGTCTTGCTTACTAAGCCATTTAGATTAGCCCTGCACCACGTTTCACGTCACGGGCCGCACGTACGGCCCCAGGGCTTTAACCATCCAGATCAAAGTCGAGCCCCATATCAGTCGCATCCACAATTCTGCTATTAGACCATCCACCTCAGACCATTACTCCAAACAAGAGTGTGTCCTATTCCTTCTTATAAAAGCATGATTAAGTCTTTGTGGGGTAAATAACTTAGAAACGTTAACGCTTAAATGCGTCCCTCTGGTCATGTGATCGCTCCTGTATTTGAACGTGTCCTCTGAGTCTATCCTCCTCCCTCCAGGTGCTCTTCATAAAGTTTATTGTTAATGATTTGAAACTTTTAGAAGATATTCTGTCAAAGATACTCTTTTTCCTTTGCTTTTCCCGTAGAGAAGTCTTAGGGTTAGGGTAACGACCCCCGATGTGCGGTGTTTGAAAACCCCATCTAACATGACTGTCAGTTTTTACCAAGACAGAAAGGCATTATTCCAAGAACATTCGTTGTAACTTTCATGTGACCATATGGAGAATATACTGGTAAAAATAGGGCCAGATACACCCTGAAATGCGTGCGAATTCACCGCAAGGCACTCACATCCAGGGAGAGATAAAGGCACAAGTTCAATCAGACGGCATGTCTTTGGAGATTGGTAGGAACACGGCAGATCCGGGGAAACACCACACAGACATCTAGCATGCCATTTTAAAATGACACATTCCTACCCTCACTTACTGTCCCCCGCGGTTTGCATAAGACGTGTTTCGTCTTCACAGCATCTGTCCGAATGGCTTTCAGTTGAGTTGCTGTATGAAAATGTAAGTTGGGTGTCCCATATCACTAACAGTGACACGTACAGACATGGAGAGCTTCTTAATCCCTTTAGTGTCCACAGTAGACAGCTGAGGGTGACCTTACAGCATTTCACTTATTAAAAAGATCACAATCAATCTACTTTAATGTTGTTTATTAGGCCAAGTGGGCTAATTAAGTTCCAGATTCTTGGATGTCTTTGAACATGAACACCTGTACCTTATCTTTAAGGCCATCTCTAGAATGGCTTTATAAAGTATTTTTTATGTAAAATGGTAATACTTTTTAAAAGGCAAAGCAAAACAAAATATCACAGGTTGTAGGCAAAGGACCTGTGATATGTCTGGATCACCAAATTGTGGGCAGAACTCTGCACAGACTTCGCAGGTATCCCTGACAGAGTGCGAGGCTTTGACACCCACTGCGGTAAAGCACCGGGGTCTTCCTCAGCCGCTCATCTACAGATAAACCACTTCGCATTCCTGACTAGGGTCAGCAGGAACGCTAAGAGCCATGCTCAGAGGCTTTCCCACTGGGAGGAGCCTCCCTGAGCTTTCGCAGGCTTGGTTTACCTCCGCGCTTTCGATCGTGCGAGCCGTCAAACAGAACGAGGGCCAGCCTCCGTCCGACGGCGTCATAACTCGATATCGATTCTGATGCAAGTCAGCGGGGAAATGGTTCATTAAAAGCTGTACTGTATTCTTTCCGAAGAAAACAGTATATGTCGTTGTTTAGTCACGCAGTCGTGTCCGACTCTTCGCGACTCCGTGAACCACAGCACGCCAGGCCGCCCTGTCCTCCAAAAACAGTATATAGTTTTCATATAATCAGCAAAAGCGTGCAGACGAGGTGCTTGACTGGCCTTATCTGTCGTGCACGCTGCTGTGAGCCCAGATCGGGCTCATTTTGGGTCGTCCGTTGCCTTGCACTCAGAAAGGCGTACTTTCTAGCACCTTCTATGCGACACCAAGACCAGCCGCGGCTGCAGTTCAGTGTGTTGTCACATCCAACACGACTGTTTATTTCTGCCTCTTTCAGACACATTTTATATCTGTGTACGCCGCTGAGCTGCCACTGTTAAAGAGAGTCCTCGAGACTGTGGTTCATCTGCAGAAGAGCAGGCAAGCTGGAGGAGAAGAGAGGACCTGTGATCCACGCCCGCGGTTTAGGAGAGGCCGCAGACAGACGTCTGTGGACCAGTCCATCTCTTCTCATGGCAGACGCATGGCAGATGCTTCATTGACTAACAGGCCACAAGAAATCATTTGGCGATTCGTAACGACAGCAAGCAAACGGGGCATCGATCGTGTCTTCAGAGTCGAATGATCATATGAATACATGTAAGAAGTTAATTCACTAATTAAGGTAACCCGTTAAGGGAGCTGGTGGTGAAGTTTAACATCCATACTGAATGGCTCTGAGCTCCTCTCCCAGGAAGAGGTTTGGGAACTAAGGTTGTGTTGTTCTAGCCATCCAACCAGATATCCGTGACATTTTGGTAAACATAAGAAGAAATTCTTGATACTTTAATGTATTGCTGTTTATTTTTATGCATTATAATGACAAACCTTTTTTTTTTCTGACCAAATATACACTTACTACCCGGATAAATGGCCTTAAACATGTTCTCTTCCTGCCTAATACTTTTGCACCGTACTGTACGTCCAACTTCCATAAAGACTAACGCAGATCAAGAGTCCACCACAGGGGGTACAGGACAGAAGGTAAACCAGACCTCTGCGAGCTCATATAGTGCTACACAACGACACACACACACACAGAGGCTGCCACAGTGCTGCACGCAGAGCCAACAAAATATCAAACTATTATATTCCACCAGACTGCTGGTCCACATATGGCAGAGGAATGAGGGTCAGACCTGAGAGAGCGACATCAGAAAAACAAAAGCATGCCGCTCCTCCATTATTATCGTGGGAGCTTCCTGCTCAGCATTTCAATCTTCTTTCTTATTCCCCCAAGAGAGACGTCTCCGGTACAGTCGCTCCACCGCTGTCCATGTCCAGGTCTTACTTAGAATAGAGTTGGTTTCCTGTCACTAATCCGGTTTTTCCCCCACAGTGCAAAATGAAAGTACACTCACCATGACTTTGCCATTCCAAGAAACTGGTCTTTGACTAAAGTAGTGGGGCTTCCTGAACCGAGAGCAGTAACATTTTAGTACTTTATTGAAAAATTAATCCACAGTTTAGGACACCACAGTTCCACAGGCCTATTTCAGGGTGACCAATTTCACTGTGTGCAGAGGTAGACTTTTTATGTCTTGGAATTAACACGTGCCTTAATATCGAGCTTGGATTTCTATCTTATAACAATGGAGTGGCTCTGCTGCCAAAGCAGGCTAACCAAACAGCGCTGCACAGACCTGTCAAGGCATGCAGATAAAACATTGTCCAGATGGTTCGGATCATACCGTACCAAACTGCCACAGCAGATGGGATCGAACCATATCAAACCAAACTGCACCACAAACAGAAGTCTTCTTCAGACCGCTCCACCGCTCATTTCCATCTCATGAATAATTCACGGGGCCCTCCGGCGGTCCAGTTCGAGCAATTCAACACACACACACACACACACACACACACACACACACACACACACAATACACACCCTTAGCCACATCCTGGACATACAGAGGTACCAGCCACCGTAGGTGGACAGGTGGCTAGCTAAAGGCCGGTTTAAGTGGTGCTCGGTCCGAATCTTGCAACACCTCGGTCACTGCAAGACGGCAAACAGGACAGGATTGTGTCTCCAGTGTGCAGAAAGAGACTCTGAAGGCAGGAGAGGAGAGCAGCACAAGACGTATCGCTTAAGAAGCTGACACCTTATCGTAGTCAGAATCATGCTGAAAACTGGCTATCTTGCACTTAGCTTATCACTCTAAGATAACTAAACAGAAAGGACTAACCGTAACACCCCAGCTAAAACGCCTTACAACTGAAAAGCTCTGACTCTTCACTTTCGTGCTATTCTCCCAGATCTTCATCATATCCTGAAAAAACTGAAGAAATATAGCAGTAAAATAAAGAATTTTTATTAAAAAAATTGCACCACGGTCATGTAAAAATACCCCTCCCCCAAGTGAAACACGCCGTCCCGCACACCAAAATTGCAGAAATGGCTAAAAGTAAAGGCAGAACATTGGTCAGAGAGAGCCAAAGCATCTTTTCAGCTCCATCTGGATGATTTCCCAGACGACTGTGTCACATGATCCCATCCTGGCCACCAAGCAGCTTAAGAGTAAAACAGTCTTCATTCTGGTGGAAGGCGAGTGATAAGAAACAGAAAATGCTGTTCAATTCACATTCAGAAAAGCAGCACATTTCTGAGTGACAGCTGCAAAGGAAGAAACAGAAGGCCTGGCAAGAGTGACTGCTGTAGCATCGAGAAAGAAGCAGGAGCACGGTCACTACAGCACAGAAACAGCAGTAGAAGCACAGTCACTACAGTAAAGGCACAGCAGTAGGAACACAGTCACTACAGCACAGGAACAGCAGTAGGAACACAGTCACTACAGCACAGGAACAGCAGCAGGAACACAGTCACTACAGTACAGGCACAGCAACAGAAGCACAGTCACTACAGTACAGGCACAGCAGTAGGAACACAGTCACTACAATACAGGCACAGCAGTAGGAACACAGTCACTACAATACAGGCACAGCAGTAGGAGCACAGTCACTACAGTACAAGCACAGCAGCAGGAACACAGTCACTACAGCACAGGCACAGCAGTAGGAACACAGTCACTACAGTACAGGCACAGCAGCAGGAACACAGTCACTACAGTACAAGCACAGCAGCAGGAACACAGTCACTACAATACAGGCACAGCAGTAGGAGCACACTCACTACAGTACAAGCACAGCAGCAGGAACACAGGCACAGCAGTAGGAACACAGTCACTACAGTACAGGCACAGCAGTAGGAACACAGTCACTACAGCACAGGCACAGCAGTAGGAACACAGTCACTACAGTACAAGCACAGCAGCAGGAACACAGTCACTACTGCACAGGCACAGCAGTCACTACAATACAGGCACAGCAGTAGGAACACAGTCACTACAGCACAGGCACAGCAGTCACTACAGTACAGGCACAGTAGTAGGAACACAGTCACTACAATACAGGCACAGCAGTAGGAACACAGTCACTACAATACAGGCACAGCAGTAGGAGCACAGTCACTACAGTACAAGCACAGCAGCAGGAACACAGTCACTACAGCACAGGCACAGCAGTAGGAACACAGTCACTACAGTACAGGCACAGCAGCAGGAACACAGTCACTACAGTACAAGCACAGCAGCAGGAACACAGTCACTACAATACAGGCAC
>JAACJT020000033.1:5887248-5909171 GCA_009936485.2 Gymnarchus niloticus | reverse complement strand
GCAAAGACGAATTACAACATTTACATACACACTTTCGAGTGTGTAGAATTTATTCTGACGATAATGTGAGTCACATTGAACATGTAGAAAATCTTAGTGTGTGCAGAGCCCTTTGGCTGGTGCCGTACGTCACTGTAAATAATATCCTACTAATCAACACAGAATACTTAAGAATTTCACTATAAAAAATAGTTCACTTAATTTCCATCCATTGACTAAAAATAACTGCATTAGCTGTGCTTCGTAAGTTTATACGCTCTTTAAAATAGCACCAGATAAATTACCAAGGAAGGAACCAAGTGGCATCAAGATCATACCTGACCTTACTGTGGGACCAAAGACACCAAGAACACAGCGAAAGTAAAACAACCCAAAACAAAATTCACAAAAACGGTCACAAAAAAAAAATATACTAAAGATATTTGAAATGTCTCCGACAGGCACCACTTAAAGGGTTACTAGAGGATACTACCCATATCCAAAGTACCCCTTTAAGGGAGGCCACAGAGGGTAAAATGGAGTCTACGCAGTGGTACATACAACACGGGCAATGCTAAAGGGGAAACGGAAGCCAGGAACACGACCTGCAAAAGAGCCAGCGTTCACGTAGCCCCAAATACACAACTGCGGTTTAAATCAGACTAAGGGCCAAAGGTTCCTCAAGACCAGTGTATGGCTCCGCCCAGCATGTCAGCGTAGGTGGGCAAGGGGAGAGAAATCCTTCTGCTGATCTCCTGCAGAAGTTAAGCGAGGTGTTAAAAGCACCGGGATTAAGTAAACGCACAGCCCTCCGTGACCAGACCCCAAACGGACCCTCCGCTCCCTCAGCACCCTCGTTTCACACCCCCCAGGATAACTTGCAAAACGAGACTGCAGCCGTGCAGCCTCAATCTCCCCCAGGGTGATTAGATTGTGCGTGATCAGTAGCTCCTGGTCACACTAGAACTGCGAATGACTTATTAATAGTAAGTGATGCCGTCAACGTGACGATGCTCTCGATCCTCCATCTTACTGCTGCGTTTGACACGGCTGACCTTTCCGTTTTAGTCTCACAACTAAGTGTACTTCTCAAAAGTGTCTGTACATACAGCACAAGAGCACGGCTAAGCTGCGAAATACGGTAACTCTCCCGAAACAATGAACTCATTTCACAAAAGCAAATGATCTTTCAATTAGTTAGTACCACCAAAATGAGAAGTAACTTCACCATGGTCTGGGAGTCAGAATGCTTAGACATTTTGTCAAACTGTCGGTGTAAACACACTCCTGATCATCGCAATTCTGAATGGCGGTTGTTTCCCACCTTCTCAGTAACTGACTGGTCGTTTTTCTTTAGCAAACTGATTCTTATCCGTGTCAGCGACACCAATATCAACATTGCACGGCTCTACACTACAGTACGTTAAGTTCTCTGGCAAGCGAGAAGACTCGTTTATATCTCTGCCGAAACGGTCTCGACACAGAACAATCGCAAAAAAAGTCACACAGCCGTCTATAATGCAAAAGAACAAAACGGCGATGCAAAAACAGCAGAATGGCAACAAAAATATGTACTATGGGAAGCAGAAAGTAAAGAACCTGTGATGTAATCTATAATTATCTCACCTGACTGGACATCCCGTTGTTCAAATGTTTGGCCAGATATTTGCGGCTGAGAAAAGCTGTCTTGCACGGCGTAGCCACACACTGCGGGCTTCTGTAATTTCCACATTTCAGTTTTGCCATTTTAAACACTTGTTTTTTATTGCAATGGCATTCATCACTGCATTCATGATTTGTTGTGCGCTTTGGAGTGGGGCAAAAACAAGGCCATTTAAAATCCATAATTTACAGCTTGTAACATGGAAAATGCTAAATATTTGGGGGGGGGGGGGGGGTTCTACCCACTGTAGACAGACAGACAGACAGAAGGACATTTTTCATGATGACTGCTTAAAAGAAGCCAGTGTCTGGATGGATGTGCTGTATGAACACTTATGGAGAGATAATAAATTACGCTGAATCACGGCCCGCAAAATGAAAAAGCTGGTATGGGCCTGCTGGAGGAGGTCAGCCTGAACAGCCAAGTTTCAACTGTGCTGTTTCCTTCTCAAAGCAAGGAAATCGTTTTGGGGAGAAAGGGCTCTCCGACGTCAGGGCTGCCGGAGGTTCTGCTGTAGTACAGATATTTCATTCTTTTTTACACAAATTCTGCAGTACAGTTTTCGGGGCCTTGGTCGTATATAGTGTGCTTTGGGTTAAACAAACTCTTAATTGTGATTAAATGAGTTATTAACTAAATTTGAAAGATTCCAATCCCACGCTTAGTACTAGATATACTTTAGGGAAGCCCAGAACTGACCAGCTGATAAAATGCATTTCATTGTCGTTAAAAAGCAACATGCAAGCTACACATTCACACAGGCACGGCCGAAATCGAATGCATTCACATTAATGGGGCTTTAGCAAGGCGATTTATTCAGTCGTCAGTCCAATTAAGCCTAAAGACACAGTGGACCTGGTCGACCTGGGTTTGTGAAAGGTCATTAAATATGAATGTAGCTAGTGGAATGAAAGAGCAGTGACTCGGGTCGTTTATGGAGAACAGCACAGAATAACCCATGCAATGTTATATTTACGGTAAACGGTGGCCATGAAGAGACATTTTGAAGGGCAGGAGCATCCAGTACCTTTAAAAGATGTCACACAAGCTGCTCAACATTAATATAGCCACGAATATTCATATTATGGATGGGGGGGAGGGGGGGTGCCGAGAAACGAACGACTGGGGGAGGAATTTGTAGTTTACAGCCTGGGAAGTTGTTAGTATCCATACTCCGTCATAAAACGTCCACCTGTCCATCTGGAAAGGATCGCGGGTTCAGACGTATAACGTGTGAAATGACATAGGATGCTCTATGATGGAGGTATCATGAGCGAATGAACTATTAGCACTTCAAATATGACTCCTACTACATCCAGGTGGAGTCTTTACATTTTCTCGCGGTACAATTCTTGTTGTATTGCTGTTCTGTATATCTGTCAGGACAAACTTTATTAACAAGACGAGCGTCATTTTCTCCCACATCAGGCTGAATCGGTGTCACAGTCTGGACTCGTGGTTGTAATGGAAATGCAACAAATAAATAAATGTGGCCTGGTTTGGTGTCCTTTCAGCTAGTGGGATAGTTGAAAACTGTCTTAGTTAAATATCTTCTAGAATGTCCATTCCAGAACATCCTGCGCTGACTGACAGCTTTCTGTTGCCATAGGCACCCTTTTGGATGTATGCATGATGTCCAAACAGACTCAGAGACGGCTTCCTGTCACTGTAATTTATACCCAAAACAGACCGCTTCAAAATCATGATCTCACAAGGGTCATTATGCATATAACAACTGATAGACGTGAGCTATACACCTGAGGTGACTGACAAGCCGTTTTTCCTTAAAATATAAAAATGCAGATTCATAACAAAGCAGTACTTCAGTTGTTTCCATGAGCACAGCGATGCTGATAGTGCATATAAGAATGTGTATGTATGCGTTATTCCAACGTTTCACACTTGGATTAGATATCTTGGCTTTGTCAGTCTTCCATTCCCCAGTGCAATGTCATAATATCTGCATTATTTTGTAAAATGATCTCAGTTGAAGGCACCGAACTCGCAGAAGAGCACGGCTCAAATCCTCTGCCACATTACCCCCTGCACTCAGCCAACTTAGAAGACGCACCAGCATTTAAGGAGTTGAACATGTTAGCTAGCTTCATTTTTATTAATAAATCTTGGGTGAAGAGGGGGGTGGCAGCCTCCAAGGCTGCGGGTTTGAATCCCGCCTCCCACTCTGCGTGCATGGAGTTTACTTTGTGGGTCTCCTCTGGGTTCCTCCGGTTCCTTCTTGTAGCCGTAGGCTACCTGGCGTGGCTAAATTGTCTACAGAGGGTGTGTGTTGGGGGGGTGGGCTGGGGTGGCCCCCAAAACTGCCTGCCATAGGCTCCAACCCCCGAATAGGACTGAGCGGGCTCAAGGGTGGATGTTGGGTGGTAACACCAACAAACAGCTTTCTTTGAAAAACAATCTGATAAACCAAAACAAGAGTAATGAACATAGCATGCCCAGTGATGGCCAATAATCAGCTTTATTCATGTTAGGCTTGAAGGAAGATACTGGAAAGTATAAAACAGGAATTCTGAATAAAGGAAGCCGGCTAAATGATTCTCCGTGTAACTGTTAAATAATCAGGCACATTATGTAATTGTGCGAGCAAAGTGACTTTTAATGTGATTATTAAGCTTAATTATGCCATTTATGCTGTGCAGCACGCGCTGGCACGCGCTGCAGCACGAGCACGCTCGCTCAACTAGGACGTGTAGCGCGACATCCCGATTCATATTTTCATGTAAAAACGTCAATACTGTCGAACGTATCATACGCTGACTGTGAAATTCAATTCCGTTCTGCGTCGCACAAATATCCGCAATTACTGATAAGTCATTTCAGATGAATCGCAGAAGGTGCCTGCTTTCGTTTTTGAAGTGTGCCCCTGGGTCCAATTTATCACAACACATAAAAAAAAAAGAACAAGCACGACCTCGCAATAAATCCTTAATTCCGTATTTCACACACAGGTAAAGGCTTAATTCTTCAAATGAGGCGACGGTGATGGTTACGGACCCTGCGCGAACATCATTGGTCAGGAGTGCGGAGAATGTGGGCGGGACTACGCGTGTTGCGTCATACCAGCCTATGCTGCGGCGAGCCGGCGTTGATCGACGCTAGGCCGCGAACCAATCAGCTTAATCGTGAACGCTGCGGGACACGCCCACCCCGAGAGTACTATAAAAGCACGCCGGGCGCGCCGTCTTCATACTTCGCGGCGTATGAAGAGAGCGGAGCGGCGGCGATCAGCCTGCAGACACTGACATTTACAGTATGAAAGCAATAAGTCCCAAGAGATCTTTTCGGAAAATGAGCATCAAGGTCTCAGACTCAGACCTGGGGACGTCTCGGAGTAAAAGCCCAGCGGACGACCCCTTGAGTCTCCTTTACAATATGAACGACTGTTACTCCAAGCTGAAGGAGCTGGTACCCAGCCTGCCCCCGAACAAGAGCGTCAGTAAGATGGAAATCCTGCAACATGTCATCGACTACATCCTGGACCTCCAGATCGCGCTTGACTCCCATTCTGGGGCAGAAAGCCTACAGCGCCCCCAGCGGCCGGGGCAGGAACGGCAGGCTGCACCGCGGACCCCCTTGTCGACCCTCAACACAGACCTGAACAGTCATTCTTCGCAGGTAATCCACTGTCATCATCTTAATCAAATTAAAAAGAAAAAAAATGCCCGACGGTGCAATTTCTCCATAAAGCTGTAGAGATGATGAAGGAATGAAAGGAAAGAGTTATGCCTTAATCATTGTTAAATTAAACCGTCTCTCTCAAATTCAATGCTGCTTGTTTTCAGCCTACCGACATCCCGCTAGAATTAAGCAAAGAAGACAGGAAGATGCTGTTCCGTTAAGCTAGTAAGTAATGTGCATTGCCCTAAAATAGATTTATAAATACAGCCTTTACTATAAGTGAAATCAGAACATGCCTGTAGCTCCTAGGCTGTAGTCATGCATTATTACGTGTTGATGTACGTACTGCTGATTGTGGTTTGGACTAGTCGGTACAGACAGAGAACTGCATGGACCCGGCCCTAAACAGGTCTTGTGGTCGGAGATTACTGTGTGATCTCCACCTGCATGCTCCACCTTAGGGCCCATGTACAGTATGGAGTGTTTGCTTAAATGTTTGGAAAGCAGCGGCTTCTCCCCGGTGCCAGTCTGGATTTCTACCCAATTTGCCGTTTCTAAACACCTTTTTTTTTTTTAACAATCTCTTGCAGGTGTTTGGTTTGGACTGAAAATGGACCTGACACATTCTTCACTTTTGTTTTTTTTTTCTGCACTTGGTCCTCGGTCGACTCCAGCTTTATTATTTTAATTTTTTTTTCCCTTAATATAGTGTCGTTGTGATGTGTTTATTGTTACCAAGTCCATTCTTCAAATGGAAGGCGCTGTTCATTTTCCCAAAACGGGAACCCAAAACAACTTTGAGACACAGAATCCCCCACGCCAGAAGTCTTTACCTCTTCACAAGGTGGAGCGTGAACAAAACGCAACTTGGATTCCTAATTTATAAAGTCTACCAGAAACTCTTTTTTTTTTTGTTTGTTTATGAAGGACATTAAGAAATCTATGATACACAAACTTTGTATATTTGCAGAAATTCTGGCTGGAAATGTAATGCTGTACATAGATATGACTGACTTTTTATAAAAGTTATATTGTAAATTGTACCTTTTACAGAAAATAAATAATGCTTTATTTGGAGTATCAATGACCATAACAAGATTGCGTTGACCGTGAAGTAGTGCTCTGAACACTCAGTCATGATTTACAAACTGCATGAGTTTATGGTGTTAATGCAGTTACTGGTTAACTAGAATATATAAAAATCTTTCCACCTTCCTTAATGAGAAGGGTCCGATTGTACTTTCGGATCATTTGATTAACCTGAACCCAGGCTTGTGTAGGGGAAACACGTGGAACTGACAACTTGCTACTTCGCCAGAGCATCGTTCGAGCCGGCCACACAGTTACACACAAAGAAGAAACGGTAAAAATATAGCCCATCGTTGCTGAGTACAAATCTGTATTACAGTGGACGTGCCTCAGCCCGGCTTGGGCAGGAGCAAAGCTCACGCCGCATCAGCCAGGGAGAAAGCTTTAGCAGGAAAATGAGTGAACAGTCGTTTGCAATGTAGAAGATATGATATCTCATTTAGTCATTTTAAATGAAGATGGTAGTGTGGAGCATCATTAAGAGACCCCCTTTTGGAGGAATAAACTCAGCGTATTTTACCAAGACAGTTACGCTAAGACAAACTCAGCTACTGATCGATGAATAATTGGATATAGTTGCAGCTTATCACGTGCTGACGGTTATGGGGAATCTGTGGATATTTTTAGCAGCTGTTATCCATCTATATCATAAGGTACACGCGTGTACTCACACTGAAATCATTCACGGCGGCTTTATACGACGAGGGCGCCCCCTACCGGCCATCTTAACGACGGGAACCGACCCATCCGCGGTTTGTTGGGTTTTGTTTTTTGGTTTGTTTTTAACAAGGCGTTCAACTTACATATCTGACTGCTCGAAATAAAGACTCGGCCCTGGCTCGTGCGCGTCTCACGCGACGTCCGTTTATAACGTACTCACCAACTTAACCGTCCGTTGAGCTCGTCGGTTCAACGGCGATGGAGCGGCCTCGGCTGACGGCGACACAAAGCCGATCTCACCCGCTGAAGCGGCTTAAAATGTCACTTTTGGATGAACTGCAAAGACAACACAGGAGCTGAGGAGAGCGCGCGGGCTGCCAGGCTCCACGAGCGCGGGATGGCCACGTGCGGCGGTTTCACCAGCATGAAGTTATAATTAAGTTTTCACCAATGAACAGCCATCACTGGCCCTAGATCCACAGATCGAACGTGCATCTTAAGAGGGAAGCGAAATTACTTTTAGAAGAGCTGCACCGGTGCCTCACTTAAGTGGCTACCCAGCAAACAGGTAACGTTCCCTTTACGTTCCTGTAACGTTCCCTGTTTACTGGGATTTGTATGGAAGTGTTGACTGAGTGAAGGGTCCCCATGTCATACTACCTCCTGCTCGTTTCTCACGCAAGTTTGCTTGTGCTAAGGTTTCATTTTTATTTATATATATATAGAAAAGACACACACACTAGTCAGTAGAGAGCGACACATTTATTTCACAGCTGAACAAGTCAATAAATAAGACCATCACAACACTGAGATACTACTAACAGTCAAATACTGTCAAGGTGAAACAAATTCACAACAGAGGGAAGCTACATCCGTGCACGTGCAACAGATAGCCACAGGCTAACTGGTTCTAAGGAAGCCATGCAGCAGACTCAGATCTGGACACCAAGCTTGGTTTCTCAATATCACAGCACGGTTTCGCTGGCATTACGAGCTATCACACTCGACACTCTAACGAGGCACATGCTTAATACTAGGGATGGCACCTGTCGGCATCGTGGCTACGACCAACGTTAAAGCAGTTTAACTTTTGGCAGGCACATGAACAGGCCACTGAAATAGACATTCTCATGCAAAACTGTAGCTCACAATAACACTGGAGATGCTTGCAACGTCAAAGGCGCAACTACAATCCACCCGCAGGGGCAGTTTCACAGAACAACCCGTACACGTCTCCTTTACCTACCACTTAGACAGCTGTGCAACAAACTACGAACTGGCAAGTCAACAAGAAACAGGTTTCTGGAATATTCTTTAGTTTTCCATTAACTACTACACACGATACAGACAATGAAATGGTGGCTTGTTTTAAATGTAACTATTTTCAGGGTGTTTTTCTCCTTCCATTTGAAAATAAGCACCAGTGATTTACAGCAGAATAAACCGCAAAACGATACAAGACAAGATCTGAGCTATTAAAATGTCGATTACAGAATATGGACCTATTCTATTCTAACATTCATTTCTTTAAGCATGCTGTTGAAAATGTGGCTCTCCTGCAAATTCTTTCTTGGGTCTTGCGAAATCTTGCTCTCCATCGGCTATCGTGGGAAGTCTTTCTTGGAATCATGGCAACTAATTTGGGTCTTCGTATGGAATCACGGCAAGTCGTTCTTGTGTTTCCGTAAGGGATCGTGGAATCTTCGTCAGGAATCATGCGGGGAATGCTTTTTAGAAAGGTTACAGGAGGTCTTCCGGACATGCTCAGGTCATTCACAGGATGCTCTCCCGCTCCTCGCCAAAAGTGACGGCCTCAGAAGTGATCGTGCGGATTTCTGGGGGGTCGCCGGGGTTGAGCCCCCTCTTGAAGTGCACCACCCGTACGTTGTCGTTCGGTGCCGAGCCCGAGCCAGAGCTGGGGGTGACGATGACCTCAGCGGTGGAGCCCTCGCTGGGCTGGCTGTGGCCCCCGTGCTGGGCGTTGTTGCTGTTGTTGTTTAGGGTGGTGTTGCTGGGGGTGCGGTTCAGGTTATACGCCCTGGAGGACGGCCAGCTCTCCTCGGGGCTGCTGGCCAGCAGGCTGCACTGGTCTTCGGAGCAGATGGACATGCGGGCCACGCCGGGCTCCTGCAGGCCACTCAGGCTGTGTGGCAGGCAGGCACGCTTCCTGGCGGCGCTCTCCTCCTCCAGCTCGATCAGGCTGCTCCGATCCAGCTGCGACAGCTCTGCCTCCTCGTCCTGCAGGGAGTGGTTGGGCGAGCTCTCGCTGGAACGCACGCCGGAGTCCGAGGAGTCCTTCTTGTCCAGCATGCCGTCGGAGAGGTACTCCTTCCCTTTGGGTAACGGGCGCGAGCCCTCGGCCGCCGGGACTGCCGTGGCCTTGCCGTCGCCGAGCAGCGGGGCATTGTCGGATTCCTCCGACTCCTCGTCGTCGCTCGTCAGCTTTTGGTACCGCGGGCCGACGGCGGCCTTCAGCTTGAGGTCGGCACCCTGGAAGATGCCGACCCTCTCGCCCGCCATCTTGCGGCCCAGCAGGGTCCTGGAGGCCCCGTGGTCGGGCCTCTCGTCCTCCTCGGTGATGGGGTCTAGCGGGGAGGCGTCCCCCGCGGACGGGGTGTAATCGACCACATCGGCCACTTTGCCGGCACTCCTCTTCACGAAGGGCTTCCGGCCGTCGTGCTCGGAGCTCTCCTTGCCCTTGTCCTCCGAGGCAGAGTGCATGAACTGCCCAGGGTGTGGCTTCTCCAGCCCACCGCCGGCCCCCTCCAGCTGGGCCATCTGGGCGATGTACTCCTGGTAAGCATTTCGGTACTCTGCTTGTTGCTTGTCAGTCAGCTTGCAGATGTCATTGGAAGACTCCTGCGAGTTGAGGCTCGACATGCTGGGCGTCCTGTGTGTGGCCGTCTGCGTTGGGGGGAGGAGCCAAATGTTAGTCACGTGATCAGCAGATCACAACTTCCCAAAGAGGAAAGTAAGGATTTTCACACACAAGATCTTGGAAAACAGGGTAACATCTGCTAAGTGAATGTAATTCAGATAATCACGCAAGTGTTAATATTTTAATATAAACTGTCAAGAATGAAGTGCACTTAAAGAGAATCTCATCCAGGCGTGGGGATGTGTGTGAGTGAGAGTGTGTGTGTGTGAGTGTGTGTGTGAGTGTGTGTGTGTGTGTGTGTGTGTGTGTGTGTGTGTGTGTGTGTGAGTGTGTGTGAGTGAGTGAGTGTGTGTGAGAGTGAGTGTGTGTGAGAGTGAGTGTGTGTACTCGTGTTTGCTGAACCTCCATCTGAATATCTGTAACGGGCCAATATTTTGCATCCTAGCTGCTCATCACTTCGGCTCAGCGTGCCGGTCTGGCGTCAGGTCACCGGAGGTTTCGGAACGCCGGCCGGAGCGAGTTACCGTCCAGTGAGAGCCGCTGAGTCGCTGAGGCTCGTCCAGGCCCACGGTGGTGAGCTCCTCGAAGCTCAGGTTGAAGCTGTACATCGGGGAGGTTTCCTGGCGGTCAGGCCCACCGTCACGGCGCACGGCCTGCGGGTGGCGCGCTGCCTCCCCGTGGCAAGCCACGCCACTTCCCTGCTCGCCGGGGGCCCCGTCATGGAGTCCCTGGCTCTCCGACAGACGCAGTTCCATCACCTGCAGGGGGCAGCGGGGAGCAAGCGAGTGACTCATGCAGCACGATGTCAGTGAGGCGGGGCAAATGAGAAGGTAGGCCATCTCAAAAGCGAAGCTCTCTGATAAGGAAACGACTCTGCCTACCATCCCCCGGAACAGCTGCCAGTCTCCAAAGTTCATGCTCATCTCCTTCTTGAGCTCGTCCAGGTTACACTGGGACAGGACTCTTCCGTTCACGTTGGCCTGGTGAAAGGTCGGGAAGGTCACCGACAGGCGGCAGCAGAGGGCGGAAACAGCCGGCCGCAGGCTGACGGCTAGCACGAGTGCAGCCTACCTGAGGATCTGTTAGTGGAACCCAAGTGCCTGATTTGGTTTATATGGGTCAGTCCCCTCTACGGATTAAGATGTGACATGCTGGGCTTCACACAGGAACATGCCGCCCAGCCTCACCTTTTTGATGGTGGCCATGTACTGTCCCAGCATGCTCTGGTCGATGCCCTCGATCAGCTTCACCTGATCACATATGGCGTCCGTGTTCATGGAGCTCAGCAGGACGGCCGGGGCGGCAGACGCCACGGAAGCGGAGCCCTGTCCCACAGGAAGAGCAGAGAGCGCGAGGTCAGCGAGGTCGCACACGGCGGACATGGGAGGCTGAGGGACGAGGTCCTGGATTAGCAAGATCTCCAGACAGGGAATTCTGCGGTTCTACAGAGTTAGCCAAAGCTTGCCGAAATCAGAGGATGAACGCCGGAACGAGAAATAAAAGTTTACGTCAGATTCTGGACAAATGTCAGCGTGGATCAGGCAGGGAGAAGGTCCAACAGCCTGTCTGACGTAGTTGCTCGCTGCTCTCGACTGCCCGTGTGCAGCGCTAAACCGTGTCACGTTTACATCAGTTTACTTTAGCAGACGCTTTTGATGACCGCAAAATACGCTAAGGCCAACGCAGCATGAGCACGCAGCAGTTAAGCAGCCGACCAGATATAAACCAGCGCAGGGACACCACGTGTGAGTCAAGGGCGGGGCCTAAGCTGCTGAGAAGGCAGGACAGATCACACCCCCAAGCTGTGGCGTCCAATGAAAACCCGACGGGGATGGCCTTATAGTCTGCTCCAATTTAATAAATGGGCTTTTCTGTTCTTTGCAAGGGAGCCACATGCATTAGGGAAAAATCAGGAGGCGTAAGTCTGAAGTCCTTTCTGTTCTGCTCCATTTGGCAGGATGGAGTTGACCCTTTAATTTCATCCCATATTTATAATATCGACACTTCCATTACGCTGATTAATTCTACACTCATCTAGCAGGGACCTCATGCCTCAGTAAGCTGATTTGATATTCTTTTCTTTCTGTGTGAATAATGGCAGAGCAGAAGTTTAAAAAAAAATTCATCTTAAGAGTACATCAAGCTAAATTTCTGACCTTACTAAGCCGCTGATGAACTAGGGTGGAAAAATGACCGTCAAATGGATGACATCCTAAAAACCACTGGCTAATCTAATTATTCACTTCATCATTTTCGTCTGTAATAAACGGATTTATTTTTGCTTGAAAAGCACCACCGAATGCAACAGCCCAATTTTTCCATTCCCTACGACGCATGCAAGCCATGCATGGCTTGGTGTAAACAGTACGGATTACAGTTAGCAAGCTGTGATCAGTGCATGCTTCAGAAAAACCAGTAATTAAACAGGCCAGTTATAATTACCTTTCATTTAAGAGTAATAAGCACGACAACAAAAGTGGGTTTTTGAAATAAACAGCAACTGTAACGAGAGTTTGAGTTTGCAGATCTGGGGACACCACAGAAAATGAGTTAGGCAGGTAGTGTGCAATCCTGAAGGGGAAAAACTTTACGCAAAAACACTCCACATTGTAATTTCAGTTTTGTAATGAAGCGACTTTCACTGCTGACTGCAATGCAATATGTAAGGATTTTAACGAGATGCATGATGTTCGCAGTCAAGTGAGTGCGGTATAACTGAAAATTCTTCCCCGGTCACGTATGCCCCAGTTAACGCTGACAAAGCTACATCTCACTGCTGTGGCATTAGAGCAATACTGAGGAATATTATCTGTGAGCTGGTGCCATCTTTTCACAGCACACTGGCAGGACAGAAGCACATCCCACAATGCCTCGAGCAAAAACACATTACAGGGGAGGAGGGATGCGGTTTATTCAAATTCAGACTATGTTCCAGGAATCCAGGTGGTTTACGGCATTCTCGTGTACGCTGTGCACTGTGAATCCATCAGACATTGTTTTCCAGTATGCAGGATACCAGGGCCAATCAAGACTGCAGAAATATCCTCTGAAAGTGCTGAAACACGCCCTACAGGCATTGTGTGATGCAGCCCCGACCATCAGGTGACAGGCCCTCGCCTAAACCGTTATAGCTTCCTTCTACCTCTGTTTGAAGATTCTCTACTCTGAGATGGGGGGGTGGTCCCGTTAGGACTACGTGAGAGGTTATTGTTCCCAATCACACTAAACGTCAGTCGGGCACGCGGGGGGGGTGTGAGAGGAGCTTGAGCTGGCAGCAAAGATGGAGAAAGCGGGCGGGCGAGCACTTGGAACAGGAGGCCAACACCTGACCAAAGGACTGAGCCACCCGCTACTAGGTGAGACTGACTTCAACGCCATGTGGGTGGGTCAAACTCCGTCAAGGTGATGGCTCTGATCCAGCTGAAGAACCAAATTCCTTCTACCAGGGAATGTATGACACTTCCCCAAGAGCATGCAGGGAAATCTGTTGCCGGGTTAGTGTTAGACTAAGAGGAAAGCAGAAATGAGGTAGGAAGCTAGCATTAAAAAAGCTGAAGATTCTGTACCTGTTTGTGTTTGACAGAATGTGCCCTACTCTGCTTTGGAGAAGGGGGAGAGAGAGAGAGAGAGAGAGAGAGAGAGAGAGAGGGGCAGTGGATCACATGAAGAACCTGGTCAAACAACAATGCCAATGTCAGCGGACCCAGCGGTACAGGCAGAACCTTCCCTCCCTTAAGCCGACAATGTGTTCTAGACATCAGAATCATTCTGGGGCTGCTCATCCTGTGCGTTCCTGTCGTGGCGTGAGAAGAACGCCCAGTAGGATAAGGGGACTCCACAGTCGTTCAATTAATACGACCCAGCATCTGCTGTTTTAGCATCTTATCGTGTTTTTGTAAACCTGTCAAGCTGCTGTGACAGTGAATGTCGTCGCCTGAGTAACAGCCGTGGGAGTCTTGAGGTACACAGAGTTACCATGGTAACCAGGGAGGGAGGGGCAGGAAAGAGTGGGAGTGGCTCTCCATAGCTTCCTGACAAGAGCAGAGAAGACTCTGGGAAAAAGGTGGATGCAGTAACCACAGAGACCATGCCATTGTGGGGCGGGCACACACACACACACACACACACACACACACACACACACAAGGCTTCAGAGGTCTGCTGAAAGCCTCTTTCTGAAAACAATTCGCCCAGAAATCTCATTAAATAAAATCATTATGATAATTTTGAGACCAACAGGAGTCCGGGTGGACGTTTCCATCACAGAACAGTGAGCGTATTTCTGTAGAACACTCTCTAGGCTTCTCACGTTCTGACGACAGTTCTGTACTTACGAGTCCAGCGCTGGGATCCCGAGGGAGGCCGGCTTTAAAGGATGGGCGTGGCTGGGCGTGATGGAGGCTGCCAATGTACTGCCTTGGCAGCTGATAAACATGATGGGGGAAATATGGCTATGGCCGGGAGATCCGGGGGTAAAGGGAAAACAAAAATTTAGGAAACGGAAATGAAACGTACAATGAGGTTAAAATACAAAAACAGTAAACGGAAGCAACTCTGTGTCTAATGCCATGACTTCACAAGACCTTAAAACAACCAACCAGGGAAGAAACAAGAACTGAAAAAGAAATCATGTGGGCTGATAAATGGGAGGGGCCAAATGGGGGGGGGGGGCCAGGGGGCCGGGGGCTCAGTTGCCGAGACCTGATCAAGAAGGGGCTGAGACATTACAGGTTCACGTGAGTAGGGCGGTACAGAGAGGGTAGAGCGGAACTCACCCTGTTGTAGAAAGGGTGCTGGGGTCCGGTCAAACCACTGAAGTAGCTGCTGTGAGGCTGGGGGGGGGATACTACACTGGGGGGGTTGTAGGGTCCGCTGAAGGAGGCGGTGGGCGAGCAGGCGGACGAGTGCTGGCTATACACAGAGGAGGCGCGGGGCGGTCCGTCCGGCAGGGGCAGCGTGGGGTAAGCCACATTGCCCATGTTCATCAGATCCCTGGCTGCACGTACATCTGGGGGGGGGTCACAGGAACAGAGACACTGAGTTTACAGTGCCACTGTCACGAAAGAACTTCTCCCTTCACAAGACAATACAAATCTATGGGTTGGCAGACCTTGGGTCGTCGTTAGCCACCCACCCTAACTTATAACGCAGACAACAGAAACAGAAGAAAGACGACCATGACTATGACTGTCTGGAAATGAACCTCCAACATTTACAACGGCATCTCCAGCAAGCAGACAGAGGGAAAACAGAGACCCCCAGAGGATGGTAACGGGGGGCCGGGCTCGTGGCGGGAGGCGCTCACCCGAGATGATCTCCCGCAGCTTGGGGTCCAGGTTAACGGTGCACGGCAGGAAGGTCTTGATGTCACGGGCTGTGAGGACGGGGGTCCGGGAGGACAGGAAAACCTCAAAGCTGCGTATGTCCCCGTCGATCTCCAGGAGGGGCTCCACGTCTTTGGTTGTCGGGATGTTCTTGGAAATCCTGGGGGTGGTTTTTTTTGGTTTTGTGAGGAGATGGCAGGTTGTTCTCCACCAGCGCACGCCAGATCGATTTGCACATGGCGGGCGAGGAGCTGACACGAACACACAACCTATTACCACGCTCTGTCCCATTCGAATGCCCTGAAGCAAATGTGTTATCGTGTCTTTCATAACAAAAAACTGAAAATAATTTGAGCTAGATGTGTAGTGCTGATTCTACACACGTTTCTGTGTTCCCACCGTAAAGTGGAGCATGCAGCAGGCTGGGTAAGCAATGAGTGCAAGGGGCACAGTCGCCAGTTCAAGGTTCAAGAGGACACTTCTGTTGGACCCTTGTTGAAGGCAGGCAGCCTTGAGCCTCTTCAGCAAACAAATCCAGTTACACAAATGGATACAGCAGAACATTATGTTTTAATAAACATCTGAAAGGCAGATAATGTAAAACATGTCTCTTGGTAACACACCAAACTAAAGCGTACTTTAACAATACGACAGAGCTGATATTCACAATAAACATGATCGTGGGGAGGACAAAGGCGACAACGAGAAGCGGGAGAGTTTCGGTGGAGAAGTGGCGCTGTCATGAGGCGGGGGATGTAGCATTGAGGACATCGGGACAAAGCAGGGAAAACGAGGGGCTGGTCCAGATCCATCTGTCTGGGCAGCCAAACAGAATCGATATGCTTCCACTAACAGATAAAAGCTTCTGACCGCGGTCTGCATCACCTCACCTGGTACAAACCCAACTTTACTATAACTGCACATCAGCAATACACTTACGTCTGACGTCCTCTTCGGGGGGAAAAAAAAAAGACCACCCCCCTAAGTCCAATTATCCTCCCTGAGGGTCATCATCTTTATGGAGGCCAGATTATGCACATGGGCCAGAAAGATGTCACTGGGGTTCAAACTACCTGGACGTTGGGATTTGTGTTAGTCTGACATTTCTGGGGGGTTCAGAGTCTCTTACACGCAACCAAGTGACTGCCTTTTACTCAACAATGCCATTAAAAATATGAGACAAACTGAAAATTTGATCTGTTACTGCACAACAGGGTTGATTATGCATATTAATGAAGGCTAATAAAGGAAGCTTCCCTACAAGGGCGGAGCCTTTCTCCATCAAGTGGCTTAATGACGTCACACTGCCACCTCACCTCTCATAGATGGTCTTCAGCGTGGTCTGGTCAGGGACCCCGTCCGTCTCCTCCAGGAAGAGGATGAGCCAGGAGGTCCGGTAGGGCCACTGCTCTGTCAGGTTGATCCAGGACGCCAGGCGGTCCCAGTTGAAGGTGATCTGGTTCGCTCTGAGGAGCCGACCTGCCGGGGGGAACGAGCACAAGTCAAAACCTGCGGAGTGTCACTCTCCAGAGTTTACGCTCAGCCTGGGACGGTCCTGAGTGACGGGGATGGGAACATGTGGAAAAAGATGAAAATCTGACACCCCGCCTTGAACAAAAGCCCCAAATTCTACTGCCAAACAGAGTATGATTCATTCTAAATGCATCTATGTTCTAGGTACACCTGGAACCTCAAGTTAAACTGATGCCATGTGGCTCAAAGTCACCTGTGACTGACACGATGTTGAGTAGCCTCCTCATGGTCTGCGGGCTGATATCACTGAACCAGTCTTCCGTCACCAGCAGCTTGGTCAGGTCGAAAGACATCTGGCGCGTGACGCTCCGCTGGATCTGCCGCCGCCTGTAGGTGTCCTGTGTGCGGAGAGCACGCTCAGACATGGAGGAAGACCTCTACTACGCCAACGCACCCAGTAACCGCTGGAGGGCATAGACTGGCCACACCATGATGCTGACACAAAAGGATTAGTGCCACAGATTTGAGGCCTATAATCCAGGCCCCTTTCACACTAGCTATCCGGAAAGAGCAAGTATGTAAGGAGCTAAGGATGAAAAGCTGCTTAAACAACAGAAAAGACATACTGGCTTCAGGCACTGGGTCTTTCAACTAGTCACACTCAGGCCTGAGATATCATACGGCTTCTAGACTACGTCATTACCCTGTGTGAGGGATACAGAAGAGAAGCCAATGGCTTCTGAGAGCAGCCCTCCGTCTTCTTAAAGTCAGGCTCGGGCCAAACAAACTCTGTCCCGGAGTTTGATCCTGGCTTTGCCTAAGGAAAGCGGTATGTCCCACCCTGTTCCCGTTTCACTCTGGGTCACCCTTCAATTCTGCAGCTCCTCACCCCATCCCACCCCAATGCGACGTCTATTAAAACGATTTTCTTAGTTCTGCCGAGTTTGGTTTCATAGCAAAGCCGGGCCAGGCTCTTACCCTTCTGGTGAGCGTAGTCTTGCTGCCAACCTTGTTGAGTTCACCCAAGCTATGTTGGGAAAGCTTCCGGTCCAACTCTTCATGCCAGCCTGGGGAAAGGAGGTCTTCATATATTATAGCTTACCAATTTACACACACACACACACACACACACACACACACCAATCTCCTGCTCCTACTGTACAAGCATACAAGCAGGTATAGTCTAGGAGGTACGGAGGAGGCCAACATACATAAACACACAGGGGAGCAGCTCCATAATCAGGGCCAGCAAGGATCTGCCTGAAGGGAAAGGTGAGTTTCGCGTGCAGGTTTCAGAGCATCATTAAGATCCAGGCTCATTAAGCTGTGAGACCAGGACACTTACCCCAACACACACACAGCCTAAGAAACGATTTGGTGTTACGTCTCGTCTGAAAACCCTAGTTAACAGGGTCAACGGCATTGCTGGAGTCAAAAGACGATCGGCACCTCAACCAGTTCTGGGGTTGAAGTGCATTTCAAGCACGTCTACATGCATGTGAACGGCGGAGGTCAGCCACGAAGGTAAACCGACCCTCCAAGCTGGCGGCTTCCCCGTTGGCCGGGGCGGCCGTGGGCAGGGACATCTTGCGAGCGTTGCTGAGGCCTCGGCTGTTCAGGAAGACGGGCAGATGGACGATGTTGCGCATGTAGTCATGTCCGTTGATGTTGGAGTCGCGAAGCACGCTGTTCAGGTTCTGGTTGATGGCCTTGATGATGATGTGGGGGTCACTGGCGAAGATGGCGATGAAGGGTCCTTTAGAAAACAGCACCCTCACCTGGTGGGGGGGGGGAAGAGTGACGACAGGGATGGGCCAACACCACGGGCTGCGATTCTCCGCTTCGGCAGCTAAATACACCGAGTTAGCAGGTACGAAGAGCCACCGTGCACAGGAGCCATTTTACTAGGTGGCAACTGGAATTCCCAGACCCCTCTGCTCTGCGGGTCATTAGGGGTTCCTCAGGGTACTCTGATTTCCTCCTTCAGTCAAACAGACGTGGTTAACTGCTGTTTCTAAGCTGTCGAGAGCTTTGCACCCTAATGCTGCCTGGGACCGTCTCTCGGCCCCCCTACCCTGACCAGGATGAGTGGCTAGCAGATGGATGAATGGATGAAACTGCCACTGGGGTAGTCATTCAGGGGAGTTCAGTGTGAAATTCCCCTTCCCTGCTGCTGGACTGCCCGGGGTGGGGGAGCGACGACCAGGGTGATGTCTATTTAAGTACTAGGACCACACACTAGTAGCTAAACCAGTAAATTTAAAACCAGTAATTTCACATTTGTAAACTCGGGTCTTTTCTCCAAACAACAACAACAACAACAACACTGACGTTCCTGTACATAAACCATCTGCAGGCTCAGTGATGCAGTTTCTACATGCAGTCTGAGTCGACCCAGCCCACAGAGCAGAAATCAAGACAAGCTGTGAGTTAACTCTCTGCCTTAAGAACCCTCTAGACCTCAGGACAGGAGGTCAATGCATTAGGCTACATGTAGAGAGGCTCTGCTACTGTGTGGGCTATGGGGGAGGGTCCCACTCACTGTATCCAGCATCTGAAGCACTTTGTCCTGCTCGCAGGAGTCAAGCCCGTCGATGATGACCACCAGGCGTGTCTGGTTCTGGGTGAAGCCGTCGATGGTCTTTGCCATCTTGGCCATCAGCTCCACTTCGCACTTCAGCACCTGGTGGGGGGAGGGGGGGTCGTCAAAGAGCGTTAAAGAGAAATAAACGTCTGGGAGAGCGCACATGAGAGACTGAGCTTAGTGTGGTGAAAAGTGCATGCTTCTGAGACAAGGCAAAACTCATAATAAACACATTTTCATTTTTGGGTTTTGTCATAGTGCGATTAGGAATCACGAAAATTAACACGGTGGGCCTTCACAGAGCGTGAGGTGTGCTGTGTGGCACCTTCATGAAGCCCTCGCTCTTCAGCTTGTGCATCCTGTTGGCGGCGCTGTGGAGCCGCTTCCTCTGGGAGTGCAGCACCGAGTCGAGCACCTGCCACCAGGTGCGCCAGTTCAGCACCAGCGCCAGGCCTACCGCCGTGGCCATGGCGATCAGCACGGCGTTCACCGTGGTGTTGCTTCCGTCCACCTTGAAAACGGCCAGCAGGGCCATGCCGGCGACGAGGCAGCTCAGGACGAAGGTGAAGATGATGAAGGACGGCACGCAGCAGGTCTTCTTCCATTTCTCTTTCCCTAAGCCAGCAGACACACAACACGTGTGGTGAAAAATGCACGCTTGGCCTCCACAGCTAGGTGAAGGGCGTAAACAGCAAGCTGGTGATCCTGACGCTGCTATAACAGCCTTGACTCTGCTGTCCATCACATGATGGAACGTTGGCCTTTCAGCCATAAGAGCGTTAGAGAGGCTGGCTATTAGAACTCTTAATCCAGTGCTAACCTTCCTTTTCTGGCAGGACTCAGCCTAGCCGCCCGTACACCTTAGGTAGCTGCTTAACTGCTGCATGCTTGTGTTGCGACTGGCGAAGCTTGGGGATCAGACCCGCTCTGGTGGTGTGTTCTCTAGCTCCTTCTAGACATTCCGGCCTCACGAACACTTTGCTCGCGGTTGACCGGAGCAGTCGTTTGACGGACTCGCTGAAAACGTGGCATCCTACGATGACGCCATGTTGGAAGTCGCTAAGCTCCTCAGCGTGACCCATTCTGCTGTCAGTGTAGGCTGACAGACTGCATGGCTGTATGCTTAATTACACACCTGTGTGTAGGGTACAGCCGGCATGGCCTATCCATGCAGCGTCACGTCTACACGCACCCTGCACCCTCTTGGCAAACCGCAGCAACAGAGGAGGGTCATGGGAGTCTACCACACTGCTATTTCAAAACCATACGAAAGGTGCTTAAGACAAAGGTTTGTTTTCTTAATCCGACTTCCCCACGAACACTCCAATAAACTAACATACACACATACAAAGACAGATACGCACAGACACAGGCAATGCAGAGTTGACCAGGAGTCCATTGCAGAAAGCCGGTTTAACAAATCCTACAGTTCAACCTGAATTCTGATTGGAGAAAACTGAAAGCAAAACTTCAGGATTTGTCAATTCCCTGAATCTCCCCAAATTTCTCAGAATTCAGTTTTGACTGTAGAATCTGTTAAACCTGCTTTCTGAAACAGGCCCCTGGACTGAGACCCAACAACTATGCTAGTGCAAATTTCCATCAGTTGCAGAATTGTTGCAGAACAGTTGCAGAATTGCAGAATGTTTCTCCTTATTTATTTTCCTGTATAAATCTCTCTGACACAGGGACTGCACTTAATTTCGTTGTACTCGTTACAATGACAATAAAGATATTCTGATTCTGAATTGACCAGTAATAAACAGTAAATCACACAGATGTTATTAAAACACCCACAGACTTGAGCTCACATGAAGCCTGGCATCTCCAGGTCTGTGCCACTATAAAACCCAGGTAGAACGCATCATGTCTGAGAGAGCACACACACACACACCCACACACACTTCCCTCTACCGCCACCTGCAGGTCCACCCTCACACACCCCCAACATGGCCACTCACCCTGAGTCTCCTCCGTCTTGAAGACCCTAAAGAGCCGGGTGGCCAGGAAGCCAAACTCCCTCTCGCAGGCGTCTGACAGGGTGGCGATCATCTCAGCCATGGACGTCTCCCCACCCACGCTCGATAAGCGATTATAGTCTGTGAAGAGGAACCTGCGGTGGGGCGGGGGGTAATCAGGACCATAGGGAGACCAAGACGTGAATGATGTGAGCTCTCGTGTTCATGAGAATTCAGCCTGTTAGCCTGTACTTGTGGAGGAACGACCCAGAATGACCTGCATGTCACCTTGTTAACAACAAAGCCTATGATGGGATTGACGCTAAGGGCAGAAAAAAGCTGGCTTGTTTAGGACAAGGATATAGTATGGGGAGACGGGGGTGCTCATTTAGAACAGAACCCTGATAGACAGGTACAGAGCAGTCATTATTCGGGCAAATTAACTGTCAGGCACAGGACGGTCATTATCTCGGACGGGTACCTGACGGGCAGGGCTCAGGCGGTCATTATCTCGAACTGGTACCTGACGGGCAGGGCTCAGGCGGTCATTATCTCGGGCGGGTACCTGACTGGCAGGGCTCAGGCGGTCATTATCTCGGGCGGGTACCTGACGGGCAGGGCTCAGGCGGTCATTATCTCGGGCGGGTACCTGACTGGCAGGGCTCAGGCGGTCATTATC